>VZRR01002773.1:174205-262826 GCA_013398015.1 Oreocharis arfaki | reverse complement strand
CAGTGCCATGAGGAGAGCCTTCTCACCTCCTTTGCCATCACTGAAGTTGCAGGCTGGCAGCTGGAGCAGCGGTGCGGGGCGTCCGAGATGGACTGCAGGAGGGCAGAGAATCCCTGCCTTGTCCCAAGAAGCCCCCACTGTGCTCCCAGGGAAAGCTGCAGCAGCTAAGCAACATCCAGCACTGCAACATATCATCTTAATTTTTCTTTAACATCTAGCACGCTGCTTGTGCCAAGGACTCTACTGAACAGCAATACCTGTAAGCCTAATGAAGACTTTCTACAAATCTTAAGATTTGAGACATGAGTCAGGGATGTCATGGACTGATACGAGCAAAATAACTACCAATACCTCAATGTTCTTATCATTTAGCACAGTAACCTTCAGCAGCCAGAGGGGAGAAAACACAGCAATCCAGATTCAGAGTAGTCACCTGCCTCTTCTGTCTCCTCTATTAAGTCAAACTTACTGTTATTCTTGTAGTTTAGATACTACTGGAATAACAGTGACTTCAAAATACACATGTTCTCCAGAGATGTTAATCACTAAATTTTTTTTGTCTCTATTTCACTAACACTTGTACAACAGATTAAGTCATCCATGGATTTGTGTTCTGCTTTGCTGGAGTTTAAGCCATATGTTGATACTGATATTTTGGAATCAAAACAAGGCAATAAGCAAAAACAATCTACTGCAGCTTATCTTAAAGTGGCAATTCTCAGTCCTTAACAATGCAGGTAATACCTCTCAGCGAAGGAGAGAAGTCTTGTAAATGCTGCTCCAACCTTGTTCATCTCTATCACCGAATGCTTCCTCCATTCTGGCAGACTTGGGAGGAGAGTGGGATTTATTTTTTGTCAGTAGGAACATGGGGATTAGATAGGGTAGATGAGAAAGGATTGAAAGGCAATATCTGCTTGCTTGGTGATGACTATCTGTTTGGATTGATTTGATTACCCCTCTTCCTTATCACTGGGAAACGGACAGCTAAAGCGTTGCAACCAGCTGGATTTGAGCGATTGTGCCAGAACTGCAGAAAAGTTTGCTCTTTCACTGTGTGGAGTTGCCCAGGCCCATCAGCTCAGGCAAGGCCAATTTTAGACCTACATGTGAGAAGCTGGGTTGTGAGAGAAAGAAGATTTCTGCAGTTAGAAGTAGCACAGAGATCAGGGTAATCATGAAGAGACACAGGTCCTAGATACAGACATCATAAGAAAGCTTGGCTCAAGGGGTGCTGTAAACTCCCCAAAAAAAGGTATTTGCAGGATTCAGTAGTAAATAAGGCCAGCTTTGGAGGAGCTTGTTATCAGGATAACTGGAGAGACAGCAAAGCATATGTGTTGGTCTGTGTGGGCGCAAGGGACTGCCGACAGGGCCAGAACAAGAGCACCACCATGGGTATAGAAAACCAGCAGGATGGAGTCTAAAATATTACACCAAATAAGAATGGACTGGTGGACATTCAGTGAAATGAGGGAGATGCTAACCTCTGAAAGTCACACTGCATGCCTGGCAGAGGCAGGAGTGCTTTCACGACACCGGCTTTCAGGGATGTTCTTTAAGCCATTTGTGCTATGCAATGGACATTCACGCCCTATTCAAATATTCCTTCCCCATTGCCTTCTTGAATCCATTGTTTTCCCTAATAGACAGAGAGAGTTTGAAAATACCTTCTGGCGTCCATCCAGCAGTCTTGTGCTTTCTCCAGCTATTTTAATAACGAGGAAACATCAACAGGGGCAGGCCTGTGACAGCTACTGCCTCAAGTGACGTGGGGCACACAGGCTGTACAAGGCTGTGCCAATGACATTTTTCTTCCCACTTTTTCAGTCCTGATATCTGGTAAATCTACATCTGAGATACATAGCAAAAGTACTGCTATAAAAACAATTCTCTGTACCAGAGTGATATAGAAATCAGTGTAATACCTATTTTTCTTCATAATTCTTTTCATCTTCATTTCCAATCCAAAATAAATAAAATTTTAAGGATATCCTGGAAATTAATGAAGTTTTTCTTATTCAGTTCAGCCTGGAAATAGTTAAATTGAGATTTATGCAATTCATCATGGCTCTGCAGCCCGACATCACCCAAGGAAAACTTTCCCTTATAGGAGAGGGGAAGTTTATGTAGCTGCAGTCTTGGATTACATTGATTCAGTCCTGAGGCAATACAGATGCCAATTATATGATACACATACCATACATCTTTAAATTCTCTGTAAAACAATCCCTGAGAAATAACTGTTATTGTCATTCTAGAAAATACAGCCAGCACAGTTCCTTACCTGTTGATATAAAACTAAACTTTTGGTGTGTCTGGTAACAGCTTCATTTTTTCTGTGTATTAGTTATGGTACAGCAACAGTGGATTGGTCTGTAAAAGTACTTTAATTCCTTTACTAAGAACCTGTCAGCCTACATGCTTCCATATCATACCTCTTGAAGTGTTAAAGTAACTTCTCATCTTCCTCCCCTTTTTCTCTTTGCATTAAGACTTCATTTGGCCCTCTGGGTTTTTACTAAATTTCTATTAGCTGCCAATTATTCTTAGGCAAAGAGCTAAACAACTAAAAAAATTTTAATTTCACTGTAAAGGAACAGGATTTTTTTTTTAAAACATTCAAATAATTTTTATAATGGCATAAAAATTTTTGTCCTTCACACTGTGGAGTCTGATCATTAAAAAAGTAACCAAGGCAATATCAGTTGGTTGAGGCTTCTTTTTATAATATGTCCAAAGAGGTTTTTCAAACCGTGCTACCCAACTCAAATTGACTTACCAAGTTTTAAAAAGTACCATTTTGTCTCATCTACTAATTGTGTAGGCAAAACTATGTGATTTCTCTGTGAACTCACCTTCACATTAACGTCATCCTTGCCACTGTGGTTGCCACCAGTCTGTACCTCTGTACCCCTCCCCAAGGTGGCATCATAACTTCTTCTAGTACACACAGAGACTAACCAGCTTTCCACCTGACTTAGGTCACAACAAACTTTAATTAAAGAACATTCTTCATAGAACTGTCTCTAAACCTTTAAATCTTCATATAGTAATCATGATTGGTAGCCTACAAACTAACTCCTGTTAGAAAAAAAGTTAATAGTGTTAAACCTATGTGAATGAAATGAGCAGACACATAAGGAAAAAAAAATATATGTACAGCCATACTCTCAATGCTCTCCAACTGTTTCTGAAGACAACAGTCAAAATATCCTCATTAACCAACTCAAAAACATTGCTCTGTATGCCAAAACATTACTCTGAAGATCTCACTTATCATCCTAACCTAAGACCTACACCAGTAACGAAAAGTAAGACAACCACATTCTAATGAAAATTTCTCAAACTTCCTTGCAGCATCCCAGCTTTGTTAAAGTCCTCTCAGATGTAAACCTCTACAAACTAGGAACCTGGCCATGCCTGAGGAATAAATGCAGGACGTGAAAGCACATCTCCACTGCCACCAGCATGGATCCCACAAACACACAGCCTCGGAGGTGTATAACCACAAAAAGAAGTTTCCTCATTGAAACCACCCTTGTGAAAACAAATCATCACTGTCCCCAGAGCAAACTCAAAAGTAGAATAGTACAGGCCAGTAACATTCAGGTACCGGTAGGAGAGCACTTGTTACTCCCCAAAATATTACACCATTGGTCTCTTAATCCTGTTACTCAAGAAAGACATCAACCTCCAACATGGGCCTGGAAATAAAAATCCGTAGTTCTACTGGTAATTTGAAAACCATGGATTCTCTAGAGCTACAAGGTTTGTATCACATTGTAACTTTCCCCATGGCCTACCACACGCATGCTATTGCATTTTACCATGGACAACCCTGGCTCTCTATTGCAGCCATCAACATTTCTTCTTAGCGATTGCTGAAAAAATGTCAGCCTCACCTGAAAATTACACTGACTACAAGTGGACAGACTAAGATGTGATTTAAGCACACCGTTATGCACATGACTACCTACAAGAGAGGCAAAGGAGACTTTCATATTAGTAAAGCTTCCTGTACTATAGTTCTGAATAAAAGAATGGGCATGGTATCATGAAAAACATTGGGAACTTTGAACAAAGAAATTTTTTCATTCAAAGCTTCATGATATTAATATTCCAGGGATTTTTTATTGTATTCAAAGTAACAGAAATTGCATAGTCTTCGAAAAGAAATAAGTTTTTCTCAAAGGAACTCCTGGCTCCAAAATTTCCTTTACCAGCAGAAAATATATTGCCAAGTGTTTATGCAAATAAGGAAGGTAACAGTAATAGAGCTGGATAAAAGGGATCATCAACATTAGCTGGCTTTCTAAAAAAAGTCCCTCCTACTGTTACACACAGGATATCTGATCTGGGAACTACTGTAGGATAAAACTGTAAGGTAAGTCCATGTTAGGCAACAGAGGAAATAACACTGAGTAAAAAACACCAACATAAAAGGGAGCTTTTTGGACCCTATTCCAAAGCACTCTGTTAAAAACTACATAAGCTCATTCACACATTGAAATCTAATCATTTGGTTCATTCCGTCTGCTCTATTTCAGCCAGGATATCTGTAAGACATCTACCCATTGTTAAATTGGTAGCCTTCTCTGAGCAAAATTGATCATTGTCATGACTATTGCTTTTCCTTTATCATTCAGGGAACAAGTAATTTTGAACTGTATTATGGTAGGCTTTCTGATTTGAATTTTATTCTCTGGTTGTCTTTGCTTTTCGTCTGCTGTCATGTCTTTTCCTGGGGATATATTTTGCCACTTGGGAAATTCTGAGAAGATAAAACACTGTGCGATTCAAAATTCTTAGCAGTCCAGAGCATGTGTGTTTGCATTTGTGGAGGTTCTGTATTTATTCTCTGTCTCCCTGGAAAAGCTCCTAGCTTTTTATTTCTAGCTCATCTGTGGCACTTCATTTGTAACATGCCACAGGCTTCCAAAGACAGACACAACACAAAAAAGGGAGAGGGAAAACGCTGAGTTCATCACCATAAATTATTGATGTTTTTTCTACTTAACTTACTCATCAGGATTCATTGTTAATGAGGTGTAGATTTTAGTTTTAAATTTGCCATGAAACCAGATGATCTTTAAGGTTGCTTCCAACCCAAACCATTCTGTGATTCTGTGTAGCACTGCAGGCATTCAATTTGAAGCACTGCATTAAAGAGGATTTCTCCCAGTGTGTGTCTCTGGTTCCATTTTCTGCAGTAGGTCCCTGCAACTGTGACTTGGCAGGCACTGGTGGTATTTATCCAAAGCACAGAATGCAATGGGAAACAGAAAGACAAGAGGAAGATTTTTATTATGTAACTGATAAAATAGAGAAACAGATGCTGTGCAATTGCTCTGGAATTAGTTGATTTATTTAAAGGGTTACTTGACTCATTGTATTCCCGTGGGGTGAACTGGAATTTGATGAATTGCAGTGATCCAGTGTCTGGGAGCACCAGGAAATCTGCTGACATATACTACTGTTTCCATCTTCCAGTTTGCAACTAGTTTAAATTAGGGTCAGATGCTGCTGCTATTGTTGTTCCTGGTGCTCCACTCACACTGCCTTCAGCAGAAGCAGAAGCTGGCTTGTGGGCTGGGGTCAGTACTGGGATGTTCTTGGTTAAACAGCCCAAGTGACAGATGGGAGGGAGGTGAGAGTAAGCTGGTTTGGGTTTACTAAAGCATGCTAAAAAAATAAAATGTGATGAAAAATTGATTTGCTTTAGGGTTTTTCGGGAGGGCTTCACAAATGGAACCTTCTGAACTGAAACCAGTGAGAGTTTTATCCATGGCTGTGAGAGGATCAGTCTCAAACCAGTGCAGCATCTTTTTGAAAACTCCCTTTGCCCCTTTGTGTGATGAGGCTCCTCTGGACTGAATGTCACTTTCATGGATTCATGTGTCACCTACATAACTCTTGATACAGATATCAGCCCCAGACTACTGGGCAGTAAAAACAGTCCAAAGAAGGAGAAGTTTAAGCTCAAAATCTCAGTCCATCATCTACTACCCCAGGACCTTGGGAAACCTGCATTGTCTGACTGTGCCACAGATCCTTATCTATGAGTTAGTACTTGCAGGTCACTGCCTTAAGGATCTGTTGCAGAAATAAATACATGATAGCTTACACAATGGATACAAGATCAAACGAGTAGGTAAGGCAGGCAGCCATGAACATCGTGGGATTCTTTTCATCCTAAATCAAGCAAACTAGCAATTAAAGTGGCCTTTTTCAGATACACAGTAAAAAGGAGTAGGGGAAAAAAAAACCCACTTAAAGAGCTGCTCCTAAAAATATAAAATGTATTTTAATTATGAAGGGGAATTAATTTTAGATTGACTGAGGAAAATCTCATGGGGCATTCAGCCAACTCATCCATCTCCTATCACCAGAGAATTTCAGCTTTCCAAACAGCCCTGTAACATACCGCTTCTTGGGATCTTCTCTGAATACCAAGCTTATTATCTTTTGACTCCTTCATTATCTGTCACTGACATAAAATGCAGCATGTACTCCTAAAGAAATTAAATCCTGAAGAAAAAAATGTATTAGGCTGTCTAATCACCCTTCCACTCCCTTTTCTAGGGTTTCTCCCTACCGCATCATCTTTGTCCTTCACACACAAAACCTCATCAGCTTTGCCACTGCTCTTTCCCTTTCTGTTCCTCCATTTCCTGCCACTTTATTCCTTAAATTAAAAATATGTAGCAATATCTGAATTCAGCTGTCTGGGAGAGTGTCAGGTGAGTGAGGACATGATGCTATTCAGACAGTTTCTGGTCACTATCAGCCAAAAGGACTGAGTGCTCCTCATCTTGGTCTCCAGAAGTGTCATTAAAACTCGTAGTCCAAGCTAACTCAAAAAACCCACACATGGCTCCTTGGTGCTCCATCGCAATGCTGATGCCAGCGCTCAGGCTCAGGCTCTGTGTCTACAGCAATGGAGAGTTTTTGCAGAGTGAGATGTACCCCAGGTTTTGCCACTGGCCTGGAAGATGCCTTTGAACAGCTCCGTCTACCTCAGTACCTTGTCTTGTGTAGGAAGACGCCCTTGATCAGCAACCGCTGCATGAAGTACTGGGTGCTGGTAGCAATGGTAACACCCACAGCACAACACTTTCTAGTCTAGTCCCAGTAACTTCATGTCTGTTAAATGCCCTTATGCACCTCAGTTTCCTCTTATTTTCTGCAGTACCTACATTTGCATTGCTCATTTCAGTTCAGACATCTCCCTGTGTTCTAAACCACCTCAAACTCAACTGCTGCCTTCACCTTCACACCTACCTCCTGCTGTTTCACCAGCTGCTCCATGAGTAGCACTGCTCCTACAGCCAGATTAATGAGCAGAAAGTTTGCTTATATTTGCTTTTGTAATACATCTGAAAGTTCACCTCTTCCAGTGGCACAGTCCCCCAACACTCTCCTGTGGGTTCCCCCCTTCACCATATTGCATCATCCCTAGGGACCTCTCCACACTGCCTGGATATTGCATAGTGCCCTTTGACAGTGAATGTGAAAGTGCTCTGTAATGGAAGTTGAAATGAAAACTGTAAATTGTGAGATTTCTTACACAGCAGTCTGGGAGACTTCAAACTATTCTTTATTAAAATTATTTTTTAAAATATAAGCATGTTAAAAATTTCAGTGGCTGCAGATATCAATAGCAATAAGGAAAATAAAAGAAATCAAAACCATTAGCATAGTTTCTAGCTGAAAGCAAGGTGTCCTTTTAAAATAGAGCTGTGGAGAGCATAGGGATTTTCCTTTGCTGGAAAAGAAGATTGACTTTTAGAACAGAAAAAAAAATGTGAAAAAGACAAATAAAATCAAATAAATAAAATCTAAGTGATTAGGAAAAAGTGTACCAAGAAATAGAACTTTAAATATCTTCCAAAAATTGCGACATTGGCCTTCCAAAAGTTGAGATAAACTAGACCCACTCCAGCTATGGGGTAGCTACTGACTTCTGCCAGCTGAGGATCTGGAGCAGAATATCTAAGCTTTCTGATGAAATTATAATCAGAGTAGAAAAGGACAGATTATTCAGTCCCCCTCAAAAACACAAGAAATCTTTCACATGGGTCATAAGAAACTATATCTAAAACCAAGAAAAGGTGCAAAATAGTGGGTGGGAACTTGTGCTTTTCTCGTTTTCCACCACAAGGGTTCTGAGGTGCCTCACAGCCTGAAAGGCAAAGCAACACAATTTGCTCACCTTCTATACAGCAAACGTGCTGCCAGTGGCTGCCTCAAGGCAGGACAAGATCCATTAGCAAAGCCACAGAAAATAAGCCTTGGGCTCTCACACCATGCTGATGTAAGTCGAAAAACACTTGAGATATTTGGGGATAGTTTTTATGGATACCCTCATCTTGATTAAATGCATATTTTTGTTAATATGTTAATTAATATCTATCAAATATTTAAGAACTGCAGATTTAGGGCACGGTCACGTGATTAGGCTAAAAAAAATTTGCTGTGGTTGGGACGGCCTTAAGCTCTATTTGCAGGGATTCTGTTCCAAGTAGAGCAACATGACTTTGACAATGCATAGCCAATTCTGAATTCCTCTACTTTTAAATACTTTCAAATTATTTTGTTTCTGCTCCATAGTTGTTGTCCAGTCTGCTACGATCTGCTGATCCTCTTTCACAAGTATTTTAATTTATTATTGTGAAGAGACCTTGTGAATTCACACTTAGTGATTATTAATTTGCCTTCTGCTCTAGACAGGTCTGTGTAGGGTGTCTCATTTTAAGATTTTTTTTAATCTCCATTCATCTCATACTATTAAACTGTTGTCTTCATCATGCAGCCAATTCTTGCTATAGGGATCTTGCTATACGGGAGCCCAGAGTTTATACTTGAGGTGGAATTAATGGAACTGACAAGCTTAAACATAGCTCATTGGAAAGAGAATACACACCAAAAAAAGTAGATTGAGCTGTAGGATATTGGCTGATTATCCAAAATGTATAAATATTGATGTAGCAGGTTGGGCAAAATTAAGGGAAACTGTGATCAGAAGTTGCAGAAAGCTGCTCTAGAGCCGAAATCCTACTTAGGCAATGAATATGCTGTTGTCATACCCTCCTGCTCTCACTCTCATTCACTTATCCCTGGCTGTCAAACAAAATAAATGGCACATCTCTTGTGAAATCACATCTACATTAATATTTTTTCACTATTTTTAAATTGTCTTATATATATTATAGCTCTTTAATTAGACAGGCAGGCAACATGGCAACAGATCAAACTGTTGGATGGTTTCTGAGATTACAGATGCTTATGTTGGTGTAGTTTTCATTTCTCTAACCCCCTTTTTGCAATTTAGGTTTTGGATTACCTTTCTGAGGCTCCCTGCTACTAAAGCATTCATCCTAAACACTACTCCCCAAGTGGAATAAACTTAAGGTGATATTGGAGCCTCTATGCCATGCTAGCAGCCTTGCAATTACGGCTGACACTGCTCCCAGAATGGAAAGTATGTTCAGAAGTTTTTCAGTAAATAGAAAAAGTTCTGTAAAAAAATCTTCCATATTACGTTTTTTTTCAGCAGATATATGCATAAAGAGCCTCCTAAGTTCTCAAACTGGCAAATGATGATTCAAGTATATTGCCCCAGATGACAGGGGGGAGAAGAAGGAAAGTAGGAAACCAAAAATTAAAAATTACTAGCCACTAACATTTCTATTTGAAATAACAAAGTATTAAAGAAATATTTCTCCAAAAGATAATTTCTAAGGAAAAAATTTCAAAACAAAAGTCCAGTTATACCCCCTTCTCCTCAAGCCAGTTTTTGTCCTTTGCTCACTCTCATCTTCTACCACTCTCTGTCCACCTTAAATTGCAACATGCCAACAGCAGAGATTTGCTTTGTCCTGATTGTTCTGCAGACACAATGGCGAATGTAAAAACACACAGCAATAGCAACTTGCTGTTCACACGTGTTCTGAAATGTCATCTCTTTGACTGAGACAAAGGGGACCAGAATTGTAAGATTATCATGGAAAGCAAAGCCCTGAGTAGGAAAACATAAAAGACAGTGCAGCTTAAATATGGTTTGGGCTGGGTTTGGGTTTCTTCAGGTTTGTTTGCAAGCCAGAGATAACCACATAGTTTTGCATCACTAAATCAGACCTTTCAAAGTCAAAATAACTTGTAAAGTACTTAAAGGCCACAAATTTGTTTGATGAATTCTCATGAAGGAGAGCGAAGGTTAAATCCATAGAGTTTGCTTTGCTGTTTTTGTTTTTTTTTGCTTTTTTGATGGCAGAACTGAAGAGTCCTGTTGAATTTAATGGCTGAATGAATACATAAGTCAATGTAATATTATATTCCAATGAAATACTACAGGCAGATGAAAACAAAGTAAGTGCCAATGTCAAGTTCATCTCTGCCCTGCCTTCCCTCTGCCTCCTAAGTCATTACCTAGTATTTATTTATAAGACTGGAGAAAAAAAAAATTTGGAAAAATAAAGGCTCTGTGCTCAGTTTTCAGGCATGGAATGGTGTCCCACTGTGTCATTTTGGATTTGCCATTTAAAAGCTTACAGCCTGTATGCTTGAACAGTCCCATTTTTTAAGAAGAGGAATTTAGTTCTTTGGAATCTGACAGTCTCAGAAGACCTGCTCAGATGTTTTTATTAATTAGTTAATATTTGTTCAATGCTTAAAGTATCAGGTGTTGTATAAATGTTAAGCTATGGAATTTGGTCCTACAATTAAATAGCAATTATAAACAATGAAAAATACATATTTATATATTGGCTAAGAATTTACATGAGTATGATATATCTGATAGCTTAGCAGAGAGCTCCTAATCTATCCAAAGCCATACAAAGTTTAGGGATATGGCTAACAGCCTATTTAAATAACATAGCAAAAGTCATATTTTCCCCGGTGTTTCCATGTTAGCCTTTAAGGCTCCAATTAAAAGCAATTTAAGAACAAAACTTTCACACTGGCTTTTCCCATGCAGTTGCCATCTACTAGATCTCTTACACATGCAAAATAGAAATTTGCCCCTGAAATCACATTAAGTGTGCAAATTAAGAAAAAGTAGACTGCACACACTCAAGCTTGGCTTAAAATCTACAGTCCTGAATGCTTCCAGCTCATCTGTTGACATTACAAAAGATACAAGTACCAAAGAAGCAGAAGAAAATGCTGAGTACCTTGTTACTTTTCCTGGATTTTTCTTCTACATATGACTGTCAGACTGCTAATGAAAAGATTCTTAATGAATCAACCCTCTCACAACAGTGTCATTAATGAACTACTGGTAACTGGCAAAAGAGACTAAAAATACTATGTCTCCTTTTAGTGCAGAGTTATCTTATCAATATGCTGTAGCCAGAACTGTTAGGCTGAAAATTCATTTACTTAAGAAAATAACATCATGAAGCAGAACCAGGGTAACAACACTTCTGTTGCCAGAACACACTTGTAGTTGGTGGGTGGCTTGTATAACTTGAGCTCTTCATTAAGTGCATTTATCCAATAAATACGTTGGACATTAATTTTTACTGATGGCTAAATATCTGCTAAGTAGCTACCCTGTTTCTTAGGCAACCAGGCTAGATTTTAATAACTTGCAGGACAGAAGAGCAACAGGCCAAGAGAGTCTGGTAAGGATGTCAGCATTTCCATTATAAACCCCATTTTAGCACTGGGGAGGGTACTCTAATTTGAACATTAAAACATGCTGGGGATAGCTTTTATCCAGGGGTGATTTTCTGGTTTCTATTTTTCTAATAAGAGCCATTTGCATCCATTTGGAAGAACCTTAAATGTATGGAGCTTGTAAGTGGGAGGAAAAAAGCTTAAACGGAATAAAAAATAAAAAAAAAAGAAGAAAGTGCTAAAACAGAGTAGACTTAATGGTTTAAATGTAGTATTGAGCCTCAGTGTTTGACTCAGAGAGGCTGATGCCAGCAACAGTGAAGCTGGACAAGGATGGGCCCAAGGTCATGTGGGACCTTCAGGACGCAGGTCTGTGCTGTAAAACCTGGAGGTGCTGATTCACAGTGATGCCATCGTTGGGCTGGGAAGCCAGAGGCACAACGTGCTGCTTGTGATGGTGGGCTAAGGTGGCCCTTTGGAAGTAGAAAATTAAATCAAACCCCTGGCCAGTCTGTAAATCCTGTGGATACAGTGCTCTCTCTTTGGTTGTGCTTGTGTGTTAAGTTCCACTGTCGTAGGCACTTTCTAATTCCAGCTCAATATAAATTTAAAATAGCCTTCACTTCCTTTGCTAAATATATTTTCAGAAGTTTTATATGTGCTCTGGATCAGCTATGAATCACCCATTCCATATAAGATCATTTCAGGTATAGATGAAAATGGTTCTCATATATTCAGTAGTTTGATATATATTTAAAGCTTGTAAAGTTGTTTGTAAAAAAAGATGGTTTATAACTAAACTACATTATTAGTATGAACTCAGCCAATAATATGTGTTTTAAAGCTACCTGGGTACAAGTTTACTGCAGCAGTTCAGTCACCATCCACATCTGTAAAAAATAAAACAATAAAAAATAAATCATGCATGTAGGAGAGACTGTCAGAATTCATTTGGGCAGTTCCATTTTATACACATTTCATTTCCTAGATTTTAAATACCGAAATATTGATTTATATTGTCAAGGCATCCTAAACGTACATAGAAAATAGGCTTCAGAGACCACGCAGACTTCCAAATACCCTCAAACAGTACAGATAATGTGGCTTCTATACAGACATTCTTATTTTCAGGTTTTTTTCTTTCTTTTTTTTTTTTTTTTGACACACCTGTACTTCTAAGATTTTCTACATAGCCTTTTTCATGCTGTTTCAGGCACTCCATACTCCTTCAGGGTCACATCTGAAATTAGAAGGCCAGGCAGTTACTTGTCACCCAGTCTCCCAAGAGGGCATGGAAAAGAACTATCCACAAAAAACCATAGAAGTGCTCTCCTGCAATTGACTATGCTTACAGACCTTGTTGTGAAAAATAAGTCCACTGACACGTAGAGAAGGTTCAGTCCCTTGTCCATCACTAGAAGAGGCCAGCCACAACATAAGGGGAACTGAAAACCAGAATTTTCTAAGTAATGTTTATTCAAATTTTCCTACTCTTTCTCAAAAATGTGGGAAAATGATTGGAAATACTTTAAGTGGTAAGTCCACGCAGTCCCCAGCATGTCCATCCACTGCCTTCTCTACAGGATTGCTGCTTCTCAGGGGCACTGACTGCTTTCAGCAGCATTTATAGACACTTGGTGGGCCTCAGCTGCAGAATGCATGTGGAGGTTCAGGAGGCATTATGTCTTTATTTTCGTTTGTTGCTGGAGAACAGTCATGCTATTCTCATTTCGGAGGAGAGGAGCGGAGGCACTGGGGCTGAGGGCTTGAATCAGACTCTGGTGACAGCGGCCAGAAGCCTGGCAAGTACTCAGCAGGACTGCACCTCTGGAGGGCCCTCCTCTGCCATCAGCCAAACCTGCCTTGAGAGATGGCAGAGAGAGACACTGGGGAGTAACATTCACCTGGTTACAGCTTTAATTTTGCCAGCTCCATCTAGAGCCACAGTGAGCAAAACCCCCTGAAGCTCTGGCGCCAGGCAGCGGTTGAGGTGAAGCCTTCACAGCCATCTAAAATTTGCCATGCAGCATGACTCTCACTGCTTTTCCCCAAAGGAGGCCTTGGTGCCTGTGTATGCCAACTTGAGGAACAGTTAGACATTTCCCTGGCTATTTGCTTAGCAATGAGAACTTTCATTGTTTGGCCACATTTTTTGCAGAGTTTCTGCCTCCTCTATTTTACTGTCAGAGACTTGATGGCCAATTACGTCCTTCAACAGTGAATGGGAACACTGTCCACCGTGTCTATGTTCCTTATCAGCACTTGGATAAAAAGTCTTATATATGTAAAAAGGAGAAGAGAGTAAGTCCCATCAAAAATGACATGCTGGGATTTCAGGAGGATCCAACATCTCGGAATGAAACTTGAACAGCTGCTGGATGATATAACCTGAATAAAAGTAATTAAAAGAAAATGAGTTCTGCCCTCTTGTATCCTCCTGACTCATGCCTCATTTTCTACTTCAGGATTTAGGAAAGCAAATGTCTATTTCTGTGTCCATCACCAGAGCGACATCACAGCAAGTTAATTAGAGCACATGACAGAGGTGCTATTTTTGCCTTCAAATAAAGATCTTTCTGTTGCACATGAACATTTTTCTTTCTGAAACAGGGAAAGAAACTTCTTAGCTACCAGCTCTCTCCCAAAGGTGTATAAAAATTATGCTTTTTCTGCAGCTTGCAAGCTTCAAGATTAGAATTGTCAGCCATGGTGTATTAAAGAGGATACAGTCAGACTTGACTGATCAAGCTTAATTTAGCCTTATGTTTGTGTTTCTGAAACATGGTAAACAATTTTTTAGCATGTACATGCCTACTGACTTGTAGACAAAAAATATTTTTCCTTATTTGAATAAAAATGAAATCTACAAACTCATGACCTGTGTATTAATTATGATTTTTATATTCCATACTGCATTGCTTCAAGGACAGGCCTAAACACTAACATTTATTTATATGCCTTGATGAAGAATATCCCAGGCATTTAGCACAGATAAGCACTGCTGAAGCTAAAAGGCATATTTCCCCCTCAGTTTGGTGTCTGTGTTGTCATGTGGAAACAGCAATTTGTATTATGTGGGGACTTCTCTTGACTGCAGAATCCAGAGTGCTCCTCTGAAATGTTTGTTTCCCAGATTGTGTGTCTAAAGCGGGATGCCTAAATCCATATTTAACAATCTGAAACCTGTGAGTGAAAACATTATTCAAAAACAGATGCCATTGATCACAATACTCCACTATCCAAGCTCTTTTTCCCTTGGCCTTTCCTTACCTTGCACTCCATCCTCAGAAAGGATGAGGATGTCAGCTGCACCAAAGGAAACAGACCTTCCCCATAGCTTAATGAGATGTCTTGGTCCACTAGGGGGTTCATAGCAAACAAGTATCACCAGTAATTTATAAAAGCAGCTCTGCATAAGTAGGCATAGGTCAGGCAGCTTGTCCATTTTTTTTGTGGAGATAACTACTCCATCGAATAGCAATCAGAAAGACTGAGCTCTAGTTTTTATCTTGATACTTTACTTAAAACCTAGCAGAAGTACTCAAAGGAGGCCTTGGATTGTGGTTATCTCTTAAAGTCTTAGGGACCCTAGACCTAGTGATGGTCACAAGCAAGGGCCCAAATTTCTCTGGCCAGTGATCCAAAAATCTCCAAAAAGCCATTTCCAATTGGGAGACCACCTTAAAAAAACAATAGGAGGAGAGATACAGAATATGGAGAAATGTTATTAAAGTACATGACCAGATGAGGAGAAAAAACAGAACCATTGTGATGGTTTTATGGACTTTCTGAATATATTCCTAAGTGTCACACAATTTTAACATTGCTCTGACAGGTTAATATGTGCAACTTGTCTCCCGGGGCTAAGATTAAATAGCAACAAAGCTGAAGGGAAAAGCATTTCCAATAAATGGTAAGAATTTTTTTTATAAGCAGTCTTTCTCTATGGCAATACTTTATTTAAGTAAAAGGAAAAAAATTGCAACATGTACATGATTAAAATAAGACTCACAACAGGCAAACTTTAATTATTGTTTTAAAAATGTGACATACATCCCCAGTAGTTTTCTTTCCAAAAGTAACATGATTTAAAAAAAAAATTCCAGCACTTGTGTGCTTGATCTCCCTGTGGCTACCACCTAACCCATGGAACTTGTCCTACATCATGTACAGGGGTAGTCTAGACCAATGGGGCATGGCCATGGTCAGGAGAAAAGGACTTCAGGGAGCAAGGGATGCAGGAACGCCCCAGTGAAGAGCACAAGGCATAGGTGCTATCTGAGCTCTCCTAATGCCAGAAGTCCTATTTACTCTACTATCCCAAGATGGGCAGTGCCAGGGCTGTTCCTGAGGGAACTGAGCAATGGAAGGAGTGAGAGGCAGGAAATGAGCAGTGCCAGAATTGTAGAGATCCATAGTGATGGAAGGGATGCTATGAGCAAGGATCAGGAAAGGCAGGAACACCAACAGCCCACAGTGAGGTTGCAGGGCAGAATCATGGCCACAGCCACACAGGGACGACTGGGTGTGGCAGCACAGGAGCCATCCAAGAAACCTGCTCCTTTAGTAACCCATCATAATTGCTGTTGAACACGTCCAGCTGTTCTGAAACATAAGTGTCCTGAACAAACTGCTTTCATCAGCTGAGGAGGCATATTTTCCAGGTTCTCCCAGTCAAGCAAGCTCATCTTTATTTCACTCTTTGATGTAAGGGCAATGTGTTTTTGAGACATTTCTCAAAGAGGGAAGAGCAGTCATTTGGCACATGAAAGAGAGCAATGCTGTGAGAATAAGGGACCGCAGAGCACAACATGTAGCAAGAGCAGAAGGATCACAAAGGCAGCAAAAATAGAAGGTACCTTGCAGCCTACAAAACAATGAACAACAGAATCCACAGCCAAGGACCCCAGTAAGGGTCCAGGAGACACACTCGGGGCAGTGGAGGAAGTAATAGAGAAGGATAAGAACATCAGCTGTAGGTTGGTTACACTGACTGCCAAAAAAAAAGCTGCCAAATGGCCATTGGGCTGGGGAGGGAAAGGCGGGCTCACGGAGAGGGCATCGCCCCCTGCAGAGCACAGGGCAGCCCTTGTCCTTCACTGGGCTCCGGTGGTGGGTGACAAGTCTGAGCTGAACTGCTGCTGGGAGTGTATTTGTAATGTTGAATTTAGATGGGAAAGTAATGAAAATCAGGAGGGAAACATTTTAGTACCATTAATTAATTGGTTTTTATATTATATTTAAAGTTCTTGGGTGTTATTTTCAAAGACAATTAACTCAGTTTTATGTTTCTGGTAAATAAAACTCTTCATTTTGAAGCAGCCCCTTTAGAGCTGAGTGGAAGAGGAAATCAGACCCCTAAGTCTGACCCCTACTCTGCAAATCACCAGTTTTTTCCACAGCAAGATTAAATGCACTGTTGTTGTTCTGCCAGCCCTTAACGCAGATTAATGACTTAAATTACCTTCCATCTCACCTTATAAATTCTACCTTGAAGCAGCAGAAAGCCCAAGGGCTCTTGCATAACCAGATGAAGACAAGTTCACTGCCTCAAATCCTTCCCTTCTTGCTCTACTTTACATCAATTCTTTATAAGAAGAGGTCTCCAGGGCTAACAAAGGAGCTGGCCATGCAGCAGAAGGTGCCGTGGGACTTTCAGAGGTAAAAGCCCATCTCGCGGTGACTCAGTGCACTCCATTAGTCCTAGGAAACGCGGGGCACATCGAATGCAGCAGATGTGCCCTCACTTGCCGGGCTTCAGACAAATGCAATCAAATCTATTTTAATCATCTATGAAATGCAAATGCGTTCCACTTGCGCACCCGCAAGATCCATTGTCTTCCTCACTGAAGCATGCGATAATGCCAATTAAACGCCGTTGCTAACTTAATAGGTGTTCTGATTGCCTATGGGAAATTATCTTTACTTTTTTATTAGTAGTATTATTAGCAGTATTATTTCACATCATAAAGATTTTTAAATGTTTTAATAATTGCGTTTGGGTTTGTTTGTGTTCTCCCTTCCACCGGCTCAGTGGCCAGCACCTATCCAGACTGAGCAGTGAAACCTGTGTTTGCACTCAGAGAAACAAAGCTGTGTAATTCCAACTACTAAAAATACCCTTCTCAACTTCTTCTAGACAGCCTTACGCAGAAGTGGCAATTGCATTAATCTGCTGGCAATTTCGCTCACACACGCAGGCTCCCGTACATGCACACAGCCCCTTTGTTTTTCTGGTAGAAATGGCCAGGCAGCTGTAAAGATGTTTATTCTCAGACCCACAATGAAAAATGTTTGCAGTATGTATGTAGCCTACAAAGTCAAGAATGATAAGCATTTAAATCAGACTGGCCATGCAAAGTCAATATTTCGATATCAGAAGAATTGATTCTTGATCTAGTGCCAGCACCGTGTACTCAACATACTGCAGAAAAATCCTCGCCCAGTCTTCCTGCCAGCACACTGCTAGGGATGACAAGCATGCAGTTATCTGATAGAGCAGATATTTTCATTTCAAAGACAAAACATGAAAAGAGCTTACTTGTGGGGAAACCAAATACTGTATTCTCCTCTTGATAAATCAAGCTTTAGAGAAATAATGCCAAAGAGAGCAGGATTCTGAAAAGAACTTCTGTAGCTCTTTTCATGCTTTTTCAGCTACTCAGCTGGCTTAACTCTGCCAACTAATAATCTTGTGTTTTCCTAAGATGTGTTGAGAAAGAGTTTATTTGCAAATAATTATTTAGTGATAAGGATGCATGTCTGTTTGCTTTTAAACAGTTCCTACAAAGCTAATTAGGGGGTTTATCGTAGAACACAGGGTTCTATATGGTTTATACCTTAAGCTGCTAATTATGGGATTTTCAATAACATCTCTTTCTTTCCTTTGCAGAGAACTAAGACAGTATTACTAGACAATAAAAGCCCTGTTTCAGTGAAAAAGGTGAAATTTCTTCATGTCACACTCTTGTCAGCTCTCCTCATCGCTGAATTTACATAAAAGTGACCAAGTACGAGTAATAACAGACGGGAGAGGGAAACATCTTCATACCCTCCGAGACCAGGGACTAACACAATAGTCCTTTTATACTCTGCAAAGACATCTTTGCTATTTGGCCGCAGACCTCCAGATACACTGTCTAATTACAGTTAGCAAGCAGCATGCCCTTGACACAACACAGAATAAGTATAACCTGCTCTTTCGAGTGTGTCACTGTGCTCAACACTAATTTTATGTCTTCACACTACTAACCAGACCTTATACAAAGAAACTTAACCATGCCTGTACCCACAAAAATTAAATAGTATCACATTGAATGCTACTTTATTTTAGCAGGACATCAAGAGGGATTGACACCGAATTGCTACCATCCAGCTACATTAACTGAGGGTCTACCTCACTCACAGCTCTTCCTTGGGGCATAATAATTACCTGCATGCTTTATTTCACTGCCAGTCTTTTATACAAGTGCAAATATGGAGTGTCCCCTCAGTTTCAAAGAAAAGTTAAAGGTAGACTGTAGAGAAAATTAATCATAAGCATATCAGGACCTCACTGGGATGTAGCCCAATTAAATTCAATACACACATCCACTGTGGAGGCCATTAATAAGCTGCTAAAAATTTCTGTATGTTCCTGCTGGGCTTTATACAAAATTTTGCCCCTATAATGAACTCTGCAGGCTTTCCAGGTGGGATTTTCAGAAGTGTTCAACACTGATCCAGATCCGCTCTCCTTGAAGTCAGCAGGAATTTTAACCATTGGTGTTAGGGGGGAGGTGGGAAAAGGTCAACCTTGACTGCTTTTCAAAATCCCACCCCACCAGTCTGCTTAAGCCCCATGCAACTCTGAGGGGAGAGAAGTTTTGCTGTATTTATAGCACAGAGTAAGGAGTCTTTGTATACAATGAACATCAGATTATGTGCTGCAGAAGCACTGAATATTTTTGCATTGTTTATCTGTCAAAAGAACCAACCTCCAAAACAATACATAAGCCTACGTAAATAAACCAATCATTCCTACCCAGGGAGGGTAACTGTTTGCTCTCACTTGTATAGCCTAGAGACCCAATACAGCTGTTGATCTGATCCCTTAGACAGAAAAACTATCCAAAACCAGAGCTGTACATAAGACTAAAATGATGAAAAAAAAAAAATCAAACTCAATAGCAAAAGGCCCTGAAATTTTGAAAACTGCTTGTGAGTATCAAACTGTCTGATAGACTGTGGGAATCCAGAGGAAATAATAACAGTTCCACTAGTAGGTTGTTGATTCAGGCTTCAAATTAATTATAAATTCATAATTAATTATGAAGTGCTACCCCTTGCTCTGCTTTCCTGTGGCCTGAGGAAGAGACACATTCTCAAAAGCTCAGAGACAATTTCCGTTTTATTTTTAGCCAGTCAATCTCACAAAAGGTCTTACCTACAACTCGGGGACTTGCTCTTTTATATTCCGTTCATGTATAGACTAATCAGCTGGTGCAGTGATCTGTGACACTTAAATAGGAAAGATGCATATAAAAAGCAAAGGCAGAGTAGAAGGGACCCAAATACTTTGCCAGGGCCATGGCAAGGGCAAAGCAAGAAAGGTGCCCAGACTCAGCAGCTCCTGCTGCTGTTGTGCCCTGAGAAATGGGAGCAGTCCATGCCCGTGGATGAAGGAGGATGTGGCAGGAGGCTGTGGGGTGGAAAGCCACAGACTTCCAGGGTGTCCTGCAGAGATGGGTGCTCATGACCTTGTTTCTCTCGGCAGCATCCAGCTCCACCTGGGAAGTGAAGGACTCTTTTGCTCCATGGCTCAAAGCTGATGCACTAAGAGCCAAATCTTCAGAGGATTGTCATAGAATCATAGAATGGTTTTGGGTTGGAAGGGACAACCTCTCTTCTACTAGACCAGGCTGTTCAGAACCTCATCCAGTCTGGCCTTGATGGGTCTTCTGTCCTTGCACCTAAGCCATACTAGGAATGGCAAAATTTTTGTTTCTCTCTGCTGAGTTTCTTGCCCTCTGAGATTAAGAGCATTCCACATTAGTGCTTGTTTTTAAGTTTATTTATTTTCTAGCCTTTCCACTAGCAGACGTCTCACTAAGAAGCAGTATCTGTGAGGAAAAGAGGTGGTATATGCAGCTGAGCAGATTGAAATCATCTCTTGTTTTGGTCATTATTGAAGGATGGAGTAGTTATAACACAGTTTTTGCTTACAATTACAAAATCAACATACAGTATCTAAATAGCCTTAAAAACTTCCAGTGTCCAGTAAACATTGATCTCTTATCCATTGAGATTATTCACTTCAGGACTGAGCAGCTTGAAATAAAACACTGTCCTATGAATTAGCAGCCTTTTCATAGATGACAGGAACAAAAATTATCCAACCATGTGGTATTTCCAGCTCACCTGGCATAAATTACTAGTAATTCTGAAGAAGGATAAAGTGGTTTGGGTAAGTAACACCCTGGATGGGTGCTGAGGATGAAGGAATTGGCATTAATTTTCTAGGTCTGCCTCCACTTTCCCGCATAATCTCAAGAAAATAACTTATCTTGTTTTAGTTTTCAGGTTTAAAAGGAATATATGGAGCTTCTCCTGCTTGCCTGGTCTTCAGAGTATAAATTGTCTTTAAACGGATGTATGTACAGCACTAACCGCAACATAGTCCTGGTCCCGATCAGAGCTGGTGGCTTTCATCGTAAGAAAAATCAGTAAATAAATCATGATGTGTAAGAAAGCCATGTGGTCTGAACCCAGTGGCACGTGACCAGAAGATGGCAACATTCAAACCAGAGGACTGAGGCAAGTGTCCTTATGGGTCATACACATCTCAGTTCCCCCAGGTTACCCCCACCTCCTTCTGTCAGTGATATGAAACCTCCACAACCAGCTGAAATCACCTTCTGAGCCAGGAGTAGGAGTAGGTAATTTAGTTTCCATGGTAATGCAGTTCTGGACCATTCTTAAACAGAAGCTGCCAAGTATGACAAATGGTAGGTGCTGATTTTTTTATGTGAACAGCTATTCACTATGAATTGAAATGAGATTGCCAAATTCACTTTCCTTGGGACTGGAGGTAGGGTCAAAAGCTATTGTTACATTCAAGCCATAGTCCAAAACCAGCACTTTAGCCACCCATCTCTAGCTGCAATATAGAAATTTTTAAGCCATAGAATAAAAATGAATGACTCAATATCAGAGTTGTCAAATAGATGAGACAGATTTACATCAAGCAATTCTAAAATGCTCTGTAGGCATGAATTAAAGGAAACATATGACAAATGACTCTTATTCATTCCCTCATGGGGAAGAAATTCTGTTTTAAGCGTTGCTGAACGTTGTGCAGTTGCTGTTATATATATGTATATATGGAATCTGCATTAGGATAAACACATGAAATGATAAGGGCTTGAATTTAACTAATTTTCTTCCGTGAGCCACCACTGTATAATATGCCACAGTAGGTTTTGCACTTTGCTAAGCTCTCCAAACAGTACGTAATTGGTCTTGGAAAATGCTGTAATACTGTAATTAGTAAAATGACAAATAAAAGAGAAAAAGGCCTTTTCATTTTAGTCTTGTTTTCCTTCAGAACGAAGCTGTAGGAAGAAAGGTTGCCAGATCAACTGTTGTTTAACACCATCTCTGCCATAAAAGCAGCCCAAAAAGCAACTCAGTTTTGCCCAGGCTGGGGAATGGGGGAAGACGGTCCTGCCAGTCACCACCCTGCTGAAGGTGGATTAGCAGGGTGCTGCTGGACTGCCTGCAGTGGCTGCATGGCTGGGGCTCCCCAAAACTGCCCCAGCAACCCCAGCAGCCAGATGGCATTGAAGAGCCTTGAGGATTAACATACTGGTCCATTAAGAGCTATCTGTGGCCTGTCTGTGAACCAGCAGGCTCTGCATGGCAAACCCATGGAAAAGTGACTCCTAGAAAGGTTTTTCTTCACATTAGTGATTCTTCCACCTTGCAATGTTACCTTTGGCAAACACAAAGAAGGAAACAAAACATTGTAAGCATTGGGGGAGGAAAAAAGTGAGGCATTCC
Source organism: Oreocharis arfaki (assembly GCA_013398015.1). Taxonomy (NCBI): domain Eukaryota; kingdom Metazoa; phylum Chordata; class Aves; order Passeriformes; family Paramythiidae; genus Oreocharis; species Oreocharis arfaki. The sequence goes on along the minus strand of VZRR01002773.1, from coordinate 240,161 downwards.
CAGCTCATTCAGTGTTGAAAGGAGAAGAAACAGCTGAGAAGCACTGTGAAAAAACAAGATTTTCTGCCTCTATAGGACCTTACAAACTCTGGTACTCAAAGCCTTTTTTAAACTTTCATTAAGTTGTGCATTAAAAGGGTAGTTCTCCCTGACATAACCTATCCTGTTTCTGCTCTGTGAAATGCCTGGAATAAAGGGTGCTCAGCTCTTGTTTGTATCTTAGGCATTTACACAGACACAGTTGATAGCACCTGAAATTGAGATATGGGCAGGTGAATGGGTTTATTTGGGGTGACACTGGGAGTGGCTTTCAGAGGCAGGGACAGAAAATCTGGGCACACAATGGGCACAGTGGCTCTTTTGACCCACCCCAGAGCAGACTCTGTACACTCATGAGAGCCTGCCAGCTCACCCCAGCAGTACCTGACCCTGCACCATGATCCCCGCAGCCTGCCAAGACTGGCAGCCTGCTGCCCATGCCCTGCCAGTACCAGCCCTGGATGTTCCCTGGAGACACTTCAGTGCTCATTTATGACTCCCAGAAAGCAGTGGCAGGTCTCATGGGAGACCCGAATCCTACTGCAGTGGAGTGGTGCACTTGTTATGAGCTGCAATGAGTGATTCCCCAAAAGCTGACTGTCAGTCTCAGCCGAGCGGTCTAGCAGATAGCTAGAGCTGAAAGGGAAGTTGTTTCATCCTTGCAGTGCTAAGGAAATGGTTGGTGGCTTTGGGTCTCAACCCAAAAACTTCCTTAGGAATCACCCTGACCAGGGGTGGCCAAAATTTAAAGGACATAATATTATTTCAGAGTAGGTTGTTACTATTATTTGGCAACTAATCTCTGCAAAGAATAGCAATTTTTTGGCTGGCTTTCTCAGCACCAGCCACTCGTGAGTTCTGTATAAATGGACATCTAGAAGGCAAGAAATAGTGTGGATTACACCACTGGCAAGGATTTTAACTAACACACATGAACTAATAACAGATATTAAGAGACAGGACTTCCTAAATTGCACTGGGGCCACTGCTGGTCTTCACAGCTTCTGCAAGGAATTCCAGAGCCTGTTGTCACTGGCATACCAAGTTAGTATTAGGCAAGCCTTCTTCAGATAACTCACATTGATGCAAAATATTGTGCAATCTTTAGTTTTGCTCTTTTCAGAAGTGGAGACTTTGTTTCCATCCTAAGGTTATGGTTAAAAATGGGCTGCCTGTGCCCATGTGTGCCACAGACACTTGGGAAATGCTGAACAGGTAACTGGGGAAAGCACTTACAGCCCACCATGTAATTCCTTCCCTGCACACAAAATATTTGTGGCCTGCTGACACATAGCACTTCAGAAAGTCAGGAAAATTTGTAGGACAGTGAGTAGATGCTAGAAATCTCTGCCGAGGAACCTTATTGACTATCACGAGTTTCTCCTCTATGAAATGCTCTTACAACTTCATCCACTGCCTCTCTCCTGCCTCATCTGGACAGTTTTCTGCAAGAAAAAGGGAGCAGTAGGAGGCTGCACACTGCTTTTCTTAGTGGTCTTTTTCATTTAACTTAGCCACTGGGCTTTATAATGCAGCCTGCCTGGGACAATGCATTAATAGTCTCATTCTACCAGTGTGACAGAACAACAAAGAGCCCAGTATGTGCTGAAATACGCACTCCCCTTGCTAAGCCTGTAATCCCAGCTTTGATATTTTTTTGTTTAAGCTATCAGCACAAACCTAGTGAGAATGAATCGGAAATTGCACGCTTAATTTCGTCTTCTGCTTGACTTCCATCTTTGATCAGAGACTGAAGAGAATAGGCTGAGAGAAGCTCATGGCTTCCTCCATAGATGATGTTAAAGGACAGTTTGTCATACACAGTAGCCTCCATTTTCTTGGTCGTAACCACAAAATCCCTCCTGTCCTTCCTATAATTTCCTCAAGAAGGACATCAAAAGTGCAGATAGATTTCCAGAATTCGGGCTGCTGCTGCCATTCTGCTCTAGACCTGCTTTGTCACCTGCTGTCACTTTTTGTCCAGCTGCAAACAAAACTTTGAGTTATGGCCCCAAAATAGGTGACCCAGATGTGAGACTCAATGTAGAGGGGTTTCAGTGCCCTTGCTCACAGCACCGCCACCAGCGATCTCCTCTGCCACCATCCTCCAGCCTAGCAGTCAGTGTGTCCTTGCTCATTTGCCTGATATTCACTGAGGGGACGCTGCCACTGCTGCAGCTGAGAGCATCCATCAAGATCTCCCATTGCTTTGATAGAGCTTTGAGGAGTTGCCAGACTACAGCTGCCATTTTCCATTCTTTGCTGTTTAGAAGCAGTTTGCTAACTTTTTAATGAACTTCTGATGCTGATCACACAGTCCCCACCTTCTCTGACTCTGCAGGATGCCAGAAGATGGACAGAGGGTCATAGCCCCAGAGGTGGTTAATCGGTGCCTGTGTGAGACTCTCTGGCCAGCTCACAGCACCCTGATTGAGTGAGTTGAGCCCAAGGTGAACCAATTACTGTAAAAATGAGAGAGATCATGTGGAAAGAAGGGTTAAAGGCTGAACAGTGCACAGCTTTACTGCAGAGGAAAGCAGAAAGGGTGAAAAACGCAGACCCAGGGGCCTGAGGGGCCGTAAAATCTGATCATTCTTCTGCTTCAAGGACATTCACGTTGCAAGGTAAGGAACAGCAACCAACACCAATCTGGGCAAGCAAGCTTACCTTCAAAGCGTATGTGAGCTTATCTCCCTGCTAAGGTCAACAGAAAATTCCCATTGAGCTCATGAGGGCTTGGATTTTCAATTAATGCAAGGCTACTGGACTTGATGTGCAGTTATGAAGCACTTGTAATTATTAATTTATCTCTTCTCTGACTTCCAGTTGACTTCTGACGGGAAATAATATAGCATAACTTAAGACTGAATGTATATTTGTACTTTAAAACACCATTCTCAGTGATAAAAGCCCATGAATTGACATACCATACTCTTCTGGGCCAGTTTAAGAAGCAGCATGAAAATAATCTTATTGGACACATAAAAAGGAACTGTGAGTCTGCATGCTTGAATCTAGTTACTGTACCATTTTACTTATTGTTAACTTAAAGCCTTTTTCTGGTGTTAATTCATAACTGCAACACACTTCCCAAAGACAAAATCCTAGGAATTAGTTTTTTTCCAATCTTTTAAAAATTCTGTTTTACAAGCAAGATTCAAATAGCCTGCACCTGCTGTTTCTAGGACCCTGAGAAGTTGCAAAACTCCTAGTGTCTCAACAAGTTGCTTTTGACAGCAACACTGTTGAGTATTCAGAAATAAGTTGTTTGTCTTTTCCTCCCATTGTTTTTTAAATCCTTACTTCAGTATTAAACTCCTGGGAACATTTGTGCTTATGCTTTCAGAGTTACAGAAGTCACTGGGTGCTACGATGAAGGACCAACTTTCTAGCACAGAAAGCTCCATACAGAGCTACAAGCGAAGAACAGTTTTCTTCCCCTTTGCAACAAATCACCTGATGCCAAATACAAAAATGATAGTGGTACAGAGGTCCTCTGGAAATCAGCTTGACCCCAGAAGCAGGATTACTAGAAAATTACTGGAATATGCAATATTTTCAAAGTTGAACCATGAATATGGTCGAAGAGATACCTGAGGAAGCAGCTAAGCACAAAGGCATTCCAGGGTACCAGCCATGGAGGCTGGAGGTAGCCAAGAGGGGAGGTGCAGGCTCAGGACAGGAGAAGTCAGAGGGAAAGGCAAGTGCTGGAGAAAGCCCGACCAATAAGCCACACTAGCAGCACACTTGGCACTGATGATGAGTTGAGCCAAGAAGAGATGGAGATCAGAGAATGATACTCCAGGAGGCTGGGAGGTGATGTTCAGATAGAAGTCTGTCAGCTGTATCACAGGGTGAACACAGGTAAGGGTTTGGCAGCACTGTTTTGGATCACTCCAAGGAAAAATAGTGAGAAATTGGGACAGCCAGGTAAAAAATAGTCTGCAGTCAAGTAGGAGCAGATCTCAGAGCAGATCAGCCAGATATTGGTCATAAGAAAGTGAAGAGGACCCACTCTCTGAGACCGGCTGGTGAAAGCCCCATCAGCTTTAAGTAGTTGCCCAAATATACTGGGAAGGAAGAGAAGGTGTTGGAGCACGAAAAACAGAAAAGGAGATGGTCATTTATTCAATTTAAAACCTGTTTTTTTCCTGCAGTATTCCTCACACAAGTATTAAGCACTAGAGGAATAGAAACCATTACCTCTTTTAATAGGTGGGACCTTTGCACATAGGAAAATGAAACAATTTCCCTAAAGTTACCCAGCAGCTCAGTGGCAGAGCTGACAAATGAACTCAAGGATCACAAATCCCTGTCTAGTTCAGGTTTCGAACCTTGTTCTCCGTTTGCAGTTAGTTTAACAAAAGGAAAAACTGTGCAAGTTGCTTGTAATTGTCCCAAAGTCATACATACAATCATCTTTAGCTGATGAACGTATTTCCTACCCTTTGTTTATGCTGATTATTCATTAGTGATCATTTGAGGTGTGAGAAATCAATCTTAAAGCATTATTTTTCTTGATACCCTTGTTGGGTACCAATTTTCTTGAAAAGCTAGTAGCTAAAAAGAGTGTTCATTCCCCAAATACATCGGAGTGAAATCTGTATTCTGCACAGGTGCTTTCGACCAGTCATCAGAAAGCACATATAGTTGTGAGCTAAGCACTCAAAATCCAACAATTATTTGCGATGTCTATTTTGCCATGTTTAGACTATTGGGCTGAAAGATGAAGACAAAAGAAGAGGCTGTTCATGTGCTGTAATGCTGGAAATGGAAAGCAGCTGGCAATCACTCTAAAATACTCAGAGGTTTTTCTCATATCATGCTAGAGTATGTAGGCTCTTGAGCAATGGCCCTACTCTGTAAAAAGCCACTTTAAAAGGATGTATCTTGACTCTAATTCATGGCCTATGCTGTGCAAGAAAGCAGTTATTTAGGAAAGAAATAAAAGAGAACATCAGAACATCAGACAGTTAAACAAAAAGGCAAACTTGGGACTCCATTCTGCCATCTAAGTACTCTGCCTCATGCTGTGTGAATGCCCTAGAGTATCCCCCACGATCCCAGCCACCTCTCCAAAAAGCCATTGCTCCTTTCATGGTTTCTGTGCTTTCTGCGTATACAGTGCCTTGCATCACGTCGGGGACTTTAAAGGCCTGATCCAAAGTCCGTTGATTTTATCCCAATGTCCCGAATCAAGGCTGGAATAAACACAATCAGACATTTATTTTTTGCTTCACCTTGAATTTCATGCATGCTCTGCCCACCAGCCAGCCTAAAAATCACAAACTGCTGCCTGTAACACTAATATTTTGTCCACAGAACAAATGCTATCAGTCTTCATTGTCTCCACAGAAAAAGTTTTGATTTTTCCATTTCTTCTACAAACAAAATGAACATATAATTTATGTTTGTGAGCAAAGTGATTTTATGGTATTTCTCTTTGTTGACAGAATGATTGGAATAAAATTACGTTCTGTTGACAAAAAATGTGATGAAATGTCGCTTGTGCATGTTAGGAACGAAAGAGTTTGACAAAACACACAGTTTGCCTATGGGACATAGTAAACGTTTTAAGAAAATGAATTCTGTCTCTCTCATATTTGTCCTAGGAATGACATGAGAAGTTTTTCCAAATCCACTACATCAAAATAAAATATAAAAATTTTTCCTATAAAAAGACTAAACACTACTTTTATAGCAGCCATTCCTTCCAATGCTTTAAGCCATATTGTTCTAGGTCACATCTCTTTTTTCCAAAATTCAGTAATTTTTAATAGAGATATGTGGGATCCACATGTTTTGGTACGTATCTATTCTACACACCACTGCTAATTAAAAGTAGTAGGCTTTCACATTTTTCTGTACAATGAAGTAGAACTTTGTGATTTTCAGGAATACTAGATATGTTCAAAGATAACAGTGTTTGTTCTTGGAAGTCATCAGACCTCTAACAGCAGCACGAGTACTCACATAATTTAATTCTTTCAGAGCCTAAGCAACAGTCTGACAGCATCTGGGAAATGTGTGCCAAGCTATTTTCTCTTTGAACTTTGATGCCTGACATCTTTACATGGACATGAGCTCATATGAGGATGGACAGAAAGGGAGGGGAATCTCTCTTTGGTGGGCTCAAGTGAATGAGCTTAGACAAGGCTGATTTACCCTTGGTAGCAGAGGGCCTTTAGGTTAAAAGAAACTTGATGGCTCTACAGGGAGTGGGATATAAAAGCACAAGGCTCAGAACAAAGGGAATAGACTTAAGTCACCATCATGAAATGGTTCAGCACAAAGCAAAAGAAGAGCCACTACAAAAGGTTAAAGTGCAAAAGAACTAAAGGTCGAACAAAATTATGTAAGCATCAACACATGAGCAACAATAAAAAATAAAACTTGCCGCATAAACAGAGCCATCTGCATTGATCCTTCCTTTCTTGCTGATCTTTTTTAGGCCCGAAGGCTATAAATCAGTCTGGGACAAGTGACTGCTCCTGGCCAGGGTGATGGTGAAGAGCATGAGCTTTGCTACAGAGCTGGTGTGCGGGACAAGCTCGAGGGACAGACTTGGCTAGTTTGGTCCCTGAGCTGTGCGTAAAAGGTTGCCAGTGCTTCCAGGGCTCAGGCAGGCAGTGAAAGAAGTTGACTTTCCTTCCAGACAGATAAAAGTGAAAGAAAAACATTCTAATCCAGTTAGCACTGGTGGATTTCTGTCTGATCTTCCATCATGCAGAGGAGTACCATCCCCATTGGAAGCACTGGGATTTTGGCCATACCCCACAGCATATCAGCTAGCTAGGGCATGAAGCACCCTTAAATCCATTAAATTCCCCTGTGGCTATGTGAGGAGATACAGAAAGGGCACAGAAATAGTCTGGTGAGGTCCCACAGTGCAGACACACTTTCAAACGTTCACAAGTTTGAGCTTTTCAAGTCACTGGGGCTTCACACAGTCAGAAAGACTACAGACGTGAGTTCTGGACTTAAACTTCATGGGCCAAAGAAGTCTCTGAGCCTGGGGCCACTTCTCAGACTTGCTTCTGGCACTCCAAGGTCATGGTGAGGTAAATGATGTTTAGTTCAACTGTGCATAGGTTAAAGATCTGGAAGAGACCCATCTTGTTATGGATTGGCCAGTCTGTACAAATATTAACATAAAGGCAATGATAGACATTTACATTTATCAGCAAATGTCTCTTAGACCTAAAAATGCAATTAATTGTACTGCTTGCACTAAGGCTTTTGTTCTTTTCTTCCCTCCCTCTCTCTTCCTGACAGTGAGAAAAAGGGAGCTAATGTGGTAAATGTTTTTTCCCCTGATTTTTCCCTTACAAAAGAATAAATGATACTAAAAGCCAAGAAATGTTCAAACATAATCAACACACACATACATTCTGAAGAAAATAGCAAATTAAATGCAAAGCCTATGCTAATGCATCATCCAGGTTGAGATTTTAATTGCAAAAAGTCAGGAAATGTAAAGTTATGGTTCCCGCAGTAATCATCACTCAGCCCCTTGAACACAGGTAGGATTTGTATTCCAGGCAGTGTGCGGCATTAACTCGAACACCAGCGTATATATGCATTCTCTGCCTTCATTACAGTTGCTGGGGGAACCATAATTCTGCATTTGCTGACTTTTGCTCAATTAATTTTTCTCCTTATTGCTGTGCTACAAGATTCTTGCATTTAATTTTGCTGTGTTAAAAAAAAACAAACACGTAAAACAATGAAAAGAAACTGGAAATTTCCATCGCATATTGAAGTAAGGAGATAATCCATTCTGTCTCTGCATCCTAAGGCTTGTGTAGGACCATGCAGTCATTTTAGAGCACAGGTACATGAATAACAATAATAATAGCAATAGTAATAATAGTTACTAATAATTACAATAAATGCACATACCCGGAGCTTTACCTCATTGTGAAGTGAGTGCAAAAAGGTCAGGGAACTGGCGTGCTGTGGACAATGCCTTTTTTCAACCCACTGTGGTAACTACTTATATTGCACTTCTTTGCAACGAAGGCCATGCTGAGGTCCCATGCTCCCACCGAGGCTGTCTCAGATGTGTTTCACCACAAAAGCAAATTCTGTGCCCCCACAACCTGCTCAGTACTTCAGTAGCTCTGAAGGTAATTCTGTTTGTAATCCTCCAACTATGTGCTGGTGGTGGGACATACCTTCCTGGAAATCTGCCTGGTCAATCTGCAGGAGCAGCCATAAAAGTAATTAGTTCTAGTGGTCTGAGAAATAATTTGGAAAACAGTGCTTAGAGCAGGTATTTTCCTACTTTTTAACAAAGGAGTCATCCTCTGGTATATATTCGAAGGCACACTTGCAGACAAACTGAGTAAGCCTCACTAGCATTATCGATGTGGTCTCTTTGTACCAGTAGGAGCCCCATACCATAGTGACTTGTCCATACCCACCTCTCATCCTCCTCTGGGCTCCTGGAATGTGCCCACAAGCATGTATTGGATGTTTCAAGGTCAGATTTCCAAGGTGGCTGATATGAAGACGAATGCAAACCCACTCAGAGTTTAAATAACCGAGCACTTGGTAAATCCCACTAATCCTACCTTTCTTTTAAAGCTCATGTGCATATAAAATCTATTCCTAGGAAACAAGAAAGCCATCCCCCAGAAGTCACCATTCTCATGCAAGCTGTCGTGCCAGGGGTTCTGTTTTTCTCATAGCAGTGGGTCTGCTGGTCAGACAAATCCATTAGCCCTAGCTAAAACAGCCCGCACTCAGATGTATATATATGTCTCCTGTGCTAAGATATCAGTACTGTCTCTCTTTGATAAATCTTGGCATTTTCTTCTAAAATTATTCCAGATTTTAGTTTTATGTTAGCTAATGTGCAAATGGGAAGCACAGGTGCCTCCTGTCCTCTGTAATGTCTCTTCTAAACTCTCCTCTCATGATGGAAAGAGAAAGATTTGTGCTGTTAGACTGGAATAGCCACAGGTGAGCATGGCCTCTAATTTATAAAGAGCTATCAGACATCCATGGTTTGTTCACATGCTATGTTTATTGCAGACAAATATGGGGGGTTTTACCTTGCAGATACATGAAACATTTTCTGCATATAGCTCTCAGTAGTACTTACTTGTTAAAAAGAATGGGAGTCACAGATTTCTCACTGAAAAATCGCACTTTTCAAAAATATAAGCAAATCTTGGCAGAAACTTCGTGTAGGTTTTCCAGCATCTCTTTCCCCTCCTCATAAAAAACAAGTTAAAAACTACCACTTTTTGTTATTTGGACCTTTCCTCCTTCCTTGTTTACCCTTTTCCATTGTAAAGAAAAGGGAAACAGAATTTTTAAGAAGGCAAATAAAGAATTATGGAGAAAAATTCCCATGGACTTTTTAAAATCCAAGTTTGGGGCTTTTTTGGTCCACAAAATACATTAATTTGGTTGAACTGTAAGCCTCTAGGTCAGCCTGTTCTTTGGACTTTGAATGCAAAGAGCACATCCAGCCAGAGGTAAGAATCCAAGGTTTCTGGCAGAAGAAGCATCAGACAGAACAGATGGCAGCTCCTGATCATGCCAGAAAGAAGAAATGGTGTTGCCAAAAGTGCAGAGAGTTCATTCAGCTCTATTTTATGCTTTTTGCCAATTTTCCCAAACCGTAGTAAAAAGAGTCCAAATTCTCTGTGAAGTCATGCAAAGCTATGGCTGATCCCCAGCATTGTACCACTCCTTTCACTCATTTCAAATAAAAGCATGATGGTCACACAGCAAAAATTGACAGAAAAATTCCTGATCTAAAAGATGAAGGAATCTTTTCTTTCAGGGGCATGCAACATCCAAATAAGACAGTGAGCCAGGGAAATATGCCTAACACAGGCCATGAAGAGAAACACTAGTTATCAGTCATGCAGACTTTAGACATAGTGCCACGAAGGTCTCATTTCAGTGGTAAGGAAACCCCCACAGAGGACCCAGGGCAGTTCCATCACAGCAAGGGACAAGTGGCACCTTCCTGCTCTTGAAATACGTCACCAAATAGAAAAGCTAGATTGTAAGTGGAGTAGAGCAAGCAGGATTTTGGGATGTCCTACAGGAATCAGCTGTTATAAATATCCATGGTCGTTTGAGAGGACCACTAGCAGCCTTAGGACTATTAAATAAGAGATTATGGAAATTAGTATTAGGTGCTACTTGGAGTATGGTGCTTGCCTAGTGCTTTGTAGCTCAAAACAAGGAGGCAGCAAAAAAAGACATAAAGAGTCCAGAGGAGCAAGATGAGTGAGAAGAGGAGGCTGCAGGCAAGGTGGTCGCTTAGGCTGGGTGCACCCAGGAGGAGGCACCAGGGGGACATGAGGAATGTGCAATAAATTGATAGGTGAGGGCGGCGAACAAGTTGTCTTTGATATTCTAAGGACAGTACAAGATTTTCACCAAAAGCAAATGAAAGTCACTGATCACTAACAGTGGCACTGTAGACAGCTTACCACAGCTGGTGCATCAAAAGGTTCCCAAAACGGTGACACGGGGAATACAGATTTATATGTTAAGAGGGAGAAAGACATAGGAGACATCAGCCAGCTCCTTCAGCAACCCCGTTATGAATAAATTGTTTCTCTTACTACTGGTTGTACCTATTTTTATTTAAAATAGGCTGTCCAAGGACAGGCAGGGCATACCTGTGGTGGAGTAAAGTTATTTGGAAACTTTCCTATGCAATTTCTTCAGATTTCACTTTGAAAATCTAGCAATTCAAAAAGAAACAAAAAGCATCCCACAGAATGATACCAAAGGACAAAGTTATTTTGGGAATACAATTTTAATCAGTGCAGTACCAGCATTTAAATCTGCTGCCGTACTGACATCAGTAGGGGAAAAAATAATTAAAAACAAGGAGTCCAGAGGGACTGGCAGTTTTGGAAATTAATCTACACCTGTGTCACCTTAACATGGGATTACTGCATTTCATTCTTGATACAGAAATTGTGGGGGGAGCAAGAGCTGCCAGCTCGCTCATCAGGATGAGTTTCACAGTGAGTGACACCTCTGCCCTCTGATGTGTAATGGCTAACAACTGATTTCCATCTGACTCCCTGCATTAGGCACTCTGCAAATTAGTCACCTCACTTTTTATTTTCACGTGAGTCCATGGTGTCCAGATTACTGTGGTGAGAAGACAAATGAAATCAATAGAATCTCTGTTCCCAAACAGATTTCCTATCAAAACAGTGGCAAGGGAACAGAAAGGGTAGAGCTAACAAGGGTGACCGCTCGCCAGATATGGGTGACGTGCTGAGTACACCTCCTTGTCACCAAGGGACAGGAAACCAATTCCTCTGAAGCACACTACTGACTTATCTGTGTGTCCCCAGGGACAGGCAACACCCCAGGCCACGGCTCAGCTTGGAGCCAGAGCAATGGGCAGATGTTACTGCGACCATCCTCTGGCTCTCCAAGCAGGGACATATCCCTTCAAAAACATGTCCCATCCCACACCAGCCCCCTGCTCCCCACCAGCCCTAGAGAGGGAGCAGCCACTCTTCTAGCTAGGCTAGAGGGATCCACAAGAACCACTCGGACATTGAATCTGGAAAAGTAGTACTACACTGCAGTGAAAGCAGCTCAGGGGCTGACAATCACAGCCTTTGCTACCATGTGTGCTGATGCTTCTTAATCAGCTTTGCAAATCAGGACAATGCCTGGGTAAACTTTACTTGCCTAAAACACTGGCTTTCCAGAAGATAAAAATCCCTCTGAAAGCCAGAGGACACTCATACTTGTCAGAAGAAGTTTCTCATTTCTTATTGCTGCATGTTGTGAGGAAAGGAATTCTTTATCCTTCTTCCTTTGTGTTTTTTTCATTTATTCTCATCCCATAATCCTGAAGTAAAATCTTGGTGATGTTTTCCAACCTAAATCTGCTGTTCATTGGTATTTCAAATAAATTGGAGTTCAAACTGAGCCCAAATACCCCCACCCTAGAATTTCCTAAAATTTTCATATCTTTTCTTTGACACTTCAAAATGAAACATTTCTCTATAAAATCCTTCTGAGACATCTACCCAATTATGAAAGACTTGAACAAACCACAGGTGAAGTAAAAAGTTGCACTTTGATTAATAAAAAAAAATATTATAATATTGCAACAAAACAAATTTTTCCATCCAGTTTTTTCAGCAGGCTTATCACTCAACCCTGGGATATGGCTATGTTTTCTTTAGGGCATAAAAGAGCTGAGCTGTGTCTGCTAGAAGCAAGGTGACAAAGTAACACCACCTCTGTGAGTGAAATGAGCTGTGTCAGTAGAAGCGCAGTCTGAGCCCTGAAAACTCCTGCCAGAAGAGCTGTAGCGCTCTGGGTCCTCACAGCACACGGCAGCCTGCATGCACTCAGTGCATCCCCCAGCACAGGCAGGTGATGGGAGGCACTGAACACACATCACTGTGTGAGCAGTCAGGTGAACCATCACTGCAGCTGACGGGAGCAGTGCTGTGTCCACAGGGGTTTGTTTCAGTGCTTTCCTGGCCCTGAAGGGCTCTGCTGCCCAGGTAGAGAGGAGCACTCAAGCTCACCAGTAGGTTTTCTTCTTGGAGAGATGCAAGCATCTACAAACCCAACCTCCACTGACAAAACGCTCTTGCACAGGCCAGCTCACCGTCCCCTTTCCCAGTGGGAGCATTGGAGGCATTTACGTGTCTGCAGGATCCTCAGAGATATAATTGTGAGAGGCCACCCTGCTGCCAAGTACAATATTCCTGCAGCCAATAATCATATTTGGGCAGTTTTTAACTGAGGTCATGGTCACTTTAAGCATAAACCTGTCTTCACAACCCCTCTGGAGGATAAGGGAAAGGTGGAGACAGCAAAGATAAGGGAGCTGGTGGAGGTGACTGAACAACCTGCAAGCAGGGCCATCATCAAGGAGCTCCAAGCTCCCAGCCCTGCTGCTGGCCAGGTTGCCCTGAGCCCTGGGTCAGTGGTGGCTGGGTCAGTAGAACCACTGAACACCTACACATTATCCATAACTTCTCACACGACTGCTTTTGTGAAACAAGGAAAATCTCCACTACCCTGATTGTAGGGATATGAATCAGGTTTCAGGTGATGGACAGGTTTTTTAACTCAGTTTTTCTTAAGCTAAAAGCTTCTTCAGAGAGTGTTTGAGTATGCAATCATCTTTTATCTACTGCTTTCATACAAATATGTAAACCAAAGATTGGCAGAAAATGGCAATTGTTTTAAGCCTTTGGCTTATAATGTATATGGAGAAGTCAAAGAGGAGGGCCGGTGGTTTTCCATCACCTACCATCCCTCCATCCAGGGTGAACTCCCCAGTCCCTGATCCTTGGCACTGCCACAGTGGGACAGACTCTGAAGCTACAGACACCTAGAGACATGTGCAAACAACAGGACAGGAAAAATTCAGACAGGTACCCTTTCTGCACAAGCACATGATGCAACTGAAAACTGAGAACTGACAGAGGAGAACTCCTAAACTCTTGCCAGCATTACTTACAATTCACAGGCACCTGGATAGCTGTTACCAATCTGGCTGCCTTTATGTGAACTTCTGCTAAATAACCCCACAGGTGCCAGCTAACACCAGAGATTTCACATGCCATTTGAACAGAAGAGGCTCAACCGTCAGCCAGCAGAGCTGATGAAAAGCAAATCACCGAGTCAGTTTACTACCAAAGAGCTCTATTAAGTGACTGTAATGTAGTTCATAGCCCTGGAGTAGTCACTGTCCCTCACTAATCTAGTGGCAGTATTGACAAGGATCATTTACACAGCTTCCCTTAAAGGTTACCACTATTTGTCAGGACTCTCTGTGCTCCGGATGTGCGTGTGGCCCTTGTTTACATCCCAGGCTTGCCTACCCTCACAGCAGAGCCGTGCTCCCAGGCAGCACCAGCTTGTCTACAAGGTCATGCTGCTGCAGCCGGGCACCGGGTGTGCACATCCTCTAAACATCTGCTAGGGATTAACAGAGACAGCACAAACCTATCCTAAGGGCTGAACTAAGGCAGAGAAAGCGGCTGTTTGACAGCAGTACCTTGCCACCAGGTATCAGTTAATCTGCACTAAGCCTACCCAGCTGTTTCTCGTGGTCAGTGGAAAGACCCCCCTAATGCTCGGCCATATCACAGAGTTGTAGTTTTATGCCCTTGGTCATTAAGCACAGCCACAGCTTAGTTTTACGTCTTCTATGTAAAAATGAGAAATAAAAATCACTAGTCCCTCAAGCATCATCTCTGAGCTTTACGTAGCAAGAACTAGCCCCTGGATTCTAAATACATGATCTCTCTGGCTAAAATGTCTGCTTTTCAGCCCCATTCCTTCTCTGTTTTATAATGATGATCTGAATTGTGCAAACATCACTGCTCTATTTGGATAAGGTCTCATCTCTTCAACATCCAGCTCTGTCTAGAAAATGAAGGAAAATCACAGCAACAAAGCCCTCCTGATGGAGATGAGAGGAAAGACAAGAAGAGCTAATGTGGACAATGGACACTTTAAACCCTCTCCGCACTTAGAGTGTAAATAGATAAATCAGAGAAGCAGTATTTGAAGTATAAAATTAGCTTGGTCTTTTAAAAATCACTTAAACTGGTTTAAAAAAAAAAAGGGAAAAAAAAGAAAAGCTGTTGAAATTCTACTTTGTTTCCCATCTCAGTTCAGATACAGCCAGATGCTCCAAAGGTGCTGGAGGCCACTTTTTGAGATAGTCTCACTTCGAGAGAGAATCAAAGGATCAGTGCAGTCCTTGGGATGTAATCCCCAGCAAAGAGAGATGAGATTAAGAGAGAGGCAGCAAGGGAGGGTCTCACACCTCTGACTCTCTCCAGCCTCTCAACATTGCTCCGTGCTCTCCAGTGGACATATTGTTTGGGACACTTGTGTCTCTGAGCAGAAACAAGCCAGATTTGCCCCGTGTTTGGACGTGCTTGCTGGAGGACCTGTAAAGCCACTGTGTCATGGAGCTTGCTTATTCCTTCCCCCAAGCAGCTGTCATGTACCTGCTCCTGCTCAGCTCCAGGTCCACATGTGACCTGCTAAACCAGGATCCTGGTGTTCGGTGAGCAAAAAAATATAGAGCAGACATGAAGTTTCAAGCTGAGTAGAGGAACTTGCCTGCCTGCCCAAGGCTGTGCATGGTGGGCGTCCCTACTCACAGAGGGATCTAAACTTCTCCACATCTTCTGCATAGCCTCAGGGTAGAGACCGGGTCCTACAGCCACACCACTTGTACCAGAGCCCAGAAATCTGTGATTACTCCTTTCCGGTGGGTTCACGTAGGTTATTATTTTCCCATTATATTCACTTTTTTCTCTCCCATACCACAAGTAGCTTTAAGGGTCACACCAGGGAGACAAAGCAAAGCAAGCTGAGGAAATCCACTCAGACAGTGTTACTCTAGTAGGAGCCAGGCAGTGCTGATTCTGCTCCTACTGAGCAGCACATAAGAATAGTCACTAAGTTCAATAGAGCAAGGCCACACAATAAAAGAAGAAAAGACTACCTCCCTTTTCCATTTTCTTCTTTTAACACAGAAAAAGATACAATAAAAGAATTTCTTGCTATTCCCAGCATTTGCATAAATGTGTCCTCTAATGATTAAAGTATGGATCTCTGACACAAAAGCTTTTGTGCCAATTCCAACAATTAATAAATCCTTTACTACCCAGATGAGGATTCCCACCAGAAGAAGTCATCTGATCTTACAAACTGGGACAGCTGCTGCAATGGTATCCCAGACTCCCTTCACAGAGAAAGGTTCACTGACAGTGAAACCTCTGCCCTGTAGCAAGCAACTGAGAAGCTTTTGGATACCTGGCCCCTCCAGGTCCAGGGAACTGCCTGTAGGTCATTTAAGCACTGAAAACATGAGTCAAGCCCAACTGAGAAAGCAGCTATTGGCTTCCAGTCACTGTAACCACCCATACCCTTTTATTCCACTCCAAAAAGAGGGTACTTGCCTACTGACATCGCGTACTGTTTGGGCTGTTAGTTTCAGGAAAATAAACACATCCACAACCCTCTCCAAATATCCTCTACCTAATCAGCTACTACATTTATAAATTATTGCACAACAGAGATGCTGAGACTGCCAAGTCAAAGTCTCCAAAGACAGGAAAAGCAGAATTAAAGCTGGTCACTCACATGCTGTTTTACTTCAAATGCAACTGGTGCTTCAACTGCTGCACCTGGAAAGAGCTGGGTTGTGCAGTGAATTCAAATGTTGTCTGTGGCAGGCTTTCCACATTTGCCACAAAAACCACAAAGAGAAAATGAGGAAGACTAGAGATAGAAGAAAAATACTTTAGTTGCTTAAAAAGAAATTTCATTTAGTTAGGACTCTCTCTGACCATATGCCAGAAGGACCCCTTCTGATACTAGACAGCGTTTTCAGACCAAGTTGCATAAGAATGGTTGGTAACTCATTTCACCTTCCTAGTTTTCCAGAGGTCAGACACGGGTGGATAGTCAGCAGGGGCTGTGGAGAGGATATGCAGCATTGAGGAGGAATGCTGCTGGCTGTGGGTGAAGATGCCTGGACTTAATTCTGTGTTCTGTGGCCCAGGGCCTCAGTGCCTCAGAAGATACAATGAACAACAGAAGGTACTTTCAGAGAGCTTGTGCTTATTTTCTCAGTGACAAAATGGGAATTATAAGATCACCCAAAACTCACAGGAAAGCTGTGAATATAGCAGATTAGTGCCCATAATGTTTCTGGTGACATCAGAAAAATGTCCAAATAACAAAAAATCCAGCTCTTCACAGAGTGAAACAAGAGTCCTGTGGAAACTGCAATGTGAGGCCAAGCACCCCAGCCTCAAAAGCCAGAGCATCCAGCGCTGGAGCTTAGGAGGCTTCCCCACCCATGGGCCCAGTACAGGTGTGCACCGGCTGGATGAGCTCGCCCCGCTCCCAGCTGCTGCTGCTGCTGCCCCTGCTGCGGTGGCCATCCCGGGCATCCAGCAGCAGTGCCTCATCCGCCGTGCCAAACATTCCCCAGGCCTGATTCAGGCTGTGGGCCAGACCTTAGGGCTACACCGAGGCACAGAGGGCTGCTAAATCTGAAAGCAGCTCTACATCTCAGTGGATGCAATGGGCATTAAGCACCACCAAGCTTACAGCTCAAGGCTTATGAACCTAAACACATCCATTCACTCTAGGCAAAGTACTGTAAAGATGAAAAACATGAGGGTATTATTTTGGCAAGCACCAGGATCCTAAATGCAACTCTATTTTTTCCTACTTCATGCTGAAGTTGTTAAAATTCTTTGGATATTGAATGTCCAGCCTCACTTTCAGAGTTGACTTAAATGTGGTTTCCAAAAAATGTGCTGAATATTATTCATTTCTCAGAGAATCAAAAAGCTAGAGGCCCTTTGATGGGGTTGCTTGCATTTTTAAATCACATGCACATGCACTAGTTAGAAGACTTTGGCAATTATGGTTATATATGCCAGTATCTTAGACAAAAATGCACAATGCAAATGCAAAAATCTAGATGTTTATAACTTTTCTCTGCTATATTTTTTGTGCTTTTAATCTGAATCTCTCCTACGTAACACAGCACAATACCAGTGTCTGAAGAAATTCAAAAATGAAGCCCAGAATAACGAAAAATTGTGGAGAACTGCAGTCTGCTACCTTCCAAAAACCAAATTCCATTACACTCATTTATGAACAAAAGGAAATAATTCTCTCCCAGTACTAATTATGGATCTTATCTTGTATCTGGGTCTCAGAAAAAGGATTCAGCAACTTCTTCAGGGAATTTTATACTTCAGTATTTATCACCTGAATTGATGTTAGTGAACTAAACTTGTAGGACCTGATGTGGAATAAACTATGAGTCATAACACCTGCTCCTGGAAAGAATATACTTGAAGATAAAAGACAAATTTGAAAATTTTTAATACAGTGTTATGTGTTGGAGTATTTATTCACCACACAGAAGAGAGTCAGGCTTCCCACTGAAATAGCTGGATTGCTAGCAGCCCCAGACCACAGCACCCACAGCAGAAGACTTCCATGTTCTGCCCGATGCACTTTGCAGACCAGCTCTGAGACTTGGCTCTCCTGGTGAATCAGATGTTACACATGCAAAAGTACAACACAAAATGCTACAGTGCCTAACATTTTGGCACCCAGACTCCTTAGAGCAAGTGGAGACTTTAGCACTAATTTATACCAGGCTTATACAGGTGGGTGTGGGCTCCTCTGGCTGGCATGGACAAGAGCCAGGTACGGTTCAGAAATGTTTAACTGTGTTGTGCCTGAGCAAACATGCCCTGCCTTTCAGCAGGAAGTATTGATTCAAGCACAGCAATGTACTAATGTCGCCTATGCAGCTGCGGGATCACAGCTAGCTCTTACGTGGCCAGCTCAGGCCACAGGCAGAACACGTATGTCTGTCTGCACTTGTCTTTAGAGGCATCCTCTAGTTTGCATGGTGGACAGGGAGCCACCTAGATTATCCCGGACAAGTCAAGGAAAGATGCAAAGTTTAGGTGCTCAAGAGAGTCTAGGCGATCCCACGCCAGAGGACAACTTCTTCTGCTGACAGTGCTCTTGATCACACATGTTCTTTTGTATTCAACACCCGAGACAGGCTTTTCCAATAAAGTACAGCAAGAATACGATGCTTCCTCCTCCCCCACACTGCCTTTAATCCTCTATTCTTGTGACTAAAGACTTTGTGTGAGAGGTAAAAGAACACTTTTTTGCTCAAAGCCTTTTAACCCAGCTCCTGGTATGCAGCATAGCAGTCTAACCATGAATGTATGCAGTGGGTATTTGGAGGGCTTGCTCTGTCCCTCCTCTTAAAATTGCTCCTCTTTTCTTGAAGGACTTATAAGTCTACTGGGGCAAAGCAAAAGTTAGCTAGGTTAAGTAGTTTCACATTCAGCTGAGGATAGGGGCAACTTAACAAAACAAATACTCAGCCAAAGTTGAAAAACATAAATTATTTTGAGAACATTTGTGCCAGAACACGCTGAGGTGGAGTAATTAGGCCTTCCTGGGAGAGAGACAGGCAAGTCTGAGTGCCAGATGACAAGGAAGGGATTTAAATGCAAGTTTCTCGTATCTCTATGATATTAGTGTCACTAATGTGACAGCCTCCCAGTGAAGGAGAGCGTCGGTATTATTTGCTGCTCTCCTGCACATGGAGAGAGAAAGACTCTGGGAGGATTTTGAGAGCAGGACTTGCAGGCTGGAAAGAAGCCAAGCATCTCATTTGTCCTCCCAGCAAAGCCCCAGCACACACTGGAATTCAGATCTGGAAAAATTTTAGCTCCCCTCTGAGTTTGCTGCTGCCACCCATGTGCCAGCCCTGTCACCACCCAGCCAAGACCCAGCAGCACGGAGCCCATTCCTTGCCCAAACTCTCTCCCTCAATGCTTGCTTCCCCACTGCCCTGACACTGCTCGTCTGCCCTGAAAAAAGCAACACCTAATGATAGACCTGGATTCTACCTGGCAGGGAGGGACTGCAGCAGCTTCCAGATACAACCCATCCTGCTGGGATCACCTTGCTTTTAGTAGAGCAAGGAGGGCAACCTTTCTCCTGTGTCAGAGACTTGCATATGTGTGGCTGCATGGCCCAGGGAGATCACAGTCCAGCACGCCTACTTCCTCACAGCAATGTGTTTAGGGGTACAGGCAGTCTCCAGCCTTCTCTGCAATGCTGGGCACATTCGGCCTGAGCACAGATATGAGGGAGAATGTTGTTCCAGGCCAGCACTGAAGACAATCCCTCGAGGTTCAAAAGTCTGTGTGCATGTTGGCATTAAAGAACACCATCAGATAAAGTGTGCTGCTTTTCCTCTCTCTGTGCTCTCTCTCTTTTCCCTCTGGTCCATGATTTTTGTCCCCTTCTGCTCAGTGTCTGTCTGAGCAGCAACAGGAGGCACCAAGAATAGCCCTCTAATCTCTAGCCACTTCTTATCCCTCTGATACCTTCAGAGGGGATGGAGGATGCCTTTGCATTCCTTTCATCCTCTGCCTGGGCATGCTCATTTGAGGGTACATCTCTGTTCTGCAGCAGAAAGTGTTAATAGCTTGTTCTGTTTTGTTTTCCCATAGTGACAGAGTTTTGTCATATGATGGTGTATGTCACGTTCTTCATTTTAGGTAACATCTTTCATTCGGGTCCACAGGGTCACTCATTGTGCTGGTTGTTTCAAATTTTTGAGTTTAAGATATTTCTTCTGCAATTTTCAGAGTTTTCATTTTAAGATGCTTGTTTCCAGGGATTTGAATAATTTGCAAGGGAAAAAAAGAAGCAGCCAGGAACATGGAATCTGGCATTGACCCAGCCCTTCATTGATAATAAACTTTGAAAAAAATGAGCAATGACTCAGCACTGGCATAATTCACAAAGCAGAAAGACTTGCTTCCCAACCTTACAATTGCATCGGTAGGTACTTAATCACAGCAAATAGCATAGTGGATACTTAATTTTTGAAAGCATATGCTGTTGTGTTCATCTCCTGAAATTGCTGTAACACATGGTCTCTAATTTAAAATATCCTTGTCAGATATAATTGGCAAAAGTCGTCAGATGAGGTTCACGTCATATAATTAGATGTATTATATTAGGCTGAATGGGTTACTTTAATAGTAATGCCACAACATATGCTAACAAGATGTTTTAAAATACAAACAAATTCCATGACCTTCTTGAGGCAGTAACTCTGATTCTCTGTAATTTAGTTTTGGCAATAATCTATTAAAAATATGTTGGACAACTTGTTTGGGCCCTTCTAAGCCTCCTCATCCAAACACACCTGTTGTTGCAGATCCCTACACCCACATAGCTCAGCTCAGCCCTCTGCTCAAGCACCTCCACTGGCACGGGATGAGGAGGGGCTGGAGATGAGGGGCTGTGGCCCTGCTCCCCACCTCCAGTGTCACACTGGGCGTTTGCAGTGTCACGTAGCCAAACCACGGCACAGACACGCTGTTATTACAAGCTCCCCAGTTCTTACAGGCCAAGGATCCAGTCCCCAGTCCTTTGGATGATCATCCATCACATTAGAAAACAAGTTATTTTCCTCCTTGCTGTTATGCACAGTACTACTGCTAATAAACATGAAACCGCCTTTGCTTACCTAGTGATACCAGGTACTTCATCTAAAGGGAAGAGGAAGCCTAAGCTGTACATTCGGGAAACACCTTAACGAAGAAAAGGCATTGGCCACATGGTGACTCACTGCTTCCTGATGATATTCTGGTTTTTGAATAACAGTGTGGGTGTGGGTGTCTGGTTTTTGGGTGGGTTTTTTTAAGTTAACGATCTGAAGACGCCCCTTGGTTTACCCTGTGATGCTCCTGGCTTCCTGTCGGTGTCCCAGTAGAAATGAGTTTGTGATGCCTTACACGCCTCAGTTTCTCTAGCACCTGTGTTGCAACATCAATACTAGGAACTGAATTGAAACACTGGAAGGAAAAATATAGCCATCTATTTCCAGAGTTATGTGTTGCTGGGCTGTATCCACATACAAGATGTTTAGGACTAAAAAGGTACAAGCCGTCTCCTTTGGCCCCCACTTTACCAAGAGTAAAGCCATTATTAGTCTGCTAGCTAATTGCCCAGGAAAGAGGTGCCTATTCACAAGGCTAACTATTCAAGTAAACAATCACACCCCTCACTGACCCAGTTAGGCTGTTGGAGAAGCCGGGGATAATTTCTTACGCACACAAGTGGCCCTGCATACGCAGTGGCTCTGCCCTCTGTGTCTGCCCAGGAGGTGCTGGTTCCAGCAGGTGCAGGTATTGGGGGTCAACCCACAGCTGCCTTCTGCCTGCAGGATATTTCTGGGATGCACCCACAGATGATACCATATTATATGCACATAATAAGGTATGGGGAGAATTCAAAGTTTTGTCACGCTCCTTTGAAGCTGAATGTATTCAACAAAGATGGTGATAGGCCTTGAGGGGAAGCCACATGAGGAGTGGCTGAGGTCACTTGGTCTGTTCAGCCTGGAGAAGAGGAGACTGAGGGGAGACCTCATTGCAGTTACAACTCCCTGTGAGTGGAAGAGGAGGGTCAGGCACTGATCTCTTCTCTCTGGTGACCAGTGTCTCAAGGGAATGGACTGAAGCTGTGTCAGGAGAAGTTTAGGTTGGATATTAGAAAAAGGCTCTTCACCCAGAGGGTGGTTGGGCACTGGAACAGGCTCCCCAGGGAAGTGGTCACAGCATCAAACCTGACAGAGGTCAAGAAGTGTTTGGACAATGCTCTGGGACACATGGTGTTATTCTTGGAAATGATGCTGTGCAGGGCTGGGAGCTGGACTCGATGAGCCTTGTGGATCCCTTCCAACTCAGCTTATTCTGTGATTCTGTACTGCCAAGGTCTGCTTATTGCTTAGGTTTTGACAGCTAGACCCGTATTCAGGTGTCAAATTACGGCCTGCAGCTTGTATTCAGGTCAGCGATAACATCACATAGGGACAAAAATATTACACATAACCTTGTCTGGCTTCAGAGAGAAAATTATTTACTTCTAAAGACAAACTTCTTCCCTAAGAAAGCACAGATTTCTTTTCAACATAGCTTGGCTCCCTCCTCAGTGCAAGTTAGACTGATTCATGTCACAGATACAAGAATTACACAAAATTAGGAAGGATTGTTCCACAGGAAATTCTAATTCATCCTGGTCTGATTTTATCAAATCAGTAAGCAAACCCAAATTTCCAAAATGAAAACTTAGAGGCAGAGACATGGAAGTGGCAGGTCCCAGAATGGGCAAGCTGGAAGGGACGGTGTACAGCACTGGCCCGCTCTTGTTCCCCGTGGTTGTGGCTGATGCTTGCAGGGGATGCACAGAGCACAGGGGCTCTCCATCTTCCCCTGGCCCAGCCATCTGTGACTTAGACTTCAGCACCTGAGGGGTGCAATGTGTTTATTTGCCACAGAGAGACTGACCTTTCCTTTTTCATTTAATACCTTTGAGACCATTTATATTCTTTATCTCCATGTCATTCAGTAACAATAAATTCTACATAATTGCATACAGTGTGGAACAGATTTTCCTTGTGTTTATATTGCATTCTATTTAATAATTTCTGTGGGTGCCTCTGAATCTGTTAAACTAAGAGAACAGCATGCAATCTGCATAAATTTCTCTCTAATATCTCTAAGGTTTTATTAAAAAATGCATTATTCCATTCACGGTACTTTGTCTTTTCCGAGCCAGAGAGTGCCAAACCACTGTGAATGTCTTACAGTTTTTGTTTTGAGATGTGTCTTTTGTTTGTTTGTTTTGGATTTTTTTCTCGATTTTTCTGTATCTCTTTTTGAATTAGACCAACCAGAACTATTTCTAGTATATGAGATAGGTTCATGAATTTAAATAGTGATATTATTGTAGTCTTATATTCTTTTCCTCATCATATATAAACGGCTACTTACCTTTATAATTCTTCTGAATACTAATATAAGATGTATCTGAAAATTATCCACAATATTTCCACAGGGTTTTTTTTTTCTGAATTGTAATAACTGAAAGAGACCTCCTCATTATACACTTAAAACAAATGGTGTTTTATTTAAGTTCTGTTTCCTTCTATCCTAAACAACTGTGTATTATCTGGAAAGGCTGTCACCTTGTTATCCATCTGCCCTTTCCCTATTTGTGATTGTGTCTAACACAAATCCTAGGATTAGTTGTGTGAAAATTAAATGAATGATAATTTCAAGAAAGCTTCTTTTCAGGATAGATGTCACAGTTGCATCTTTCAATGATAATCAGCTTTGTGATTTTCTCAAATTATATTTAATGTTTGTGAAATTTAGCCATCCCAAACCCTTGCCTTGTTGCCATCAGTGTCCAACTGCATGTGTAACACTGTGCCCTGTTGCTCTGTGGTACACATCTCTTAGCAGCCTGACCCCTCCCAAAAGCAGCCAGATGTCCAGAGATACCAGGGCCTTTGTTAAAGGTTTGCTGTTTCATGACATTTGTGTTGTGAGTCAAGTCCAGTCCTGCGGTTAGCACTCTGGGACATACTAGATACAAAAAGCTAAAGTGAAACTAAAAGGATATAAACCTATGTAAAATTAAACCCACCCAAAAAAAAAAAAAAAAAATTTCAGGGTTTTGTACATACAGAAGCTTCTTAACACCCACATGCTATGAGATGCCTTACTCATTAATCTCTGTCCTTTCTTAAACAACCTGCCTGCATGGAAAAAAAGACACCTATCCCAATACCTTCTGAAACAAGGAAACTACTATCTCATGTGTGCTTATTTGAAACTAGCATTGCTTCCTGAATTCATGGTGAATTGTTTTATTTTCCAGCAACATGAATGAGCAGGAGTCACATGAAAAGCCCATGACCCCGTTGCAGTGACAAGGCACTTCTGAGTCCTGTTAGCCAGGGATGTGATCAGCAGTTCTCTCGCTGCCAGAAATATAGCCTTGCCCTACGTGCACAAAAAAACCCCAGCCAATATCCAGCAGAGAGTTAACCATTCCCTCACCCCATGTCTCTCCATTGCTCTCCTCCTCAGCTCTGCTCCCAGGTCAACATGTAAACCCCAAATTTCTAATACTGGTGCAGGTATTGGAACTGGATCTCTGCTCACACTGAGTGTAGGGCAAAAGGTATTAATGTTTTTTATTATGATGAACTGGGAGATTTTCTGGCTCAGCAACTATGGAAGGCAAACTGGAATGTAATGGGCCATAAGACACTGAAACATTTGGCCGGGCAGAGCCTTTCAACACATGATATCAGCCAGTGGTGTGGATTGTTACTATTTTATTTTTCTTAAATAAAACTTTATGTTAACTTTAAGTTTATGTGCAAGGAATTGCTTGGCAGTGATAATAATGTATGTATCACTGTAAAAGGTAATTAATTTATTCCCAGACACCTTTCCTCCCTTCAGTCAATGTTCTTTCTTCAAGAAAAGTGACATCCTGGCCCTGCTGAAATGAACGCCAGAACTACCTATGGTTTCAACAGGAGTGGACTTCACCTTGCACAGGATCTGGGAAAGAGTTGGCATCGGCCTTCAGACTGAAATTCAAAAGTTCCTGGCACTCTTTTAAAGTGCACATTATTATCATGGTCCCCTGCTCACATCCATCCATCAGCTCTGCTTATCCCATGAATGCTCTGTAAAGGCTTCATTTTTTTCAAGAAAACTTCTGTCTTCTCACCCAGTTTCCACATTTGGAGTACTTGAGCACGTTCAGCAGGTCCAGCTTTGGCAGCCTCGTTTGGAAGCCACAGAGAATTGATCACCAGACAAGGAGAAATTAATCACTTTTTTACTGCCTCCCCCATGCATGGTGGCAGAAATTCAAGCCTTTGGCTCCACCAGCAGCAGCTGTTTCAGACCGCTTCAACTCTTCTGCATCACCTGTCCCACCTTCTCTCTGCTTGCAGCTAAGCTCAGGCTATTATTAGTTGGTATTAGGGACAGAATATGCTTGCTTTCCCCCCTGCCCTTTCTGCCAACAAGGATGCGCTGTGACTGATACAGTCTTCAGCTCCAGGCTGAATTACTGCGATTGAACTACACGGGGAGGCTGTGCTGAGGTTTTGGCTTCGGCTTCATGGCTATGGGATAGCTCCACCTCAAGCAGAAGAGAGAGTGCCCTGGAGGTCTACTCACTGTTTCCTCACTAATTCCCAGCCCATTTCAAAAACTAGGAACTTATCAACACAGTTAAGCTGTAGCAGAGACCGTATCTCCAGCTGCACCTCAGCTGGCAAAGGATGCTCTGTTGGCAAACAGGGATAAAGTACACTGAACTTGTGAGCTCAGCTGCAAAACAAGAAACTGAACAAGATTAGAAAAATCCAGAATTTTTAGGAAAAGATATTATGTCTGTTGTCCAGAAAATAAATTAACTGAATAAGTCCTTATTTTATGTCATGTTTTTCTGTCTGGTGGTTGATATACTCCACGTATTGTTAGGGTTTTGTAAGGGTTTTTTTATCTAAGAGGTCTCTGAGAGCATCTGGGAAAAGCTTAAGCTAAAAAGATGCATACTTCAGCATGAAACTTTACAAGGATATATAAAATTGAAAGGTTTGGAACCCCTTAATATTTACATTATGTACACACAAATCAATATAAGCACATTATATATTTAGCATTCAAAAATCATAACGTACTGGGACAGATGTTGCCTGTGTCATCTTAATTCAGCCTCCTTGTGTACTTCATACAACTTTTAATTATATAATCACTTTCTTTTCCTGTGCAAACCTTCTGTTTTAAAATTATACAAAATTAATCAACTCTGAAGTTAAATTGAAGGTGTGTAAGGATGCTGGCTATCATCCACAGGACAATTCCTGAAATCAGGAGGCACATAGTAAATGAAATGAAACTGGACTTGTGGAATTTCATCCCACCTTGAACAGAGAGAAGGCTTGGCAGAGTTCAGGCCACCCCTATCTCAGTAGAGGTGACATTCCAGGTTCCTTGCTGACTAGACCGAAGAACATGATGCTAACACAAAGGAGGAAATCGAAGCAGGAACAAAAGAATACTTTCAGCTCAAGATAAAGATGTTTGCAACAAAGTGAAGTACATCACTATAACACCTGGAGAAGAGTTCTCCAATAGCCTCTACCCCAGTCATATGAGCATTGGCCACAGACAAAAGGGACTGAGACCCTCACAGGAGGACAAAAATCACTACAGTTTATCTTGTTAAAATCTGATAACTAAATCCTTATTGTAAGAACTTGAAAATCCTGGTTAACCTCCAATTTAGGAAGGTTTCAGAGAGCACAAATTTCAGAAAGTGGTGCTCTGTCGTTCTGCTTTCCTAGATCATGGACAGCTGAGAAGCAGATGCCTTGAATGCCCCAACTGCACAAGCATGAAAAGTCCAGCCCAGGTGATCGCAACAGGGTGCAGGGTGTTCATTTCCTCAAGCATCTCCCCAGCTGAATGTGCTGGTTTTAGGGACAGCTTTCTTCACAGTGGCTGGTATGGGGTGATGTTTTGTATTTGTGCTGAACACAGGGCTGACAATATAGAGATGGGTTTGTTATTGCTGAGCAGGGCTTATACAGAGCCAAGGCCTTTTCTGCTTTTGGTACTGCCACACTGGCAAGGAAGGGGGGGGTGCATGGGAAGCTGGGAGGAGACACAGCCAGGACAGGTGACCCAGACTGATCAAAAGGACATTCCAGACCATGTGACATGGTGCTCAGTGTATAAAACTGGAGATAAGAAGGAGGAAGGGGGGACATTGTAGTGATGGTGTTTATCTTCCCAAGTCATTGTCATGTGTGATGTGGCCCTGCTCTCCTGGGGATGGCTGAACACCTGCCTGCCCATGGGGAGCAGTGACTTGATTCTTCGTTTTGCTTTGTTTGTGTGTGTGGCTTTTGCTTTCCCTGTTGAACTGTCTATCTCAACCCATGAGTTTTCCAGCTCTTACTCTTCTGGTTCTCTCCCAGATCCAGCTGGTGAGGCACTGAACGAGGGGCTGCATGGGGCT
The DNA here is from genome assembly GCA_013398015.1 of Oreocharis arfaki. NCBI lineage: Eukaryota > Metazoa > Chordata > Aves > Passeriformes > Paramythiidae > Oreocharis > Oreocharis arfaki. Next base: position 212,648 of record VZRR01002773.1, on the reverse strand, counting down.
TGGCTGATGGCTGGAGCTAAACCACAACACCACAAAAATCTGCACTGATAGACTGCAGAGTGAGATGGGCTGGGGGTCTCTTGGTGCCAACCCCAAAGTGTCCTTAAGACATTTTATATGTCACTTTTCATGCTCAGAACAAATTGTATCCACCTGAAAGGAATTCTGCCTTACATCTCAGTCTGCCACAAAAAAACTGATCAGACTGTTGCTTTGGCCATTTAACAGATGTAATTACGTGCAAACAGAATTATACACTTGGCTCTTTAGAAGTTCCAGGTTCACGAAGCTGGGAATTGTTATGCACAGAATCACCTGGAAGAGGAAATTTAAATAAAAAAAATCATTTATAGCTGGGAAATATTCAAGCAAACAGATGAAAAAGACCATAATAAATAGATTTTATTACATATTAATATATATATGTACATACTATATATATATAATAATAAACCATCCAATGAACAAAATAATGTGATTAACATGTCAACATGCTTTAAAAAGGGGAGATAAAACAATAAAAAATACAGATAATAATTTTAAAAGACTGAAAGCTGAGAGTAACAAATACATGTCAGCTAACTGTTAAGAACTATAGAAAGGTTAGCAGCAGAGGCAGAAATACTCAAGAAGTAGTGAGATCAAGGTACAAAAGGTTAAACATATGGAAATTAACTGGTCTAGCTAACTTGTAGTTTCAAAATGTTAAAAGCTGGTGGAGAAGGTCATCAGACCTCTAATACTGGTTTTCAGTACAGCAGTCATTAAGTTCCAGCTACCTGGCAGAGAACTGATGCTGCCCCAGCAACTGTAAGAACAAATGGGCTATCCTACTTCTCTGACAGAGACCCCAGGAGCACTGCAGAAGAGCAGATAAAAGACCTGAGTTTACAGCTAATAGTAGAGGTAATGAGCAACAGAGTTATGGAAAGCAGATAGTAGTAAACAATATTGATAACTTTCAAAGATTGGAAGTTTTGTCGATAAAGGCTCCACCATTGAAAAAATAATCCCGAATTTCTCTAAAATATTCAGCACATAAGAAGCAAAAGGGAAGTCAAACCCAGGTTTAAGTGAGAAAGGAAGTTAATTCTTTGATGGCTTTAAAAGTTATATGGAAACAGAGAGACAGCAATGGCAATGTTTCTAGTGAGTTTTTTCTGGGGCTAGGTCATAGCTTTGTTCCATTTAATATTCTGAAAAATGAAAGAAAGCTCAAATATTTTAAGGGAAATGACAGAAATATTAGAAGAATATTGTCTAACAGAGAGTACCTGTTTCTCAGTAGAGGACTATGCAGATAAAGGTACTGATAAATAACCATTTTTTGAAAGGAAAAGGAAACATCACTGGGATAAAAATGAGAGGGAGCATAAATTCAGTTAAGAATTGATGAGAAGGAGATCGAAAGTATCTTCCCAGGACAAGGACTACAATTCTCGACGGAACCGGAAGAGCAGTCAGACGGCAATTCACCCTTGGGCAGCTTCTCTTTCTTCCAGGCCAAAGCAGGAGTAGGTGCTAAATAGATGAAGGCAAGAAAAAAGAAACAAACTTTCATTTGGGCAAGAGAAACCGAATACCTGCTTTGAAGGAAATATATAAATTTTTAAAAAGTACATTCACCCCACCCACAGAGAACACCATTGTGGAGAGAGGTCTGGTGCCAGGCACCGGTCTGTCTCATGCAGTAGAGCAGCAGCAGGGCTCTGGCAGGTGCTCCTCGAAAAACCTACTGACAATTGTACATGTTCAACACTCCCACAGGGAGACCCTGTCTCTGCAAATTCTTACTTGGCAAACAAGTATTTCACTTGGAAAAAGCACGATTTGGAATGCATGAGGAGATGTATGATTTCAGGAAAAAAGGCAAGCTAAGGGAGTCTAAGCAACATTGGAAAGTGCTAGGCTAAAACAACAAAAAAAGTAATTTAAAAGAAATATCATCACTTGGAGAGAAAAAAACCCCAAAACCTACAGACTGACCACATCAATGATCCAGCCATCTGTAACATACTTTCTCCAACATGGATGTGACAAGTACAAGAACACGTTGATATCCTGGACTACAAAAAAATCACCATCCATAATTCGACTGTCTAAAGCAACAAGCTTGTGAAAAGTGTGCTGTGGACATAACAAAATACCTTTTAAGAGTTTGAACAAAAAAATACAGAGCTCTCAAACTGAGTGACTTGAACAGTGGGTGGAAAACTGCCATTCACAGATGTCCTGAAGGATGGTATTGGCATAGATGTTTTACAATCACGTGGCCAAAACTAGAAACCAGAGAGCTCTCCACTTCTTTGCAGGTGTTATTTAAAAAAAAAAGAAAACCAAAAAAAAAAACCACCAAAAAAAACCCCAAAACCCTTGCACCCATCCACTCATCTAGGAAAGGCAGCTGTGCACACAGTGAGGGCACCACAAGGTTCACGCGCTCCCTACAGCCCATGTTAACTGAAACAAACCACAAAACTCCTGTCGCTTTTGAAGGTGCCTGGCAAACCTCATTTTACCACAGAAATACGGAGCTTATTTTTCAGCTTCAGAGGTACAATTTGCAAATTGAATGCAAACCTCAGAAAGACTCAATTGTTGCAGATACACTCTAAAGAATTAGAAATATGCTGTTGAGAAGAGAAAAGAGCTAGATACAAATCAGATGAAAAAAAACGAAAACAACTGCTGCAAGTCAGATTTCATGAGAACTCTGATTTTGAAAGCTACTGCTAAGGTACAGCCCTGTAGACTCTTGGCACTATTTTCAGGTCAAAGAAATAATCTTATAATCTGAAAAAGAAACAAAGAAGAATATATCTGAAGATATATCAGAATATATCTGAAAACGGTTAACTCTGAGATTCCATGGTATTGTAAAACCATGAATGAAGACTTTTTGGAAATTAAGAAATCTAAGAAAGATAAAGTGTTACCAGGATGAAGATGGTCAGGTTTGTTGCATTCAACAAGTAAAGCAAAAGAGCAATTTACTGATAGTGCCCTTTTTGTTGGTTTTGTCCTGGCATAGTGACCACATCCTCAGATCCAAATCCTGTCTCTTCTTCAGTCTTTCTAAGCAGCTGCTTCCACTCTGAGAGACTGAAGTTAATGGGTAGGGCATGCGAGGTGGGCAGGATGAACCCTCTGGGCTCAGTTCAGGTGCCTCACCAGACGCACATGGAACACATGCAGATTCACTCACTGGTCTTGCACAAATCTCCACCAAGCCTGTTAGGTATTCCAAAATGTTGTCACTCCCAGAGTCTTCAAAAGATACCTCTTCAAATACTCCTTTTTTATCAGCAGCAAAATTTGCTTTCTATTCTATTTTATCTTCCCTCATCCTGAGAAGAGTTTGGACTGAAGCATGTCTCCTGCAAAGCTCCTGATGAGAACAGCAAGCCTGAAGCACACCGGCAGCAAGAAGAACGTCAGCCCAAACTGCTGTACTTCAGCAGAGCTCCTTCCAGCCAAAACCACCCTAGAGAGTAAAGTGTCCAACCCGCTTGCAAAAAACATTTCTCTTTACAAGCAGCTGCAATGCAAAATAGAGTGGCATAGAGGGGAGGAAACTTTTCACAAAAAAAAAAGATTGACTTCTGGAATTTATTTAGGTCGACACCAGTGGGACTTTCTCGGAAGGAGGGAAACTTTTTGTGAGTTAAATGTTTACCTCCTTCGTGGGAGCAGCAAATTAGATGTTTACTCCTTCAAGCAGTAACAGAAGCCAATACACCTGTTCCTTCCAGATTGTCCCTGCTTTTTTTGGCATGCGATACCCTGAAAATGGCTCCAGTGATCTGCCACGGGAGGGCCAGGAGGTTTGATAAAACAGGTTGAAGCATTTGTTTCTCAAGTACTAAAAAAAACCCAAAGCAGTCAATGGTTGTGCTGGCTAAGAGAATATAATGCTTATTGCTGCATTTTATTAATTTGGGTACCAGTCCCACAGAATATTGAAATTAGACTAAAATAAAAACTGACGAAATGTGGGTAAAAACAAACATGTCACATGTATTTATGAAGAGGCCATAAATCCTATATGGTTGTGCCTTTCCTCATGAGGTAAGGGATAGAATCAGAGAGATGTTATCCATGGCCTGATCCACCACTGCCCTTTGAACCACCCAGCCTCAGTTCCCACACCTGGGGAGGACAGGGTGACAGGAACGGCATCTAAAATCCCATCCCGGTTCTGCCAAGTGCAAACTTGTGCACCCTCACCACAAAAGCCAGCAGGAAGGACTCAGGGGTGGGGACAGTGTAACTGTGAAACACCACTTTGAGCATGTGCATTTCTCTGGTGGCACCTTGCATCAGCTGTCACCAAGTCACCACAGACTGGCAGGTGACATTCTGTATATTTATGTATATGGAAAGCCCCAGCTGGATGCAAACAATTTGCCTACAAAAGGGATGGGCTGAGAGCAGAGAACATTTAACCCGAGGGTGTAGTTCACAGTCCTGTGAAAAAAATCATCGTTTTTCTCAGTATCAGTCAAAAAATGTCTTCAGTGTCAGAAATGGTGCTGAGTTATGCAGCCAACCCAGCTCAGCCCTGGCCAACAAATCTGCAGGGTAAAGACACAGATCTAGAAATATAAAGGGCTTATGCAAAGGAGCCAGACTGAAAGGTGGATTGAATTTCCCTTTTGACCCAACACTCATCACATGCCTTCTAATCCCTTTGGAGTGTCAAGTGCCTCAGCCCTGGGAGGTGGAAAATGGTAGCTCATCCTCTGGGCACATTGGCACCCAATGGAGTTACAGCACTGGCCCTGCCACAGCCAACACCCTGCACAGAGAAACAGCTTATACCAGCAAAAAAAGTTGTTTTGCTGGTAGGAATTAAACCACTTTGCTGAACAGATTACATTATAACAACAAAAAGGCCTTTTGATGGTAGGACTGAACTCACAGTAGGGATTTTGCTGTTGTAATTACACTATTGCCATGCCAGCAAAACTTTTTAAGCATAGACCAACTTCCTGCATTTTTATCTTTTCAGTTTAAAAGGTTACACAGAGGCAGAAGTTATGAAATGGGTTGGCACTTGGCATGGGGAACTGTCTTAGCCCCCTAGAAGGCAATTCATCTTGCAATGGAGAAGGCTCCCTAGAGCAATTTCCTGAAGGAACCACAGTGATACACCAGCTCCGGAGGTGTGCAAGGGGACTGGAAGTTGTGGTCCAAGGGGTATGCAGGTGTGCTCAGCTTGTAAATATTTTTTTTGATGAAGACTTGGGTTGTTGCTTTTTTTTTTTTTAGTATCTATTTTGAAATATTTGCATCTACTGTGTTAATAAATCTGGAGGAGGTGGGGGATATTAATCGTAGGGAAGAGATTCTGCAGTGATGAAATGGTGTGCATATGCAGATCAAATCAAATTCTAATCCTTTGGGAAAATCTGACGTTTAAGTGCTCCCTATTCTGGATGTGCCAATTCAATAGCATACATGCTTTTCATATACAACGTAATGCAAGAATAGAAACTTAAGACATATTTAAAGAGGAAAAAAAAAGGGTGGAGCTCCTTGGCAACAGCTCTAATCCCTTTGAAGGCTCCGGCATCTGCTGAGTCAGGCACTCCTTCTCTATGCTGTAGTTTACAATCAGCCACTGAGTCACAGCAAGATCCTGACTTCCCTGTTGGAACTACGCTGTCATGAACTACAGATGCATATTTTTAGGGATTGGATCCTTTTATTTAATCTCTGTGTTTTTGTTGTTGTTGCTCAATTATAAATAAATAAATATTGAATACATAAATTAAAAGGAAACAAAAATAAAAGAGTTCTGAGCTCTCAGCTCTGAGTACAGCTGCAAGAGACTTGCTCTCATAAATGCTGTCCTCGAGCCACAAAACACACTTCGTTCTTAGTGAAGTCCTTAGAGCTGGAGAAACATTTTGCAGACTAGCCATGAGATCCCCGCATGAAGCATCTGGAGGCAGGATTGCATTAGCAGAGCTCTCTGCCCTGCTGGATAGACCTTGCTCCCCAGCAGCAGACTAATTAGCCAGGGTGGAGCCCCATTCTGATATAAATCCGTGCTAGCCTGGATGTCTTTCTACAGTGCTTCCCAGTGCCACACAGACATGAGGATGCGGCCTGGAGCCAGTCACCCATCCTGCCTTATTTCCTCATCCAAAAATTGAAGTTGCAGTCTGCCTGCCAGCAGAAACTCCCATTATGAAACTGAATTTGCTGATATTTGCAAAGCATTTAAAGGTGTGTCTTTATGGGAAAAAGTGTGTCCGAACTCCAGGTAGGTCATAGGAGTAAACCTGTTTCTGATTTTAGCAGACGAAACAGCAGTGAGCAGCATTTCACATGCACAGAGTTGAGCTAGGATTCCTCTTTAATCAAGTTAAGTCAGGTTTCATTCCTGCCCCTGCCAATTATTTAAATCCCCATCTACCCACAAAAGCCTCCAACCCTGCTCAGGTGGAGCTGTTGACTCATGTTGTCTCTCAAATGGGGGTGGCAATGCATGGACCTGTAGTCATCTCTGGCATGGATAGGGATGGGAATGTGTCAGTTTATCCTCTGGCACATCCCTGTGTTGCCATGGCACGTGCCAAGCCCACAGAGAGATCCCAGAGAAGTTTTCTGGGGAGAATTAATGCAGTGGGTCAGGCAGAAACTGCTCCAGCCATTAGAGGACATGCCACCAGAAACCTCGGGAGAGCACGATGCAGGTAAAGCCACTGAAACACCTGGGTTACCCAAAAGGAATCACGATGCCCCAGTGCAAGGGGATTAGCTCTAGGAAATTCTGCTTCAAAATATGCTCTGCATTAACCCAAGCCAGGCAACTGAAACCACGACGCCATCTCTCTGCTTCGTGAGAACATTAGAGGGGAAATGCTGAGAAAATGCGATGTGACTGTTCATGGAAGAATGATTTTTGTCTTTTCTTCAAAATGTTTCTTGAGTTTAATAGAAGCCTCAACAAACTTAGCTATTAAGATCCCCTTTGCTCATCAGCAGTGTTTCTATCTCTAGGCAGAACTTGATATCTGCTTAACAGTGCAGAGCAAATTTATAGGACAGCTTAAGGTAGGAAATAATGAATTCCACTTCAGCAACTGATAGCACATAATTGTGTGTAGCTACAGTTTGTCACACTGAAATGCATGACAATATGTAAGCTCTGGGGTTCAGTTCTTATTTGCCTCTTATTGTTTAAAGAAATAGAAAAATTAGAAATATTAAAAAATGGAAACAAGTTCCATTATTTAAGTTACTTCCAGTTCAGTGAGATTCTCCATTACTTTTTAAAATGTACTCTTAACCTGAATTTCTTAAAATGTAATTTTGTGTGCTTCTTTCCCATTTTTCTCCCACATTCTTTCTGTATTTTTCTCTTTTATTTCCAGGTACATTACATGAAAAGCATCCATTTCTTTCATCACAATATTTTGTACAACTTTTGAACAGTTCTTCAGCTTTGGAAACATTACAGAATGTCTAAAGAAAATTAAAAGTATGCATGTTTTAAGAACTTCTAAGCCTTAAACTTGTATATAATGCTTTTAATGATAGAAAAGCTTAAAGGAAGAAAGCGAAATGTATAAAAGCTAATATTTTTACCACCAGTTTTATATTTCAATTATAATCCCTTAAATATTAAAAAGCCCAACATTTCATTTAAGGTTTTGAAGCATAAAAACACATCTTTTCATTTAAAAAAATCTGAAGAAAAGCATTGAACTTAGTCTGAAAACTGTGATGTCTATTGCTGAGGGCATGGAAATTAAAAGCAGTCATGTTTACTGAGGAGCTGACTGTAAGGGGGCAAGGTCATAATTTACACGTAATTACTGGTTTGCACTATCGTTTAACCACTACTGAGATGAATGTTTTTCTTCCTTCCCTCTTCCTGTGCAGAAGTAGTGTTCAGCACACTTCTTATGCATTAGATGTTCTTGTGCAAATCACTGCTTTCTGTGGTTTGTGATTCAATAGCAAACATTGCTGTCACAAACAAGGTCTGCATCTAGAGATAGCTCTATATTTTTGATAGTATTTTCTGTTAGTAAGAGTGTGCCATCAGCACATAATTACAGACATGCACGTTATGACAAACAAACATGAAAATATGGTTGACTACAGTAAACCAGGAATATTTTAAATATGGGGTGTGTCTGCCTTTGTATAGTATGTACAGTCACACCAGGCTCCTTTGCATCAATTCATACAGAAAATAACCAGTCAGGTGTGCTGAGTGACTCTATAAATAATATTGTTTCCCAAGGTTGAGAAATATATGCCTCTTGGATAACTTTTGAAGAACTTGAGTAATGATTTTCAGAACTGGTGGAGGTTTTGCTTGCTTTGTTAGAGCCCACTTTGAAAATGCAGGGTGTCCAGGAAGAGGTGATTATCCACACTCTGGGAGCCAGCCCTCAGCTAAGGAAGATGTTGGGTGCCAAGAAACACAGGGGCTCAAACTCACTACACATTAGAAGTTAGACCTTTCTATCAAAGCTATTTTGAAAATAGCAAGATTTTGTTTCAGCATTTGGTGGTGGCATACCAGACACTCCAACTAGAATAAAGCCATATGTACTGGTATCAGGTTTTGTGTGCCCAGGGGAGAGTTACTGCCAGCCATGAATTCAGTGGCAGCTCTTCCTGCCACAGCCATAGCTCACCTTAACCATGATGGTCTGTTGACATTTGTTTTAGTGTGTGGCTCACAGTGCTGCAACTAGTTTGAAAAATGACAGAGTGTTTGCTCCCTGACTGATATCTTCAACCTTTGTTCCAAACTCTTGCTTTCAAGGAAAGTGCAAGGTTTGAAATGGACTTGGGTTCTTGGGACTGTACCCGCTCCTCCTTGGCAGTCTGTGTGCTAGCCCTGAAATGACACCCAAAGCCTGAGCTTCACATTCAAAGCCACCTATATCTCGAAATTTACAGGCAAGGTAGTTTGCCTGGGCCACCCAATCTTCTTGGCTCAAGAGTCAACATTTTAATCACTCCTCCAACTTATATTTATACAGAGTTTCTAGAAACAGGATGAGTTCCAAGCTGGGATGAAATAAATTCTCAATTTCTCCACAAGACAGAACACTATTCTCTCCCTGGCTCTGAGAAGCTGATTGTGGGTGAGCCGGTGCAACCCTCCCATTCTTCTCCAGCTGCCTGTGCCAAGGGCAGAGTACTGTGGGGGGTATTCACACAGTGCACTCTAGAGCATCTCCCTGCACGCAGGCTGGAAAGATAGGAGGGTGGGTGGCTATTCATAGAATCATAGAGTTATTGAGGTTGAAAAGGACCTCTAAGATCCTCGAATCCAACTGTTAACCCAGCACTGCCAAGTCCTCCATTAAACAGTGTCCCTAAGCACCACAGCTGCATCTCTTTCAAATACCTCCAGGAATGGTGACTCTACCACTTCCTTGGGCAGTCTGTTCCAATTTTTGATAACCCTTTCAGTGAAGACATTTCTTCAAATATCCAATCGGATGCTCCTGTTGTTCAGCTTGAGGGCCTATCACTTTTTACCTGAGAGAAGTCAACCCCCACCTCACTACAACTTCCTCTCGGGCAGTTGTAGAGAGCAATAAGGTCCCACCAGAGCCTCCTTTTCTCCAGGTTAAACAACACCAGATCCCTCAGCTGCTCCTCACAAGACCTGTGTTCCAGACCCTTTACCAGCTCCTCTGCCCTTCTCTGGACTGGCTCCAGCACTTCAGCGTCTTAGCAGGTCGCCTTGTTATAGAAGGAGATCAGGTTGGTCCAGCAGTACCTGCCTTTCATTAACACATGATGGCTGGGCCTGATCCCCTGGTTGTCCAGATCCTTGATGCTGGAAAGCCATAAGGGAAGTCTTGTGCAACCTTAATTCAGCCCTCTTCTAATCTTCAATTACAAAATCACATACTGTATTTTCCTTGTGACCCTGCCTCGTTCAGTTCACGGAATAGCTAGTGTTCACTTAATGAGCAACTATTCAATATTTTATTTTCTTCTCACTCAGTGTGTTGCCCTAGGCATGATTTACTAGATGTAATTCAAACCTAGCTGTGCAGCCAAAATTATTAATTTCAGCACAGCTTTTTTTCCTCTGGTACTCATCCTCACAGCACTCCTGAGTGCTACACAAACAGTAAATACTATATTTTCATAATACCACAGTGAGGGTGTTTTCATAATACTCCAGTGTGATTAAATGGGGAGGAGGGGTGGAATTATCCTCTGCATGTCACAGGTGCGTAGAAAAAGCAGAGAAATACAGAGGAGACATTACAGTCCAAAGAATCAAAAGTTTGGAACACTCTCTTGACAATATGAGCCCTGACTTTTGAAAATTCTTAATACAATTCCAGTCAAGTCAATCTGTATCCATCAATGCTCAGAGATGGAGGAGACCTTCTAAGCCATAGACTAGCTCCCTCCTATCACAGGCAGCTTTTTAATAATCTTATCGAATTGGACTGAATAGGAATTGGGTTTCTTGAATTCCTATTAAAAAGCTGAGAAGTCACTCCTCTGATACTTAGAAACCATTTTCTAATTTTCAGCCTAAATTTATTCATAGCCAGATTGCACTCATTTGTTCTTAGGCCAACATTGTCCTTCACCTTAAATAGTTCCTCTCCCTCTCTGGCATTTGCCTCTGCTGATAAATTTAGAGTGAGCAATCACATCTTTTTCTCTCTCGGCATTTGTCTTGAGGAGCTAAATGAGCTACACTCCCTAAGCTGTCTCTGTCAAATTAAGCTGCCAGGTCCCCTGTTCATCCAAGGAACTGCTTTCCACACCTGCTTCAGCTTCCACTTATCCGTTCTGGGCATGGCTGACCAGGCTTGTAGGCCGCACCAGGCCTGCCTGTAGTCACCAGGAGGAGGGTCAAGAAGCAAAAGGGTAATTGCTGGTAACCAAACGAGGTAAAAGTATTTCTCTATCTTCCCTGGAAATGATGTGTCTCAGAATCAACCTGAGATTTCCACAGCTACAGCACATCAGTAGGACCTCAATGACTGAAGTCTACCAGCACATGCCAGTTGTGCTCCTTTCCAGCTTCCAACAGAAAGTCACAACATTGGTTGAAAAAATGCATGCATTTTGTACCACTGAATTTCACCTCGCTCCTCTCCTCCCTGTCGTCTGGATCATCACTGCATACCTCTGCTTCAGTATCCCAGTCCCAGCCTGGGTGGTGATGCCACCCACAAAGTGTCAGAAGCTCACTCTACTGGCAGACCAGTGAATGTATACACGTACACACAGCTGTATACGAAGTTGCTTTTTGAGTGTGTCTGCTCCTGAGATGAATTTTAAAGAACTCACCAGAAAAAAAGATCAAAACAGAGCAACTATTAGAAAACCATACAGATCAGCTATGAAAGCTCAGAACATTAGACATCCTGATTTGATATCTTTTGAAAAATTCCTGTACTCTATGACTGTCAAATGTTGGTCACTTATTTGACATGAAATAAATTATATTTTGATTTCTGAGAAGATTACACTCCATTAAATGTAAGACTGCTTCAGTTATGATTTATATATGCACCTTTTGGGGATTCATGTGTTTTTCTTTAAGATGTGAATTGATGTATGCAAGGCCATTTGTAGTCATCTTTTTTCAGTCAAAGATCTATCTTAGAATCACATACTAAAATACCTGGTAAATAATGACCAGACAAATTGAACGCAACTGGAGAAACATAACACAAATTTGACAGCAAAAGAGAATGCCTAGGCAAGAAATCCAAGGAAAATAAAAGCAAGGTAGTAAGCGTGTGACACCATGACTTAGCTGAAATAAATCACTTCCAGTTGCACAGACTGCTCATTCATCTGGCTAAAAAATCTGCATATCTCAAGCAGAATACAGCGAGGAGGAGGATGCTCCCTACCCACTGCCACCAGACCACAACCCAAACCTGGGGGAGTGGCCACAGCAGGTCATAGTGGAAGTCATTGAGCAGCTGATAACAGAAGACTGACAACCCTGAGACCATGTCAGACTTTGTGTCACCATCTTCTCCACAAATAATAGCCCTGGACAAGCTGAGGGGACCCAGAGGCATATACTGTCAAATTTAGGCCACTTTATGGATGCTCTTGGTTGTATATTGCCTGCAAAATGCTCCAGAGACTGGTGTAAGGAAGAAAAAATTTCCAAGCCAAAAAATTACGGTGATTTCAGGATACCTCAGATAACCTCCAAGGTGTAGGAGGGATCAGATTTGAGCTGGAATGATCCAACAAAGCAGTAAATAAACACTACGTCTCTCTGACCTCAGGAGGGCTCAGCCCAGATACATAGAAAAAGTTGCCAAATACCCTTTGGAGAGTCATAACCTAAATTCACTGAGACATAAAACAAGGAAGAGGTAATTCATGACGCTTTCTGTGAAAAGGGTGCATTGCCACATGGACTTGGGAAAAGAGAGAAGACTTTCTAGCATGCAGGGGAGGAAAAGCAACAGCCATAAGAGAGGTTTGGGCAGAGCAGAGGGCAGGTACAAGTGTGTAGGTGCTGGTGAGAGATGAGGCGCAGGAAGCAGCAATGTTCATGCAGGCACTGCAGGTAGGAAGAGGCAAAACATGCACTGGAGCAGGGTATTGGAGAGGGGAAACCCTCTGCTTGTGGCTCCTGCACTGCTCCCTGAGAGCAGCCCAGTCTTCATTGCCCAGTAGGGTTAAATTTGGTGCCTTTGCAAACACAAACCGAGCAGATCCAACGAGCTCCTTTAAAGCAGATAGTTCACTTGCACAAAGGCTTGCACCAGCTTCACTAGGTCAGGTTTTCTGAATGGCTGCTACTGGGCAGACAAGATCTGGGGAGGTAAGGAGAGAAAACATTGGGTCCTGTGTTACTCCAGTGTGTCTGACAGTGTATTTAGTCTCTTCCCAGTGAATAACACCTATTTTGGGGGCAGAAAAAAACCCAACTGTCTGACAAAGCCACACTTCGTATGCCCCTTATTCTTCCTTGAGAAGTATCTTCAGCTGTGAATAAGTATATGTACTCTAATGACAGTCAGCTGTCACGTCTGTAAACATACATTTACCTCCCATTAAGGGTTATTTGCCCCTTTTTGTGACCTTTCACCAGCTTTCCATACCCTGGCCATGTGGCACAGATGGTATAATCCTGTCAGGCTAAGGCAGGTGACAGTGCTGCTCAGTGTTTAGTAATCAGTGACTGTAATTAGCCAGACTGGACGCAGGCTCAGATAATAGGGCATTCAAACAGCTGCCAGTCATGAGGCTTTTCCTGTGGACTGCAGGAGATGGAAGACAGGATGATATAAAGAGGCCATGAATTTTTCCAGCACACTTTATACAGAACCAGTGATAATGTTATACATGGTGTTTTTCATTTTAAAAAGAATTCCTTCCAGAGTGACCCATAAAGCGTGTTTCATATCATGAGAAGCTTTTAGTTGGTTTTTAAATCTGATGGAGGTGTCTGGAGAGTGTTTAGCAGCACCAGAGCTTTTTCCTGTTTGAAGACTATCTTGTCATGCTTTCCTTACACAGATATGTTCATACGCACTTAAAACGCGGATGGATGAAGCACTCCAAGTTCCTGATCCCTAAAGCAACTCCTTTAACACAGGAAAGTGCTAAGCTGCTACTTGTTTGCATTCAGAGATCAGGATTTAGACAAATAAAGTTAAACTTATTTGTAGTAAAAATAAAGGGGAAAAAATTAAAGAGATACTATTAAAAATAGGGAGGGCATTGAAACTACTGACTGTAGGAAATTATCAGAAGAAACGTTTTACAGGGTTTAGTTCTTTTTAAAGATCTCAGAGATTGTCCTTATTTCTGATCTTGTGTCATGCTACACATTTAGATGATATGTAAGCTGCACATACTGTATTTAAGAGAAGCAAGCAGTGTGCTGAACCAACCATATTTTCATGTGAGAGATGATTCACTGTCTCCTGGATGGTAGAAAATTCTCTGTCCTAATCAGATGCTCATGCTTACAGTCTGTGAGGGTGAAAGAGATTTTATTACCAAAGAGGCAACCAGCCATCTCTCGCAGGGAAAGACTAGCATTCATTGCCTCGGAGGGCTTTTTTTCCTTACTTCAATATTTCTTTCCTATTTTTAAACATGTGCCTATTATTGCAAAGACACTAATAATGAAATATATTTAATTTTAAAAAATGCACACATCACAATTAATCAACTTCTCCTCATCCTTTATTGCATCTATTCCAACAGCTTTTCTCCCTCTTCCCCTCCAAAATTGCACTATTTATCTGTACAGAACAGATACCTTAATCTTTTGGGGGAAAAGCAGAGAATAATTTCAATTTCCATGCATTTATGAGAAGACATTTTTAAATAGGCTAGTGAAAGAGATATTGCATCTATAAATAAATTATTCTGAGGCGGGCAGTGGGATGGGGTTACACATCGCCATTGTGCAGGGAGGCTGCAAAGCCTGACCCGGGAGTGCAGCTGTTGTCTTTGTGCCGGGCACTCTGCCTCTGCCATTGTTCCCCTGATTACAACAGGCACGTCGGGGGCGCGGGGAGGGCAGGCGGGGGTGAAAGGATGGCTGTGCATTGATAACGCCTGGCACTATCACAGAGGGCAATGACAGGCTTCTCAGCTGCGGCGCTATCGGGGTGTGGGGCTCTGGAGCGCGTGTGTCCCCCCGCCTCCCCTCCCTGAATCAGCAATTTCAGGAGATGTGAATGTGTTCACCTCCTGCGTGTGCCAGCTGGATCTTACCCAGGCACACACACGGGATTGTGTCAACAGATGGTGTAAAAGGGGACAAAAAGGACAGTATTTCCAAACTGAATATGTAATATCAAACAGGTGTGGAGGTAAGGAGACGGTAATGAACAAGGAACGCAGAGCTGCAGAGAAGGGCGTCTGTGCTGCTCGCAGCCAAGAGGTGGGGAGGGAACCCACTGTTCCTACCATGCGCCACTCAACAGGACGGGAAAACGGCCATGATCTCTCTGCCACTGCCACTGTCTCCAGTAACACCTCAGCTGCTGCATGGCCTGGCCCCAGGGAGACGGCAGAGGTGATGTCCCTGCCGCCCCTTCATCCCCCGCATCGTCCTGTTTCCAGCAGCACCTCCAAAAGCCCTCCGCAAAGGTGCTTGGCCTGTCAGCACCCTAAAAGCCGTGCTCACCCACTCCGCCAGCCGGGGCAGAGGCAGGCCAGGAGGACAGGAGACCAGGCCAGAGGTGTTCCCAGCCCCTGTTCCCAGCCTGCCTGGGGCAAAAGAGAGAAATACCCCAGGACAGAAAAGCCCGAATCAGTTGGGCTAATCTAGGATGCTGCTGTCATCACAGATGCACTAGGGACATCTGAGCTGAGGTTACTGAGTATCAGCATGAAAGGCATCCATGTCACAGGAGGTGTTGTGTGGCCCATACCTTGCTACAACACTGTGATTGATTCCCATTTGTCCCTGTGGACCTTCTGACACCTAGGAGAGTTGCCACTCACCCTACCATCGACCTTTAGGGCTGCATAGCACACCTGGTGTCATGAGCCTGGCCATGGGAAGGGATACACCTGCCCTGCACGGTCCAGGAGAAGCCTGCCAGGCATACAAAATGCAACTGGGTTATTCACCCCCTAAAGATGACAAAGCAGCCGTGCTTGGCACAAACCATGGAGACCCTTATGGCCAAACTGCCTGTCCATTTGTATCCCAAGATGTGTCAGAGAAAACAATATGGCTTTTTTCCTCCCGCTGTCTTGTGAACTGGGGTACACAACAGTTCACCATTGCTTTGCAGATTTTCCCCTTCCTAAAGCCCAGGGGAAATCCTCCTACTTCTCAGCAGATGCTATCTGGTCACTCTGAGCTCCTCCTCAGCTGCTGAAAAGAAGTATTCATCTTAAACCTACTTAATTTTTATATCCCTCTCTGGTTTTTCCATTTCTTTCCAATTACTGTGGGTCTCACTGTCTGTCAGGGATAGGATCACACGTCTGTCTCACTGTTAAAACTGCTAACAGAGACCAGGAGTAAGGGATTTCTGACATGAAAGTCATGGCCACCCATGACAAGCAGGAGTAGAAACTAAGATGCCTGTTACTGTGGGACTGGGACAGATTCACTTGATGCTGCTTTGATATTTCAGTTGATGTCAGATAGGTACCTTCAACAATGCAATCTGAAGACAAGTTTACGTAGTAGACATACACTAACTTGTATATTCCTACATTCTTTCTTTTGCTCATTCCGAGATTATAGTGCATCGTGTACAAATTCACCTTCCAGATATTCGTGTACTTTACTTGCAATCTGGTACACATCTGTTATATGCAGACGAGGTTCCTGCTCTCATCCCTTTCAAATTGTTCTCTCCAGAACTGCATTCAGCCAAAACTGAGCATTGCTATTTCCCCATCCTCTGTGATCTGTCAGCTGCATTCAACACAGTTAGCTTTCTTGTTCATCATGCAGTCCCGCCCTCATTTACCTGGCTTGGTCATTTCCTCTTCCCTAAGTGGGTCAGTGAGAGGATCTTCCTGATTCCTCCTCCAGTTTTCCACAGAGATACCTGCAGGTCCTCACCATGGCCCCATTCTCTTTTTCCAGGTTCACAATACCAGCCTCCACCACAGGCACCTATATTTCGATCAGCTTTCTCCCAACAGACTCTTGTTAACATCTCTCTGTAATTCTGTAAAGTAATCAAAATTAAGTTACTGGAGAACCCACCTTAATCCTCTTTTCTGATGTGGCTCCAAGAGTTGTAAGAAGACACTTATATACACAGGCTAACACTCAGAATGCTGATCAATACAGTATCAGTCTCAACTTGTATTCTCTCACACATCTTTCTCTTGTCTGACATGTGAAGGTCTCTGTTTGTACATCACAGCTGGGGCCTCTGTCCCCCATTGTCTTCATTATGGACTCAATGTGCTGCAGATACATAAATCATGGAAATTTAATCAGGCTTATTGCATTCTTCATCTGGCAGCACAGACTGAAATGAAAGCTGTGGTGAAATAAAGGCTATTCCAAACGAGAGGGAATAGCAATGCTACATTATGCTCTTGAGAATTTTCCCAATATATAGCATCTCTGGGGACCCTCTTCCACCCACACACACAAGGGTGCAAACCCCAACTCCTGTTCAGTCATTTAAATAAAAGTTACAGTCAACATATAAGACACAGGACCCAGGCTAAGAAGCTGCAAGTGGTTTGTTTCCACAGAAGATGGGAAGGGAGGAAAGCACATGAGGTAGTCCTGGGCATGCTCGCAATGTCTCTCAGAGGTAAAAAGAAAAGCAAGGGTGAGAACATGGAGCAGGTGAGCACCACCAGGTGCATGGAGCAAGTGGGCTGGGTTTCTGTCCTGCCCCACTCCTTATGTCC
Source organism: Oreocharis arfaki (assembly GCA_013398015.1). Taxonomy (NCBI): domain Eukaryota; kingdom Metazoa; phylum Chordata; class Aves; order Passeriformes; family Paramythiidae; genus Oreocharis; species Oreocharis arfaki. Next base: position 195,296 of record VZRR01002773.1, on the reverse strand, counting down.
CTTCCTTTACAGGCTGCTGGGATTGCTGGCTCCTTACCAGCCCCTCCATGGTGCTGCTTTCCACATCCTTTGCTCATCCACTCCTTGCTGGTGGCACGAAGAGGGGAGTAGTGGAGTCTCTGCATTCAGACCCACCCAATGAAAGACCAAGCATGAAACAGCAAAGCGCCACATCCACAGCCAGATCGACCAGTCAGGGCACAGTAAATACTACCACTGGAGTAAGTATTTAAGCGGACATGTGGGACAACTTGTTAGGTCATTTCCATTTGCTTAATCAGATCCTGTAATAGGCGTTATATCGTAATATCTCCTTACAATGATGAGAACCTTGACTTATCCACAGGCTACTCCCTAGTAGGAAGTGGAGGCTGGTAAAGTGAATCCACTCAGCATGGGGTACACCTATAGGAAAACCAAACACATACCCAAATTGTGATGGAAAAAATCTCATCTTGATAGAATTTGGGTGAAGTGTGATACACATTTGTTGTCCAAGGGACAGGGCATGCTGAAGTTTTTCATCACTGTGCATTGCCAGAGCCTGCATGATTAGCACCTATTGAAATCAATTAGTTTAACCACAGCAATATCCTCCAGGTCTGGACGGTTTTGTAAGACAAGCCCCAAAACCTTGCCTCTACTGGGAAAATTACCCATAACTGACATTGGCTACACCCTAACAGATGCAGATGAATAAGTAAACACATTAAGCTGCTGAGGTAGACTAGGACAAACAGCACTCGGCACTGCTTAGTAACCACTCGATGTTACTCATCTGCCAATGTGTTGACTGCTGTTTAACTTGTTATGTCCTGATTGACACTTGGAGCCAAGCAGTGCTCAGTCTTTGTTCCTTTGGTGAGCAAGGTATGAAGCCTGAGTATATGTGGTTTTCAAAAAAGCATTTAAAAACAAAGATGAAAGAGTTATTATAATATAGCAGAGTATAAAATTGATGATGGAAAATTATTTTAACTTCAAAATGCTCCTATGAGCATTGCTGTATGGGATGGAATATAACACAGACTCTAGCCAGTATTAATAAGCAAGGATGAAAGAAGATATTGTGCAAAAATTTGGGGGATAAAAAAAAAAAAAACCAGCGTTAAGTACTAAATCAGACCAGCAGAACTGTCAAATGTGTTAGACTACATTCACAGGCACTCATGTGTGACATGCAGGCACAAAACATAAACATTTGTTTAGTTTGAGTAATTTTGCTTTTTAGAGTAAAAGGCTTTTTTTTCTTTTTTTTTTGCCTTTTTTTTTTTTTTTTTTTTAGGAGGAGGAGGGCTTTTATCTACAGTCTAGATTTTTAAAAGTCTTATATCCTGCAAGGACTGTTTGAAGTAGTTCCAGAAGAACTGCTTTTCATTAGCAAGTGCTGACTCAATGATCTGTAGAAATGTATTGAGTTCATCAAAAAAATTAAAGAAAATTATTTGGTTTTACTTCTAAAAGGTTACATAATTTCAGTTGGACCTCATCACTTAAATCACTATATATTATGTTTCAAATATGTTATCACTTGAAAGTAGAAATAATAAAGGCAAAACAAACTGGTATGATTTCATTGAAGTCTTTGATAAAGAGTTCTTTTGATGACTTCAAGTACAGCAATTCCCAAATGTCATTTCTCAGTAAATTTTGAAATTTCAAGGTTTTGTTTAAATTTGAGAAAAAGCAAAAATTAAGTAGTAGCATTTCTTAAGGAACATAAATGTTGAACTTAAGCAAATGCTGATATAATTATGCCCAGCAGCCCAGGGGTTTACTTCAAGTGAGCAAGTGTTTGTGTAGTTATATGCAGATATAAGCTAGAACACATGTGATCTAAGTTTGGACATAAAGTCTAGAGGGCTGCCAGAGCAGGGCAGTTTTTTGAGCTGCTCTAATATAAACCAGAATCACAGTTATTGCTTTTCTGGAAAACAAGCGAGTCTAAACTTGCACTTTTTCCCACTCTCGTCAGTTGGGTAAAAAGGACTAAAAAGACACTAAAAAGGCACTCTGGTTATACCTACACTGATAAATAGCACGCTCGGGCACATTAACTGGCCTTGAGGCTCTGCAGTATTGCTGGGTTCCATGCTCTTGGCCTTTCTCACTCACATAAATAGGATAGTGTGAGAAACAAGCATCTATCTGCATCAGCCTTATCAGAGAGCAGGTAAAAGGTAGCACTTGTTTACATTTCATAGCAAGTCACCATGGTGTAGACATTACTCTTTAGGCACTCTTTCAAATCCTGTGATTATCAAGTTAGGAGAGGGGAGTAGAAACCACGTCTACTCACCAAAGGCTACAAGAGTTTGAAGCCAGTAGTTATCTACTTCCGAGAGGTTTATTCATGTCATTTTCTTGCCCATGCCCCCAGTCTGTTTTCTGTTCAGCCAGCCTGCAGCAATAGTCCCGAGAAGCACAGATTCTTCCTTTCATTCTGTGTTCATCCTGAATTCTTAAGATTTAGTTCATATCAAGCATCGACATCTGAATGCATAAGCTTATCCTACAGTCATAAACTCTTCAGATTCAAGAAGTACCATCTGCTCTCAGTAAAACTACCTAAATGGCTGAGCTCCTCTACTGATAAATTCTTCTGGTGCTGCTACACGTTGTAGGAATGGTCCTACTCAGAGCAAAGGTCTACCTGGACCAGGAGCCAGTCTCTGACAGTAATCAACAGCAGATGCTTAGGGAAGGGTATGAGAACACACAGTGATGGCTTTCCCAGAAGATGTGTTTGGGATCTCTTGTGCCAGCACTAATATCTTTGTGATTAATTTTTCACAATGGGATCTTCTTCCACGGATTTTTTGTGTCGTTTTTTGGCCTCTGCTAACTCACAGCACACATAACATACACCAACAAACTGCACACCTAAATACACACTGCGTAAGGAAAAACAAAAGGTAGCTTTGAACTGCCCACATGCTGGGCTCATAGACACCTAGATCTTGATGGAAAGAGGTAAGGAAGCAGTAGTTTCCCTATTATTTTCTTTAAAACTTAAAAGACCTATAAGTCATTCTTCGTGTGAAGGCATTTGCATACTTTTCTTGTTTCTTTTCTCTGAACTTTCTCCAGTTCTCCACTACATTTTTTTAAGTAGAGGGGACATTAACTCTGTAGGGATTTATGCAGTTTCTTTTGTTCTCTATTTCTTTTCTAATAATTCCTAACATTCAATTTACATTTTTATTGCTGCTGAGCATTAAATTGGTGGTTTCATAAGAACTATTCATTAAAATTCTGAGATCTCATTCCTAAGTGGTAACGTTCAATTCAGAGCCCAACACTACACAGAGTTAAGATTGCTTTTTTCGTGGATATCACTTACACTTATCTACATTGAAGTGGTGATACCAAAATTTGCAACACAGTCAAAACTTCAATTTCTGCAATAAAATAAATATTTTCAAAAATATAAAAACTGGCTTTTATTAAGAAATACTCATTTGAATCTATTTCACTAAAGAATTTTTCAAAAATTACAAGATGACAGTGTAACATAAAGAGACCTCTACCCATCATTTTATACCACTTTGTTTGAGCAATATCACTATCTCAATATTCTAATGAGTCATCATGCTATCTTAGAGCCACAATTCCTCGAGACAAGGGAATAGAAGAAAATTCCACCTTTCATTAACAAAAATCAAGTACATTTAAAGCTATCGTGTGTATAAAATTAAAGCTTAAAAATGTGATACGATTGAATGGTCAAGAACAACAGTAAACACATTAAAAGAACGCAACTTTTTTCATTTTCACATCCTTTTAAAACCTATTTCATGCTTTGCAAAGCATATTTTTTAACTGGATAACAGAATTATGATGGTGAACAAAGGACACATGTATAGGTACTGTCAATCAAATTTATTTACGATGGCAATGTGTGATATATTTCTGAACTAGTCTAGAGTCAATCCAGTTGGTTTGGGGGTTTTTTTTAGAAAGCAGGAAATGCTGTCAAATTAATCATATCATCAAGATCACGCTAGTTCTCGAGGACGAAAAGACTTAATACATTCAGGAAGACACCAAACAGACCACAACAATTTAATAGCAAGGAATGTGGTGGTAAAGACTCTGATGTTGGAGATTCCTGTTTAAGACCTGATGTTGATATTATCTCATTATCCAAATGAGTGTTCTGCCCCACAGGCTCTCAGCTAGTCTATGAAGCATTGCTCACAATCTCTCTTCATGGAGATGTTACACAATCAGATACAGAGATCCTGGTCTGAAGCACTCTGAGTTAGAAAAACCAAGCATGAAAAATACAAGCATTAGGGGAAAAAAACATTTTCTGTGTTTCTATATTATGGCATATATCTACAGATATGGATAATACTTCGTCTCTGTGACTTCTTTGTTGTCTTTTGGATCAGGAATGTAAATACTGTGATTTATAGGTGCTATTAGAAATTAATTATCATTCAAAACATAGTTTTAACAATTTTAGGGCAAATCCTAGTCTCATCTAAGTGTGCATAACTACCTAAAAAAGAAGCCCAAAAAGAATTGTTGGTTGTTTTAGAACCAACAATTCTAAGTTAAGTTCTTTGGAAGTATCAATTTTCTTAAAGAACATTCAAAATAATTAATACTTTAAACTTATCTTGAGAATAAACAGTTTGTTTTCTATATCCTCATAAGCAGTAAGCATAGTAAGATAATATGTATGCACACACCCAGTGTTCACAAAATCTTTTTTTTTCCATATTTTCCCTGACATGATCTGTTTTTAAATCATGACAAAGGAAGGATATTTTAGGTAATCATTACATGGCATGGCACATAATAAATGTAAATCATCTTATTTCCATCCAACATTCACATATTACATCATCAGCACTGAATAGGATCTTATTCTGTTACAAACACAAGAATTCATGTTTCAGGTCTTCTTTCTAGTAAAAGGCAGATTACCTCTTACCATCCTGTACTCTTCATTTTCATTTTATAAAAGAAGCCCTTATTTAATCTTGCTGTCAATTTAATTATGAAGTGTGAACTGTCACAGTTCTAGTACATGTTGTAGTCCCTGCTCTGATTGCTTCGTGATTTGCACTTTTAATAGTGCATCACTGGAGAGAGGTTGGCATGAAGACCATTAAACCATGGCAAAGCATGCATTCACTCCTTGCTTTGGGACCCAGTGGTCGGTAATAACTGAGCTTGATAGCCAAACAAATTAGTTAAGGCAAACACCTCCCATCTTTTTCACGCAGTGAGATCTGCCTTCTGGACACCTGTCTGTCACCTGAAAGAGGAGACACATGGCTTGCTGAATAGAGATAAGGAGGAAGGACAACACTCCTGTCCATATTGTCAGGCTAAAATCTTATTTTGGTGAGACTCTTTCCAAGGGTACAATCTCTCACAACTGCCCCACCCCAAGAGTCTTGTATGCTTCTGTTCAAACACCAACGTGTGGAGAGACATTAAATAACTTCTGCAACTACCTTGTTTGCCAGAGATGTCTTTAGCAAGTCAACCTGAAACTTGCTGTTGTAATATTTTCACTAACTGTTTTGTTGCTAGGAGTTTACTTGGATTGGTTAAGTGGGTAAATGTGAGAAACTTCTTGACTTTCATTTGCCCCAGCTACCTTCTTTGTTCCTAGGTGGCTCCTAGTCTCCCCAGCTGACCACTGCCTCTGTGGTGGGCTCATAAAGCACTATCAACACTCAGGCACATAAAACATGCATTATTTACACAGTTCTCTGATTAGTATGTTCCTCCTGCTCTCTTGTATCTCTTCAGGTATCCTCCAAGTTACAATGCAAGAGTACATTTAAACTCATAAAAAGTTCTCAGCTATTTCCTCTCAGGATGAGAGGTTGTTTTGAGATCAATTGATGTTGTTTTGAAATTTCCAGTGTTGGGTGGATAATTATTGAAAGTGCACTAGCCCCACAGATTTTAAGTTTTGAATTTTCTGACCCTTCCAAGTAAACTAAGCACCAAAAACTAGGAAACAGAAGCTTGGATGTGTAAACCATCAAATATTTGTTTCCCCTTTGGATTTTGACAGAAGCTTTAGTAAGTTTGTATTTTGCCTGCATCGCTTCAGTGTGTATACAGTACAGATAGTCAACAGGTAAAATAAACATCTAACTTTATTTTCAAGTCCCAGTTTGTACTGGAGGTGGAAAAGCATCGCTAGGAAGAAAAGCTGGCATGATAATGCCTCAGATAGAGATATAGCACCCTGCAGCTCTGTAGAAGTAAAAATGATTTTGCTGTAACATCCATACGTGGCCGTAAATATGAACAGCACTGCTAGCTGGTGGGATGGGTTAGAAGGGTTACCACTATTGCCTAGTCCTCCCATTTCAAGAGCGCTAAGGATTTTCACTGTGGCATATGCCAAGTGGCAGAAAGAAAAGGTTCTGTTGAAAGTGAATAATCAGTTCCTACATAATAAAAATACGTTCATTTTCAGATTTTAGAGAGAGTCTTCACAGAGTCACATAGCTCTAAGATTTAAGTGATACAAACACTAGGCACTCTAAAAGCAAGCTAGAACACTCTTCCCTTCTTTCAGAAGATCCTGACCTTACTTGTGGAATTAAGCCTGTGTTTCTATGAAGGAAAAGTTTACTGTATTATTTGTCAGCTTGAAATGACCTACCATATGGCTGCTGGAGTTTTTCATGAGGGAATTCCCCATGTGGCTGTGGGAAGGTTTTACACGAGATAGGAAACAACTTGGAAAGTATTTTGACAGAGATTCCAGATTTCTGAGTGTGTCTTAGGTTCTATGTGATGCTATCCAGAATAGGCAGAAAAGTAAATTGCTTTTTTCTATTATATATGCAAGTGTACAACTAAGGAATGACAAAAACTATCTTTGCCTTTTGGGATGAAGTAAGAGAATTAATCTTTTACTTACCATGAGAGCTGAAGGGCACAGAAGTATTAAATGTGTTAGGCAATAATTACAAGATAGAAATCATGGTAAGGAATATGCATGCACACATGATTTTCTGTTTTAAAACTTACCTTGGTGCAATATAAACTAACTAATACACACACATAAGATCTTTAAATCTAAACACAATAAATGGAGCACTTGGGTTTTATCTATCTGGATTTATACACAACCCAAATGCAACAATCTGGTGCCATCTGCACCTGTTCCATACAAACAGTTCTTAGTACAAGTTGCCCACCATTCATTGTTCCAATATTATATGTCAAAGTTTAAACTAATAAAACAAACCCACCCCATTTTCAAATGGAGTACATATCATCTCCTAGAATGCATTATAACAGACAATAATATAATTTTGTCCTGGCAATCAACTAACTCAAATTATTTTGGGCTTGGTGAAGGAAATTAAAGCTTCAAAACTGTGACACTTCTACACATCAAATTAAAAGACCTGTGGTTGAACATACATTCTACAGAGAGGGAAAAGCAGATTCTATAGCCAGCTGCTGGCAAGCCAGGGCAATAGAGACCAAACCAGCTGACAGTCAGTGCCAAAACATAGGGCCATTTTCTACTTTCTACCCTACAGCAGCAGGGTAGGAGACAGCATCTTGAGGAGCAGTAAGGTCAAAAGCAATCCTGCCACAAGCACCACAGTGCCCCGAGCTTGCTCCTGCTGTTCAACCACACCAGCTGTGATTGGGGTGCAGAGGGAAGAAGGGCTGCATCTGTGCGAGGAAATCACTGCAGCATCTGTTTCCTTCCCTGATTTTGGTCCCGCTTGCAGTTTGATAAGAGAACTGCCAAGCTGCAATCTCATAGCATACTATATGTATCAATCAAAAGTAAAAAAACTGTCAAAAATGAATTCTGAAAAAAATTCATCAAGAAAATAAAGGCCACATAGAAGCAGCCTAATGTCACAAGTGTGTATTTTTAAAGCCTTTGTTTCGAGTTTACAAGTTTGGTCTTACTAAAACAAAATGCTCTCTTACTTTTTCACAGTCAATGCAATTTCTAGGTAAGATGAAGCATAAGCAAAAAAAGCCTATGGTGGAGCGACTGGCCAGCTCAGACCATGCTCCAGGAGCATTCCTGCATTCCTCAGAGCCAGGAAGCCCTTGCACAGCAACATCTATGGACAAGGCTCTCTCCTGAATCTGGTGGTACCCAAGACTCCCCGCCAGGCCAACAGACAATGTCTGACTGTGGTTATTCACGTCAGCTCTCTCCTTGACCCAGATACTGGACATACCCTGGGCAAGAGACCTTGCATTCCCTTGGCAAGTTCAGCATGCCAGGGGCACTCCAGATCACCTCCTCTGCATGAGCAGCCATTATAGGCAAACTCTTTGGTTTCTGGACTGCTAGTCCATCTCCCTACAGAATAATGAATGCTTCAAGTCTTGCCCTGTAAGGCATTTCACGGCTGGGGACCAAGATTGATAAATTTCCAGAGAAACCACCATGGTCAACAGCCACACAATGAAGCCTACACATTAAAATTAAAACTGACTGTGGGGTGAATGGTTTTAGGGCTTTTCTGAGAGCCATTCCTGAAGATCTAACAAAAATCAGAAAAGTGCTTGACCCTCTTTTATCTCCAATGCAAAGCATACTTCTTCATTCACATACACTTTTGCATATCACACTATATGTCATTATAGAAAATCAATCAGCAAAACAATCCCACATTATTCTAATATGCACATTTCTTTCTCTGTCAAGTGGAGAATTAAAAAAACAAAAAGACAGATGGGAAGTCATGCTTTGTTTATTACCTTCACGATAAGGTTTTCAGATGCTGTGGTGGTAAACTTATTTTGAATAGCAAGCATTTACTAGAATCTATTATTTTACAATTTCTGTGGGAGATTTCTTGTCACCTTGGAAATTATATGTTTGTTTCTAGAAAGAAAAATTAGCTTTATTCAGAGGTCTAAGTAATTCGGATATATAGCAAGCAGAGTCTAAAACAAAAGTCTAATATCAACATCCTCAAAAGTAGATTTTATGACTGTTAAATATACATGTTGCAAAAGATTAGATTTACCGTTTTGCTTATATTGTGTTAGTCATTTATAACATTTGGTCACTGAACAACATAAACTTATTTTATGGTTCTTTCATCCTTTCTCAAAAGGATTGCAGGCTCCTAGTAAGGCAAATTCAACACAAGGGTTTCTGGGACACAGGCACTGCACATACAATGGTAGTATTTCTGATGGATAACATTCTTTAAAGGTCTTTTCATGATCCATTAATTTATGAATTACAGAGAAGAGTAGGCATTGTCAAGGGCTTAATTTCAGTTATATGTTGATCTTTTTCCCTTGAAGCTTTTATCCAAAAAGTAAGTAGGACTAAAAACAACATGTTCCCTTAGACTGACCCTAACAGGTCTTATCATAGAATTAACTGTTTTATTCTTTACTTATTAAAAGGCGGGCAGTTGGGCCCATCCTTTTCTATAAATAAGAATATACACAAAAAAAATCAAAATATGAAAGAATAGTTCTAAGGCTTGCTTCATTCACAGCACAGTTACAAAAAACAATGCAATTGCCATGGAATAAAATTTACAGTAGGAATGAATATATGCCAGATTTTCAGGAAAGCAGCCTACCTCCACCTTGCCAAACCTAATCCAATCCAGGTAAACCAGAAGTTACTACAGTCAGGTTATTTAGAGGTCGATGAGAAATCAGTCTCAGGTTCCACCTTACTTGAAATGAACATTTGTGCTTTTACTCATGGCTTAAAAAAGAGACCACCTAACAGTGAAGAGCATAATTACAGAAGTATTCTTACTCCCTAAGTGCTGTTTTCCCCAAGGACTGAAGTACAGGTAAATTTCATAAGCCATCATAAATCAATTGTATAGATAATAGCTCAGTGTTTAGAGCTGTTATTTCTCTTTTCTCTCCTATCTCTTTTTCTTCCAGCAATAAAAAACCCAAACAAACAAAAAACCCAACAGCCTTCACAAATAAGAGGGAGAATCTATTAGTAAGCTAAAGAAGTGGTGATAAAACTCTGGCCTCAGGAGTTTTCAACCCAAGCAGCAACAGCAAGCACTGCTGCTGAAAAGAATTTGGTCGGGTGCTTGCAGTACAGTATTTCAAGCAATTAAGGTTAGCTGCAATTAAGAGATCTGTTTTTCACTGACAGGGTGTGGCAATATGTAAGAAACTCACGGTATCCTGAGACGGAGTTTCTTAACTTCCTTCTCATTACATTGAATGGTTTCTGTTTCACAATGAAAAAGCATGAAAAAATGCTGACAATATTTACATTCAAATTTCTCTTGCAAATAATTATGGTCTTTAGTGTCAGCTAAGATGAAACCAACATAAACTTTAATATGACCACAATCTTTTTTAATTCTGAAAGAGCAGAACCTCTTTTTCTTCTACACATTACCCTAGAGGCATTACTTGACAATGTGTAGTCAGATCTTGGTTTCTTGAAGTTCCCACAACATTTTCAGGCATTACAATTGATGGTAATGTTCTTGCCATAAGCATAATTGCAATCAGGAGATGAGATATCCATTGAGCCATTAATCTAAGTATAGTAATTCTTTTATCTTTTTTAGAAAAACTCGTGAAACAAAGAGCATGGTTTTGTTCAGAATCAAACCCAAACATAGCTCCTTGTTTCATAGTGTTGTGGTTTGGCTCTCCAAAGAGGTTTCCTTACACATCAGTAAATCTGTGACAGGTTGAAAAAATAAAAAAGAAGATTCATTATGAAGGTAAAATTGTCTGAAGTCCAAAAGAGCATGTAATTTTCTTGAAAAGCATAAATATGAAATTCCAGGGATAAATTGGAAAAAGCTGCCTAAGCACACCTGGAAACATTTCAAATGGAAACCATGGATTCTAAGATACCTCTGAAAATATCCAGTCATCAGCATACAAGTGAACCAAATGCAGTCACTACAGGTGTTATTTTATCAGCATAAAAGACAGAATCATTTCTTATATACATGTTTTCAGTCCCCATTCACCAACTTAATAGTGATCTAATTTAAGTATTTCAAAATTCTAATTTGCAGTTCAGTTACGAGATCAACTTATTACTGCTTAATAATGCCTTAGTCTTCAGCTGAGCATGGTAATAGTTCGTGTGTGCATTCTGAGACTACAAGCACATATAAGAAAAAAAAATCTTTAAAACCTCTGTGAAATGGAGTTGTTTGAGCTAATGATTTCTGCCTTGTGTTGGCAATGGGCTACTGGATGGCATACAAATTCGTCTCCAGTGACATGTGGTAACCCATTAGGCCACTGTAACTCAATTTCATATCTGACTACATAGAGAGAATTGAACTGATAGAGTTTGAGCAAAGTTTCATGTTGTCAAGGTAACTACAATCTTCCTAAGGTAAAAGATGCTTTTCCAAAACGGAGAACAGATTGAGCATTTCTCTGCTTAAAGGCTTTATATACACATAAACGTTAAACTGCCCATTTTAACAATACCAAGATAGTTAAAATGGTACACCTGGTATTGTGTATCGCAGTAATGCTGATACAAACATAGCCATTCTGGCATAGTTACTCCTATACAGATGAAAAACTACTTCATTATTAAGGATCTTCAGCCCTGTGTAATCATATCCAACTTTACAAGCTGTAGCAGTTGTCAAATAGTTGGACCAGCACAGAAAAACACCCCTATCTGTTAATTACGCAAGATCATTTTTAGATCTCTCTGTGGTAATTTTCAGGTAGTATGTAATCTAGCTTTCTCAGCCATAGCCCGACACACTTAGAAGTCTCTTTGTGTGTAAGGAAAGCACAGACGAGAAGCTGTTTCACTTGCAGATAGCAGGCAGAATTGTGCTGTTACAAATGCAGGAAAACCATGTGGAAGGTAACAGAGAAAAGTCAGCTAATAGGCTTTGTCTGAACTCCAAAATACACAAATGAGTCACCTCCATGGAGCACACTATGACGACATGAACTAACTCCACAAGAAAGTGCTGACCTAGTGTGGGAAACAAGAATTGCCTCATACTTGATTGCTGAAATTCGAGTTGTTTCAAGAATTGCATATTGGCAGCTTAAGTTTTTGTCTGCATTGAAAGAGCCAGCATGTTTTTGTTGTTTTAAAACAAAGTCCAAATAGTTATTTTTAATAAAAACTTGAAATAGTCCACAATTTGCTGAAAATATAGGAAAAAGCACATTCACACTGCTGGTCTTTTCTTCCAGAATCGCATCTAGAGTGTGTGGTTTCAAGGCATGCATCTGTCTGAAGGCAGAATACTGGCACATTGCTGACATAACATGGAAGACTTTTAAAGGGGTGCAGTAGTGTATCACCTGTCATTGGCTCTAGTGCCACTGCTAATCGCTTTTCAAATAATCCAATGCAACAGACATTGAGACCATCAATATTTTTCCCATTACCACAATGAAGAGACCATTTGGATAATGACCACTGCCCCAGAAGAGCAATGACAGATTTCGGTGCCATCACGCTTTGTCCAGAAGCACTGCACGCAGTGTACATCATTTGGGGCTCTGAATGGCAGCAGGATCCGGATTACCAGCCCTCTGTTCACCCAGCAGCCACTGGAAAGCAGTGTGGTTGAAGGACTGGGCGTTTTCTAGCTGCTAAGTCTTCCTCTTCTCTACATGGAGCAGAGACGAAGTTCAGATGGAGGAAGCAACAGAAAATCCATTAGGTGCTTTGGGGAAAAGAGAAGAACCAGCTGGGGTTCCAGAGTCAAGCAAAGAGAAAGTGGAAGGATGGTCACCACCAGCTGTAGACTGCATTCATGTCAATGTTAAGCTGCATGCAATGTTTCTCTTAACAAATGTACTTTCCATTTCCCTCCAAGGGCATCTACTAGTGCATGATGTCTTACAAAAGTGTGGGAAGACTACAAGGCATTATTTGCTTGTACCTACAGGTCCGAAGATTTTCTGCCAGCCTAACAGTGAAGAGGTAGCAAAAACAGCATCAGAGTCATGACAAGCAAAGCCCAACACAGATTAACTTTATTCTCTTGAGGAGGTGTGTGAAGTTTAGATTGGAGGTTGAAGAAGAGCACCTCTTTGGACGTCATAAGAAATTCTGCCAAAGTTCTCCCATCTCCAAGGAAGACAGGAAGGAATTGCCCAAGAGTAGCCAAGACCCATAACAGACTAAAACACATTCAACTCACCCTGAGGAACTGTCCTTCAACAGGATTTTATAGTTTAAATTTCAAATAGGATGCAACATGGGAGCTGGACATATCAGCCATTTAAAACCTACCTTTGTAACTGCTGTCAAACAGTGGAAAAAAGGGAGAGCTGGGTGGAGCTGGCTGTTCTTCTAGTCTGGGTGGATCATCTAAGGGGATAATTTAGTCTCCATGATATTTAAATCATGGCCTATTTATTTTAAATTCCGATAAAGGGCTAATAGTGCTAATTACAGTAGCAGGGATAGTGATGTGGCTATTCGCACACAAAGAACTTGGCGGAGACCAAACTCCACTTTCATACAGGTCAGCAAAAAAAAAAGAGTGCACTGCACTTTGTCACATTTCATTTGGATTGCCTTCAAAATGCTGAGCTAGAGGCAAAAGATACCACAGTTCATTTCCAATTCCACATCTAATCCTCTCACCTTTAATTTATTTTAAAAGTTTAATCATAAGTTCATAAAGCTCAGATATAAATTTTTTAATAAAAAAAAATTAAGCACCTGCAGGTAAGGTTTTTAGGAACTCATGGTTGGCCCAGGTTTCATTATGAATAGGGACTCTCACACTTCACCTTTCTGCAAATGCTACTGTGATAAAATGTAACTTTCATTCCTTCCCTGTTGCTTCAGGGATGTGTCATTTACAGAAAATAAATAGAAGACTTCTATCGCAAAGAAACCATGCTCCACTCGAGGTCAGTGAAAAGCTGCACCTCACCCTGGAGTTTCTGGCAGCATAGTAATAACTTTTCTGCAGAAATTGTCACTAACTGCTAGAAACCTTAGAACAAATAATAAAAGTATTTGAGATATTCTTAGTATACAATTAATGTAATATTTGCAAATAGAAAAAACCTTACTAAATTTAGGGTGTTCAATTTACTTTTAGTTGATGAAAATGATGATATTAATAGTTCTTTAAAGATGTCAGCCAGCTTTGGAATGCCGACTGCTGTAGTGTTCTTAGATTTCCAGAAGTCAAATGTTTTGACAAGACATCTCTCTAAAGGCTCTCAAAGAAACTAAGTTATCAGAAGGATGAAAATTCCTTAGTAGATAAATGTAGATAAATGATGTGTTGGAGAACAGTAATAAGTTGCTTTCACCACGGAAGAGAAGTGATCAGGTATCTGCACTAGAAATTGTTCTCTTCAATATATTCATAAATGATCTGGAAAAGGGAATTAATAATGAGATGGTAAAGTTTGCTGATGATACAAATTACTCAAAACAGTCAATATCCCAAAAGGTGTCATTATTCTGAACACAGAGTGATTCAGCAACAAAAAATGTAGACGGTATTTAATATCAATAAATGCAAAGTAATACACATGGGGGGAAGCCTAACTGTACATACACAGGAACAAATAACAAATAAATAATTTAGCATCACTTCAGCAAGAATCTGGGACTCTTTGTCGAGAGCTCTCTGAAAACATCTGTCCAGTGCTCACTGGCAGACAGAAAATGTAAATTGAACTAAAAATCATTACGTAAGAATGAAAAGTTAAAAGACAAAATATTACACCATTGTATAAACCCAGACTGCAACCACATCCCAAACACTTCACCTATGTCTGAACGATCCATGTCCAAGGGTTTATTAGAAGTAGGAATGGTGTACGCTAGACAACATAGGTGAATAGCAGTATACTATTGCAACCGTATGAGGGTGGATGAAAGTACTTTACAACCTGAAAAAGAGATGAAAAAGAGGATATAATTGTATATAAAAGTGAAACTAACATAGTTAGTAAATAAGGAACAATTTTTCACTATTCATCTTACCATAAGACGTAACAAGCACCAAGTATCACAGTTTTAAGCAAAGAGAAATATTTTTCCATACAGTTCACAGCCACACAGTATAGTCTATTGTTACAAGAATATTGTTACAAAAATATAAATGGGTTTAATAAATAATTGGAACAATCTGTAGAGAAAGGGTTCAGCACAGGATAATAAATATATGATGCACTTAATCTACAGTTTAAGTAGTGTGTATATTGTGTACAGCTGGAAAATGGGAAAAGTATCACTCTGTCCTTGTCCAGTTTTTACTCCTAAGAAACAGTTAAGAGACCATACTCTGTTCTGATTTAGGGTGGTCATTCTTGTCCTATTATTTAGACTCAAAAGCCACAAGTTTCATGATCTAATTATATCTGCCTTCAAGAAACAACTTAAATTTGATTTCTATTTTCAGCACCAGGCAGGAAAATCATTAATTCTCTTTCACAATAAATAGGGGCTGAGCATTGCTGGCACAATGATTAACTCCTTCCTGCAGCAATTCTGCATATTCTGTACTGCTGCAGCAATCCCTTCTGACTGCAGAACAAACTCCGCTCCCTACTTACTCTTCTTCACCTGACTGTATCCAATTGATCTCTCATCTTTCTCATCATTGTATTTATCACACTGTACTTTCCCAATTCTTGCATATAACAGAAACTTCTGTGTTCTCTTAGACAAGTGACAGATTACATGTAACATTTAGTCACATTGCATTGTATTTAAAAGCAACATATCCAATTTCTTTACATTCTGTAGTACAACTTTATTTTCTGCACTGATTTTAATTCATCTATGTCTCCCTAAACACTTCAGAGTGTGAAAAAGTACAAATAATTTCCGGGATGTCATAGACAGATAGATAGACAGATAGATAGACACACATATATATGAGTAAACCATTTTCAACATCATATTCACCAAGCTATTTATACAACAGTTTTATTGGTCAGATACTTACATTCATTTTTACAGTTAGGAAAATGAAGTTTTAATTATAAAATCAGTACCTGTGTGGGTACTTGAAGCCACAGTTCAAAATGGAAGAGCTGAGTGAGCCGCAGCATTCTCAAGTTCTAAGGCAGGGCTATGCCTCAGCACCAAGGAGAAGGAAAGGTGAGCAAAATCAGCCCTGTCCACTTCTCTGCCCAAAGCAGGCTTATGCACAAATTAAATTGGAGAAAAAAAAAACAAGAGCTATAGATAATGACTGAGCTTTTTAATAGAGCTTACATGCTTCACTTCCACAGCATTTTAATGAAATTTGAATGCCTAATTCTTCTGGGTTCTTTTAAAAACCCCAGTCTGCATCACCAGATGCATGAGCTATGACTGAATGCTTTCTTTTAACCTTTCCTAGTCACAGGGCAGAAGAACCACATTCTGTATGAATTATAAACTGCATTTACAACAACCAAGTGAAGTGTAGGAAGGCCTGGGTTAACACAAAATACACGGGATGATTTGTAAGAGCAGTAGCTTCCAACTGGCCTTCAGAACACAGACAGCAAGTGAATAAGCACCAGAAGACTGTTATCAGAATAAATCGAAAATCCATTTCCAGAAACTTTAAAGCCTTTAAAATACTGCGTTTACAGCAATAGAAAGTGATACAATAAATGCATATTTAGCTTCTACATCTTTTTGCATCAATGAATCCAAATCTGCTCTGCATAGATGTGTTTGTCACAGGGCAGAAGCTCTGTGAGCAACAACGGCCAAGAGTAAGGGTTGGTGGCAGACGCCTTACATAGTAGCAGTCCTCCAGAGATGCTCCAGGAGCACAGACACTCTGAAGAACATCACCATAATTCAGGCTGACCTAGTTCAATTTACTCGCTTTGAATAAACAACCTTAAAAGACAGAGGTCCTCTGACACCTAAGGAAGAAAATTGTCCTTCTAAATTCTGTATATCCTCTAGAGTTTGGGGAAAGGAAGGTGATTTTTAGGGTTGGAGGCTGTTACAACAAGGCCAGATGCAGAAACTAACTTGGGATACCAGGCAGTACACAAGTCTAATGTGTTTTACATATTATTTTCAGCACATCCATTTTTTGAGAAATTGATTCTGATGTTTTGAATCAATGCTGTGTTAGCACACTCTGCCTCTTCATTTTGATAATTAATGGCAAGCTTCTCGAATGTTGGCTGAAAATTTTCCTAGGCAGATTTGCTTTTTTTTTAGCTTGGCTTCGTGAGAAAATGAAGCTTGCGTGCATCACACTGTCTCTCTGTCATGTTTGTTCAGCTTCAAGTGAACTGAACAGCGGAGTCATTTTTTAAGTAGGAAAAAATTGTGCTGTGCAAAATTCAGCACATCATGGAAGGCAGCTCCTAAAATCATAAATGTTTTTGCCAGCAAAGATGAGGAGCAGTCGATTAGGTTCATCCAGTAGCAGCTGCTGACCATGCTGGACACATACAGGTTGGCCACCTTGCATTCATGCATCTCCAGAACAGCATCTGAGGAGTCATTCCCAGTTGTTAGGCCAAGCAACGGTAGCTAAAAGCCATGGAATGAAGAGGAGATAGGGTTAAGTGAGATATCTCACGATGAGGACACAGAGAGAGTGGAAGGTAACATGGAAGAGGGCACTTCAGTGGGACAATCACAAATGCATTGCACTCCAAAGAGACAAAGCCAGAGCAAACCAGTTCTCATTAGTTCTGCCATTCAGGGAATGATCTGGATCTGCTGGGTTTTCCCTTCATCTCTCTCAATCCACCTCCAATTTTTCAGCTGAACTTACCTTTGCTTGCAGCGTCTATGTGCAAACCCCAAGAGAGTCACAAAGAGCTATAGATAGGTACTCAGCCACCTGGGAGACAATAGGTACAGGATAAACCCACGATTAAACATATATGTATCATAAGGTAATGTTATATGTGATGCAAAATGACATATGATAAATCATAGAATAGATGATTTATCACAGGTAAGGTGACTTACGCAATAAGCCAATATGCTTATTTACCTAAGCAAGTGCCAGTTCCACTTGCACTCAACAAGCAGCACCTGAAAAGGTGTCCCTCAACTGGCCACACAAAAAGAATACATACGGGCTCATATCAGACAGACACTGCCTTTTCTTCACATGCTTAAGAAGAAAACACACTGATGTTGATGAAACAGCAGGTCTCTTTTCACAACTTTGCAGGATGATAATAGGTGCCTGTTGACAGCTTCCTGAATGGAAAAGAGAAGCTTTTTAAAGCACATGAGTACTTGCACATGCGTGCAACAGAGAGCAGTTTAAGAGCAGAGACACCGGCCAGCACAGCGACCAGGCAGAACCCTGGCAGACCTGTTTGCCTCTTAGGAGATGACGATATGTAGCTTGGCTTCCAGTACATCCTGACATCCCCTTTCCACCCACTGCCATTTGCAATTCAACAGAACCGAAATAATAAGCAAATCTATTGCATCCTCCCTCTCTGATAGCGCAATGTAAATAAAATTTCTTATTTTTGCTTTGGAGGAGCAGGTTTTTTAAAAAAAAGGAGTGTTGCAGAAGGAAAGCCAGATTCAGAAGCAATGCTGCTGCAAGCACAACGCACCCTTTGTTAGCTGCTGCACACAGCCAGCAAAGCGGCACTCGGGAAGCCGGTGTGGCAGCTCCGCAACTCCATCAAGCATGCCGACTGGCATCAGCCCATTTTGAAAAAAAGAACAGTATTTGTGAGCTATAACTCTTACTGCAGCAAAAGTAAGCTGTAATTCGGGATTTCAACCTGAACAGACAACCTGCTGTTTTGTATGTGGCATAATGGTTCACCTGTTTACCAGTGCTTTCCACAGTGAGTTCGTTTATGCAAAAAAAAAAACCAAAAAACCAAACCAAACACCAAAAAAGCCAAAACAAAACAAAAATCAATCTTGAAGAAATTAAGCTAATAAGAATTCCAAAAAAGACTCTGACGCCTCTGCCCCAGGCTCCAGTAATAAGTGAGTTGTTTATATCAGATATGCCCAAATGATCATAATTATGATCTCAGATATGCCTAGATGTCGTAATGAACAGGAAAAAAAAAGAGCTCCAAGTCCTTGCTACCCTGAAACTGTCTGATCCCCTAGCCAGATGGAAGATAGCAGGTACATAAAAGAGAGGACTTCCCTGCAGAGAAGTGGCCCAGTCTCTCCAGGGTTTTATAACCAGCCATGCCTGCCCCTAAGGCTTCAGAGAAAAATGAAATTTAAAAATCCAGACTAAACCTAGGGAATCAGCTTCTCACCTTCTGCAGGCAGCCAGCTGTAGCCCTGAAGCATAAGACTGAGATTTTTAGTCATTGTCTTAAAGCAGAGCTGAGCATGTGGAACACGCTGAGGGCAATGAGAGCTCTCTGTTCTCTTCAACAGTTTATAAAAAAAGGGAGTGACAAAACACAAATACAAATTCACAGATATAAAGATTGCACAGAACAAATGACCTCCGCCGCCATCCACAGAGATGCTGCCAAGCCTTCTCCCAGACTCAGATTAAAGTGTATCCAATTGGATTAAATTCCTAGCAATGGCAAACTTACCACCTACCTACACTGGGAAATTATTTCTATGTGTAATCACCCTCACTGCATCTTTATAGTGATTGAATTTTTCAAGCTTTGATTTCCAGCCATTGGATCTTTTTGGCTTTTTTTCTGCAAGACTGAAATCTATACTTGATTTAGTTGTTCTTTTGTTCCTAATACATTGGTAATGCCTTCTTATTGTCTTAAGCTCTGCTGGCCAGTAATAATTCCTTATTACCTTTATCTTCTCCAAAAAGTAATTTCCATTGTGTAGATTCAATTTTCATTCTCAGTTATGCCCCTCTTTTCCATACTTAACATTGATTTCTTGTTTAATTATCACCTTTGCGCCTTCTTTACTAGGCTGACTTTCCTCTCCAAGGTAACTTACTCGTCTGCTCATTAAAGCATAGCCTTTAGAATACCCAGCAGGATTTCCTTGAGAAGTCCCACTTTCTATTAAAACTTCCCCTTTTAGCACTCAGTTAGGGAAACAAATTGTTCTGATGAACTGGTCGATTTTAGGTTTCACATAATTCAGCCTTGGTGCAAAACATTTGTTTCCACAAAGCAGAGGTACTGCACCATCTGAGAGTTTTTGGCGACCAACAGGCAACACTGCTTGGTGCATCACAATGTCCAACACAGATTTATTTCATGCTTGATGCAGACAGTTCCATATTACAATATCCTTGAGATTCTCCTGAGATTAGATTATTCCTAATGTTGTTCAGAAGTAGTTCTCGTCCTGGATTTACTGATGGCAATACATCTTTTCCTCACACATTGCGAACACATCCTAGAAAGAGATGCTCTCCATTGCATCAGAATTTGTCCCCGTGTACTTGTACCAAATGCCCACCAGTCTACAGTCTGCTTTGCTATTAGTGTAACAGAAATAAAATGTGTGCCATTTTCATGCTATACTCGAAATTCCAAATTAATTACCCTCATTTAAAATTAGGGGGGAGGGGGTTAAAATTTCTTTGAAAGGTAATATGGAAATATTAATCCCCTTTAAAATATTATTTAAATTAAAGCTATTGTTTTTCATCCTTTGAAATCTGCAAGTACAATATATTGTGGACAACTCAACTGCACAATTCGTATTGTGCAAGTAAAAGGCCAGTGGTTTTGTTTGATAGTTGGTTTTTTTTCATTCTGGTACTTGGATTGCAAAATCAAATACAAGTAGCAGTGCATATTGATCCACATTTTATTACCCAGTATATCAAACATTATACCCAAGCTCCTTTTGTTAAAAAACTGTGGTACTTGAAAATAAAATATTTTTAGATATTTCCTGGCTCCTCTAAAACAAAAAAAATAGATTCCTTGTCCAATCACAAGTTACTATATTGTGTAGATGAAGTTATATGAGGTACCAAAAAGAATAAAAAGGCCCAAGTCCCACCATTCTTAATGCTAAAAGCATTATGGTAAGTACCTTTTTAGAAAAAAAATTAAATTCAGGTAGCTCCACTTACCAACACCACCAAGATGGAGCCATTCAAGTCATGACTAATCACTTAACTCCAGGCAAGTTCATTCACATCAAAGGAAAGAAACCAAACACAAGGACCTTGTATGTCATAAGAATCACACTGGAGCTGGGGAAGCACAGTTTCTT
>VZRR01002773.1:159473-173382 GCA_013398015.1 Oreocharis arfaki | reverse complement strand
GGAGAGGAGAGGAGAGGAGAGATGAACCCCAAGGAGGTATGACACCTTTAGTCCCTAGTCTAAGAAACATTAGAAGTATATTAAACAAAAATATCATTGTGGCAACATGTGAGTTTGAAGGAACTCCAGAATATGCTGTGGCTTGTTACAGCCTCCTCCCGAGGGCACAGCTCAGGGTTGTGAGCAACACAGGTCCAGTTCTTCAAAAGAAGGAAAGAACTAAAACCAAGACTCCCATACTGGGGGTGAAGGCTGAAGTCATTGGGCTTTAGGGTAACACCCTTTTCTTCCAGAAGCTTTGTGAACTTCTGTTCCTTGCTTTCATTATATGTGGTCAAAAAGTAAATGGTACTACTGAGGGTAAAAGGATGATAAGCTGAACACAAGCTAGCCTGGTGCTCTTGCAGGAATGAAAGCAGATGGTGTTGTGGGCTTCCCCAGTATGTCTGCAGCCAGCAAACAAAAAGGACATGGTAATTCCAGTCTCCTCAGCACTTACTAGGCCACACCTGGAATCTTGTGTCCAGCCTTGGTCCTCTTAGCAAAAAAGACATACTAAAAAATTGGACATAGTCTGGCAGAGGGCCGTCAAGCTGATCAGAGGACTGGAGAACTTGACAGATGAAGAAAGCTTGAAATAATTGGGTTGGTTCAGCATGAAGAAGAGAAAGATGAGGGTTGAACACAATTTCTTAATACTTAAATGGTTGTTACAGCGATCATGGAGTTTCTTTTTGGCAAGAGGCCCAGTGCCACGAGGCAATAGGCTGCTTCAGGGGAAACCCACTTCAGTTTGAGAAGAAATTCTTCACCGTGAGAGCAACTGAACTTTGAACAGGCTACCCAGAGAAGTGGGCAACTCATCAGCCTTGACAGGCCCCTGATCATCTCATCTAAGATCCTGCTTTCAATGAGCCTGGGGCAGATAATCTCCAGAGCTCCCTTCCACCCCAGGTTTTTCTATATGATTCCATAACTATCAAGGCTTTGTTCTGACTAGAAAACACAAAGCAAACAAAAATACTCAGTGCTGCTAGAAATACATAATATTCAGTTAGAACTCCAGACAGAAAAACAGACTTGCCATGTAGTTTTAGTTAAATTTCATCAATGCCTTCTGTCTCTATCCACCTTCACTGAAGGCTTTCTAAGATACCGCTATAAACTTTGTCAGTAAATACACAAACAATTTGCTGATTTTTGATGTCTTGTATGTTACACCTTGAACTGTTGATAGGCATTTATTCAATGCAGTCCTATTTATGTACAAACCATATATATTACATGCTGTTTCCCTGAACACAGTAAGAAGTAAACAGCAGGAGACAGTTTCCTTACTCACAGTTTCAATCACCTCTTTCTCAGGGTCACATTGCAAGCAGACCTCAGGCTGACAGGCTTCCTTGCTCCCTTTTCTAAGAATGTCTGAAGTGCTCTGACCCTTCCACAAAGCCACATAACCACAATAAAATTGATCTCACTATTTTCAGAACACCAAAAAAGTTCCTCAGATAGTCTAGCTAAGGCTTTACCTTGACTAGCCCACTGCTTGCTCTGGAGAGAACAGTTGAGGACAGGAAACTATTGTTAACTATAAAGAAATTTAAATATTATGTTTCAGTGTGCTTGCACAGCAGGCCTTGAACAGCTACAGACTGATGGGGTACAAATGCAAAACTACATACTTGTATCCTTCTAAAACACTTACCTAAGCATTTCATGACACCATGTAAAGACCTCTATTCTACATTAATTACAAAATAAATAACTTATGGAGTCCTACCAGTAACCAAAACCAGACTCATCTTCCATTTGCAATGTTTCAACAGTCAGCTCACAGAAAAGATTTTTTTGACTAATTCTGCTCATTTACCTCCGGTGAATATGTTGAGTGAACATACAGGGATATGTTTTGATGAAAACAAAGAACCAGTAGCAGGAAATTCTACAGGTGAAAAACAGGAAATAGAGAAAATGGCACAGCCATGCTTCCTCGTAAACTGATTCACTTTCATTCATGCCAACATGACCGATGTATGCTTCATTAATGATAAAGAAAATGGTTATACAAGTGGAAAAAAAAAGTAAACAATATTTACAAGACTGAAGGCTGTCTTTTCAACTCTGAAAGAAATCATAGCAGATAAAAACAGTATGAACCAGGAGAGAAGCACTACCATTGTGTGCAACACTACCCAGGGAAAACCCAAATATTCTGGTTATCATAGCAAGGTACCACCTTGCTGTCTCCTTCTAATAAGCTTGCCTTGAAAAACGTATTATCCAATGGAGGCCCTGGTAATGTATCTCTCATAAAAGGCTTGTGATGAGAAATATGAAAAACAAAAACTTCTCCATGCTTCAAAAACAGCAAGGAGAGAGCATGCTTTTGTTCAGCTCCTGATGAAATTCTCTCATCAGTAATACCACTGCTGGCAACCCTGACGTCCTTACTTACGAAGGATGTTTGAAAACGTGAAAGAAACTACAAGAAAAACTGGTGACACGGAAATCTTGCCTTATGGTTAGAAACTAAGGTGCCTCAATGAGATTTGCTTAACACCTAAAGAGGGCTGAGATGCCTCGATCCCAGTCTTTAAGTACTTTCATTGAATACTGTCCAGTGCTAAAGGCTTTTTTAATCCAGCAAAGATTGAACAAGTTAAGTCAAAGCTAAATTCAGACCACAAATAAAACACTTCACATGAACAGTAAGTGTTGGTATACAAGTGGTGGACTCTTTGTTCTCAGAACTCTTTAAATATGAATGAGACATCTTTCTAATGAAGTTCACCTTGGTCTTCAAGCAAGACATACAGTACGATGCTCTTGTGGTCAGTGCTAAGGCTGGACTGGATTACATCAGCAAAATGATTGAGCTCTTCTTCTCTTAAAGACTATGCAGCAATTACACTGAGACACACTTGTAATTTACTCTAAGCATGTTTTGTAAATAATTATTACTGTTACTACACACTTACTGACCTACTGAAAGTTATTTTCATGTAAAGGGGCTACTTTTGTAGAGAACATTTTGACTCCTGTCCTAGGACTCACATATTTAGGAACTAAAATTTAACTGGGACATAGGAAAATTCACATATAGAAATTCAATGGCTGATTCGATCAGGACGAACTGCTGAGGTCCTACAGAGACTAAAAAGTATTCAACTAATTCTCCAGTGTCCTATTTGCCTGAAGCCCCAGCTTCTTTTTATGGGAGATAAGAATGTCTAATATTCTACCAGTGTTTAGCTATTACATATATTAGTTTATGAGGCTCAGCAAAGAACAAGACTTGTTTATTAACCTTTCACTAAACCCTTCACAAACTCAAACACTGGTGAGAGAATAAGAACAAAAACGCACATGAGTGTTATCAGGAAATGTATATATTTATTACTTTCCAATTTCCCCAGCCCTTGGTAACCACTGAATTTTCATTATTTTCATTGATTTGATCACCTCCTTTCAGTTCAGAACATGAATAAGCTGAAAAGTGAAGAGTCAAAATAAAATTCCCTTTCATAAAGTATTTGTTTCCATACAGAATTCACCAGCATAATTACACCCCTATAGTTCTGATGGTATAACTCCCCATGTGGACGCTTGAATTCTACAGGCATTCATGCAAGATTAAAAAGCATCCACAAGGCATAATTATACCGCTCTAGACTCTGGTAAATTTCCTCTTATAAAGATGACCTTTCAATGTTGAAAAAAAGAAAGGTTATTTGGGAGGAAAGACAGAAAGGAAAAATCCTTTGATTTCCTAATGTAGAAATTTTATGAGGTTTTCTGCTCTTTAGATACAACCTACTATATAAGCATGCACCAAAAAAAAGATTACCACTGTGAAAACAAAGGCTCCTTGGATGATTCATTTTGACTGACCACCAGTCAAAGCACACTGACCTGAGATGATACCACAATTATTCAAAGTCATTTACCAAGGTTTGGGAATTTTTAAAGATCTAGGTAATCTTCCCTTTTAATATCATGGGTACAATTGATTTGTGGCATATGTCTTCCTCAGCTTCTGTAAGATATACTTAAGCAGGAAACTGTTTCGTGCCACTGCATAAAAATAGATCCGAGCTCTCAATGCCATAATGAGAGAAAAAATGACAAAATTACAGTAGGTTTTGTACTCCCTGTATAAAAGATGAAAGCAATAATTCTGATCTTTCCTTAGTTCCTTCACCTTGTAGCTATGTGGTTAGAAAGCACAACTTGCAGTGCTTAGTTAGATAAAACTTACAAAAAAGCTAAACATGAAAGTAGAGGTGTTGATGGTTAAGGCATCCAAGCAATCATAATTCTTTTATGTAAATGTGGGCATAAAGGGTTAAAAAAATTAGAGTCTACTGAAATAAACTAAATTTAACTCCACATTTCCCTCAGGTTCTCATAATAGAAGTAAATTAAGGTTGTCTGGATGGCTTTTAACTGTGTGTTTTCTTCTCTTAATATATTTCATTTTACTGAAGTGCAATATTTTTCCTACATTTTCTAGGTTTCAATTCTTATTTTTTATAGCTAATTAACTTCAAAAATATTTAAACATTAATATTCTAATACATTTAGCTTTTGCATAGTTTCTTGGCAAAGATTTTTCTTGGATTTCTTTTCTTTACAATTATTAAAAATGTTATATATGAGCATTAAGAAATAATCACATGGATAATACGATTTAGTAACTAAAATATATGGGGCAAAATCAGCATATTGCTTTTCAATGTCTTTATATCGTCATAATTGCATGAACGTTCAAAAGTCATGAAGCTTAACATTGATTTACAATTGATCACTAGATCAGAGATGAAAATTACTATGAGAGGACTCATGATTTCTTGTTTCTGAGTCCCAGCTACAGCTAGGCATATTTAGAAAGAGGAAAATAAGTGAAAGCTTCAGTAGAGTCACTCTGCACTGTTCAGAAACATAACTTTGGTTAAAAACCAAACAAAAAGCCAGGGGTGGGGAAGGCAGCTGGGACATGACTAAAACCAGCCAAGTGTTGAGAGAGCCTTCATTTGCTGTATGGCAGAGCCAAGCTCAACTCTGCACTACGTCCAGGCCGGCCCCTTTTCCCTCCCAGAGGGACAGCCTCATCACCGGACCAGTCTCATCATTCCAGCCATGGATGATGGAGCATTTCCTAAAAGATGCCGCATGCCCTCGGCAAATAGGAAGGAGAGCATCCCACCCTCAAGCAGGCCGGCTGCTCCTGACTAGATAAACTCTGATATCACAGTGGCCGGCCCAGAGCTGTTGACCCCACCTTGGCTCCTTGGATATATCATCATAATTAGTCACAATTATATGATTAATGTATTTTTTAATTTTAATCTGTGCTTCTTCAGCTCTAGACTGATGAATTTTAGTTCTATGGTAAATCTGAAGAGTCTGCACTGGTAATCTCTGAGATAATTCCATATTAATTAAAGCAGCAAATTTCTTACAGAATCTGTTGAAAATAATTTTACTGAAACAGTGGGTGGTGGTGTAAAATTACTGAGCATCCATCTTACACTCAAAGAGAAAGTAAGGTCAAGTACAAGAGAAAGTATTTTCACATATAAATTGGATAGGTTGGCCTTTGGTTTTCATACCACACAGATGCTGTGCCTCAGAAGGGGAACCTGTTCCTCTACTACCTTTTAGAGTTTAATAAGTAAACTTTAATACATCTTCTTGTAGCAACTGAAAGCACTTTTTAATAGCCTGGTGAGGTACAAACATATACTCTTTCTGTTTAACTTGCTACGTGGTCTGTACACCCCTCCAGAGGGGCAGACCTAGCTACAGACACATTTACTTGCTCCTTCCTGCTGCATCAGGGCTGCCTACAGGACTCAATGAACGCTACTTCAAAGCCTCCTTGCCCAAAAATTTCCAGAGTTTCCTACATTGTCTCCTACGTACAGTCACACTAGAGGATGCAACCCTTCAGAACAGATTATTCTACCACTGGAAGAACCATGCAGTTATTCCTAGCACACTTCAGTTCCATGAGCTTCCGGAGACCTAGCCAATGATCACTGAAATAATTCCTCAAAATTTCAATGTGCCTCCTACACCACAATATTCAGGTACATAAATATAGGCTGAACATTCATGCAATTAGCAGAGATGTCTCATGCATTCTGTAAAGCAGAACCCAAACTTACTCCCAGAGCTGTGAACACCTTCACGTTTGGTAAACAGCGGCAGCTGCATCTGCACAGTGCATAGAAAAGGAGACGAGAAAATACTGTGTTCTGGCTATAGTAGCACACACTACTGCACAAACCCTTCTTCTGCTCACACCACATAGGAAAAACCAACAGTAAACTCTTAGCACTCTCAGAATTTTGGTTTATGTTCTAGTAATGTGCCAAAATTAACCAGCCATATTATAAGGACTGTCAAAAACGTTATCTGATATGTGAGTGCACCAGCAACAACACAAGCTTTAAAAGCTTAAAAGCCATTTTGAGAATTAAACAAAGATTGACAGTATCTCTATTTTGTAGTGCCAACTTTTTGAACACTTTGCATTTGTCAAGAAACATATGATGGTGTTGGCAGCAGCTCCCAGTTAGCACTGGTCCCCTTTGTGAAAGCCACTGCCTAAACAAAGAACTAGATATGGTCTCCTCGCCAACAAATTTGAAGTGTCTCTGCTCCACTGGTGAATCATTGCTATCCTGTAGAGGAGGTAGAAAGTGTGCAGGATTCTGCAGCACGCACAAAATAAGCTCTTCACAGTTTTTTTTCGGCGGTTCACATGAGCCATTCTATCATTTTTCAGCAACTCCAGCTTACATTGTATCTACAGACTTACAGTAAGATGAGATAGTCACAGTATTTAAACGTTCAAACTATCTATGCTGCAAATCTGCCAGCCTCCTTTTCCTCAGAACGTTCCATCTCAGCTAAAACTTATCAGTTCAGAGGGATAAGAGCACAGAGGTATATAGATGACTGTAATGCATTCCACCAGACAGCCTTTATGAATTTTTTAGCTGAACTTTCCTCTGTCCTTGTTGTTCTTGCCAACCACATGCAGAACATTTTAGAGACAACAGCAATTCCTTGGAGGTTTACATGCAATATTCAATTCCCAACGATAAAAAAGAAAATCCTCTTTCTAAACTGAGTTTCATCTCATATTTTCCTTCATCCTAAATTATAACTAGCATCCAGTACTTGCACTGCATAGCTGAGAAGCTAGCAGAAATTGCCACATTCAATTAGCACAGTAAAAGTAGCAAAATAGAAATAGGATTTCATTCACTTTAACTCGGTAGTTGGTTGCCATAAATACTTTTCTGTAAAACATGGAATTCTGAATACTCTAGACATTATTTTCCTTTCATGAAGATGTTTGTTTACTTTGGCAGTGATTCTCTTGGGAGAAACTCTAATGACTTCCACTACCAAAAAAAAAAAACCAAAACCAAACCAAAAAAGAAACAGAAACTGCCACTAGCAAGCAAGAAAATATTAGTCTAGTGTGCTGACTAAACTCCAGGGCACAAAGGAGAAAAAACACGAGTAGATCACTGCTTTGCATTCTTGTGACCAGAACCTACATCCTTCAAGTTCAGCAGGCTTTCGTGATGGAAGGTGGGGTTTGAATAAAGCAAGAAAGCTGCCCATCTCCTGTGAATTTTAAGGTTTTTAGCTTTAAAAACAAACAAAAACATAACATGGGGGTGTGAATAAGAGAACAAAGCAAACAATTTCAATTGCTGGTGTTAATTTTTCCCATCGCTTTTCATTTCATTTCAACACACAGTGATGTAAGAAAGGGGTTTTTACCCAGTTTTGTTATATCTGGATAATTAATATTTTTTCTTTTAATGAGAAAAATCATCAGGAGAAAAGGTAAGCTACTGTGACTCAATAGGCTGCTCACTGCTGAAAAAGACTTACCTACTCCTTCCTAAGGGTGCATGACTATTATTTTCAGAGTTTAAAAAAATCAAGAACAGAAAAACAGTGAATGAAGCACATTGATATAAATCTTCAGACCTCTTTTTCCTGTGAAATGTCAAACCTCATCATCTGCTTTTCTATATGAATAACCTGCACTCCCAGACTGTTTACTATGTTTCCATGGGAGGAAAATGCCATTAACAGAAAACCAACTTTAAGGTTAAGAGGAAGCAGCTCTAGCAGAAGTATGCGAATCGTGTATTTTGATACCAGTTAGAACAATGTGCTGCTCCTGGAATGCATATGCAAACCCATTTCAAAGTTTAAGCTGAGCAACAAAGCAGACACATGTCACAGACCACAGGACAGCAGACTGTGTACTTCCCTAAACAGCCTGATCACAGGGAGGATCGAGCAAATCTTTAGCGGAACCCTTGCAAGCACTTCAGGACAGACACAGCTACCTAAATACAGAGGGCTAACAAAGTGCCTAGGAAAACAAGTAGATATGGAAAGCAAGAAGGAGTAGTAAAACAGCAGAGAAAACAAGAAACTATTTTTTTTTTTTTTTTCGTAATGTAGAGCTTTGAAAAAGAGGTTAACTGGAGTAGTAAATCACTGCAAATGGTGAAAGGCCTATAAATATTGCGGGCTGTGGAAAGAACAATTTGTTGCATTACAAGCAGGCAGTGAGTCTCTACCATGCTGAGCCAATCCACAAAAGGTTTTTTGAAGCCAATACTATCTGTAACATCTACTTTTATCTGTAACATGCAAAAAAAATCATCAAAAAGCTGTTTTTAGTATTGGAATGAAAACAAAGATATTTCTCATGTGTACATCTAATTGCAGCCCATATTCAAAATCACAGCCATGGCGATTTTCCAACTAGCTAACAGGAGGGAAAGAGCAGATTCTACCACTAGTCAGAGCTATTTTCCTTTGTGTACATTAAGCTCCTGATATCCTTGTGTTCATGTTCACTTACAAAATGAGGAAGCTCTGAAGTATCTTTGTGTACATATAGAGTCTACATACTGTATCTAAATTTTTATCAGTTTCATGATTGTGTGTTCACAAAAACCATAATACTTGTTAAGTGGTATCTGATCATGAAAAGAACAGACTTTTTAAAGAAGCTAAACTCACAGACCACTCTGAAGCATACGGCACCTCAGTACAATCCCATTCAGTTCTTATAACTGCTAAAGGTTTTACTGTTCAAACAAAAGAAAGAACAGTGGGCCAAAATCCCTTCTCATATAATGATATCTTGTTCCTAACACTGGCCAATAGCAGATGTTATTCTCCTGTGTTTATAAAAGGAAAGAACTTAAGCTGTGCATGGCAATTTCTACAAGAGATGATAACC
This sequence comes from Oreocharis arfaki, assembly GCA_013398015.1. Lineage (NCBI taxonomy): Eukaryota > Metazoa > Chordata > Aves > Passeriformes > Paramythiidae > Oreocharis > Oreocharis arfaki. Next base: position 164,084 of record VZRR01002773.1, on the reverse strand, counting down.
ACTGAGGGGTGAAACTCACAAGCCACTACCGTGATGATCCCTTTCATGTCACCCAAATGGCAGCCAGAAGAACTGCTCTGTAATCCTTACAGTTTATTTTGTCTTTATATAGTTACAGCTATTTTAAATAGTCTAATGTGATCTGTCCTTATACATTCTATTCTATAGCACCCCTGGTTAAATTTGCCACACAAAATTTAGCACCCACTGGACAATGCAGAACACCAGACAAATAAGATAATCATCGCCTTTCAGGAACCAACAAACCCAGGACAGCTGTTAGCCCCAGCTCCACCACAGGCCTCCCAGGTGAAGTCAATGCCTGGCACATTTGTTGGAATGAATACACAGAAGCAGGCTGATTAATGGCTGCAAAAACCGTAACTTTTGTATATTTGGTTCTACCCTACTGACAGCTTGTTTTGCAACATCTGGTTTTTTACAATTTACATATTATGTGTAGTGATACTGCATATGGCTTGGCATTTGTAATGTTTGTTGTCTAGTCTAAGGAACTCATCTCAGCTCCATGACTCTCTGGCTTCTTCAAGTCACTCAGATGAGGTGTGGCTCTGCCAGCATGCTCTCCTCTTCAGGAAGTCTTGCTTCGGTAACAACCAGGGAACATGGAGTCCAAGCCTCTCAGAACACCCTAAGGTCTGGAAAAGCAAATTTAGGGAGATCCTATGTTGTAAATAGGTGAGGTACCTGAAGGAAGCATAATACATGCTTAGCTTGTTCTTCCACATTTGTTTAGGCATTTATTTTCAGACATTATTACCTTCCAACTAGTCTAATCCAAAAAAGCTCTCAAGCCTTCCCTAGAAAGGGACAGCTACGATAAAAGAAAGCAGGAAGGAATCGAGGGATTATAAGGGAGAGAAAAACATTACCACAAGAGGGTATGAAGACCAAATGGTCAAAAATTGAGAAACTGGAGACTGGAAAGAGCAAACAAACTGCCAAGGGCAGGCCTCAGCACTTCTTGATGGCACCAAGGTGCCAGATAAGAGACTTGATTTGGTGGAGGAGAAGCCGGAACTTGTGGCCTCAGCACACTCCAAAGGGTCTCGTATCTGAGGCAGAAGAGCCTGCAGAATGCTTGGTTTGACTTGGTACAACTGTTCTTGCTTGTATTAGAGTCAAGTAGCATGTGCCACAAGACCAGGGACCACCAAAGACCTACTGGATTCTGCAGCAAGATAGCCAGAACCTTACCTCATAATCAGTAGAGAGAGAGGGATCAGGTTTCTCTCCCTAAAAGTACCTTCGTTAGGGGATGAATCACCCTTTGGTAGCACCTGTCTTGTGTTTGTTGAACATTAGGCAGCAAATGCAGAGTGAACACTTGCGTTTTACATGGTTAAAAATAGATGATCTTCACTGTTTGAGAGCTGTTTTAACAAACATGCATGATGGGGGTGAGTGGCTACCATGCCAGAGATAAGCTGTCGCGAAGGATGTGAGCACTCTTGTATTTCAATCAATTTAAAAAATACCCACATATGCCAAGGAAGCTGTTTTGAAGGAAGAATTGCTAGAATTTAGGCTTGATTTAAAGGTGAGGGACAGAGAAGCTGACTGCTTACAAAAAAACCCCCCCTTCAACTGAATGAGTTCCTACACACTTCGTAGAAATAGGCAACTGGTTACAGCAGTGCAGCACTGCTTCCACCCTTGCTAGACATTGCCTGAGAATGCCCCAGGTAGAGGACAGCTTCTGTTCAGGCTTGCACACAACTCAATGTCAGGTGTATGACAGGAACATAAAGAACATAAAGGGAAGCCAGATACTACCAGTTCTGCAGCTCACAAAACTACTGTTTATGAGGACTGTGCTGTGAAGCAATTCACTCTTCAGAGAGGAACCAGTACTCGGCCTGCAACATTTATTCACCACGTGATCATTTGTAAGGCCTTGGTCTGCACTCTGGATCTTTTAGCCCGTGTAAGACTGCAGAGTTCTTGAAACAAATGCCAATACAACGAATAATTCTGGAGTGCTAAGCCATAACACAGCAAAGACAAACACGTATAAATTATTCTTCTATGCTGCAAATGCATTTTCATATTAACCCTGCAAGAGGGCATGGATTCCCCAAGATATACCCACACAGCTTCACAACTGCATCAGAGATGACTGTGAACGCTGAAACAAAATTTTTCTATGTTTTATATGCATAGAGAAAACATATACAGATTTAAGAAATAAGAATGGTTACACTGGGTCAGACCAAAGGTCCATGGGGCAGGTGGAATGAAGCCATCCAGTCGCTGATAGTGGGCATGGACAGATGCCTAGAGAAAAGTTCAATAGGTCAAGCACATAATGACACTTTCCCCATGTACTCACACATTGAACAGCCGTGTATGAATTCTTTCAGCTACAGCCTTCCCAGAGCACAAAAACAGACTGCTGGTTTTAGTCTTTTCAGGGACATATACATCTACATCAACGTTACATCTGTATGTGCCAAACTATTTATTTGTTTGCATTGAACGGCTGCCAAGAACTGTGCTTCCACTGTATGGAAAGGGTAAAACCCCACTTTTGATACTGGAATACCTCAGAGGGCACCACCCCGTGCCACCACACCCCATCAGGGGTTCCGCCCGAGCTCCCGTGGGTCCCTGAGGAGCTCAACAAACAAGGTTTGCTGGCAGGCCCCGGGCGTGTGGCGAGGAAGGGGTGACGAGCTCAGGTTCCCGCGGGAGCTCTGGCATGCAGCAGTGTCCCAGAGCACCGGGACAGCCCCGTACCCCAGCGGGAACACGGCCACACGGCGAGCCCCACACCCGCGCTCAGGCGGGGCCTTGACACCCGGCCCGTCTCGTGCCGCCGCGCTCGCGCTCCACCCGCCCCGCCCCACCCCGCCCGTAGCGCGCGGTCGTGCGTCAATGCAAATGAGTGGGGTGCGAGGCGAGGGGGCGGGGCGATCCCCCTCTCCACCGCCCCGAATGAGCGCCTGACGGGATCGCAGGCGGCAGAAGAAACCAGCGTCCCGGCTGCCCCTGCCCAGGCTGTTGGGATAAAAGCTGACCGCACCCGCTGCCGCAAAACGAAATAAAATCTCTTTTATTTCAAGTGTTTCTCGCTGGATGGTACACAGCTCGTCGAAGCCAAATGAGTGCCTTTCTTGCCCAAGCGGCCCACAGGGCTGCCACCTCCTCCTGGCTGAAGTGGTAGCACCCACCCGGCTCGTCGGCGCCGGGGGCGGGCTCCCGGCCTCATGCATTATTCATGAGGGAGCAGGCCCACAGGCTCATTACCAGGTTGGCCGGACCGGGGCGGTGCCTGTGACGTCACTGTGACGGATGTTCCGGCTCTCTTAAGGGCGCCGCGGCGGCTCCGAGCCGGCAGCGGGGTGGGGGTGGTCGGAGGGCGGCAGCAGCCTCGCTGAGGAGACCGGGTCGCCTGCCCTGTGGAGGTACCGGCGGCCTCCCCGCCTTCCCTCCTTCCCTCCCCGCCAGTGCCAGGCCCGGGAATGTCCCGCTCTCCCCCTGCGTTGCGGTGTGGCGGCTGGGGGGTCGGACGGAGGAGTTGCTGTCTGGAGGCAGTGACCTGTCCGGGCGGATTCCTGATCTAGTGGATCCCTGTGGGTGCGACTGTAGGCGGGAAGGGCCGCCTTACCGGGGGTCCCAGTAAACGAAAAAGAAAAAGAAATCTCCGATAAAAATGGGCTCGTATCAAAAAGCTGCGATATTTTTAAAGCAGTACAGTGGCGTTGATGGCAAAGAAGAGAGCTTTATTCTATAAATTAGATATTTTGGGACTTGCAGAGTGGTGTGCGATAGGCGGGTGTTTAAACTCTCCCCCCGCCTCCCCAACACTTCGCCACAAAGATTATTAATTATCTTTGTCTCTTTAGTGTGCTGGGGTGGGGGTTCACCTCTGCGCCGAGCCGGTGTCAGGGGAGCTCCCGCAGACGGCCACCCCAGCCCCTGCCCACCGCCGGATCCTTCCCCTCCCCGGAGCGGCCGCAGCCGCGTCGCCTCATTCCTCCTTCTCCTCCTGTCCCTTGCCGCCCGCTGTAGCCGGTTCGTCCGGCGGCGTGTCCGCCGGGTCGCCGCTGCCCTCCCTGTTTCCCCTCAGCGGCCGCTGCTGCGCATCATCAAAACATGCAGGATGAGCTGCTCCTGGGGGTGACACAGCAGCAGCAGCCAGGCAGCGAGAGGCTGGGCAGCAGCCCCGCGTCGGGACACCCCCCTCTCGGCCACCCCTCCTCTGACTTTAAACCCTGTCTCAGCCCCCACCAGGATTTAAACAAGCAGCAAGCGCAGCAACCACAGCCGCCGCCTCCTCAGCTGAGCCAGAAGAGGAAAGAGTTTAAGCAGCAGCTCAGCAGCCCAGCCCAGCTCGGCAGCAGCCACCCCCTGAATAACCACCACCCCCCAGACTATCATCACCACCCCCCTCAGCAGCAGCAGCAGCAGTTCAGCCACCCCACTGACAAGTACCAGCAGCAGGAGCACAGGCAACAGCAGCAGCTCCAGCTCCTCAGCGCTCACCCCCTGGAGCCGCCGCGGACAGGGGATCACCCGCACCACCGGCCCGTCGGCCCCGCCGAACACCAGGGCGGCGCGGACAGGGGGGGTTCGGAGCGGCTCGCC
>VZRR01002773.1:110815-158669 GCA_013398015.1 Oreocharis arfaki | reverse complement strand
CCCCGCTGCCGACCATTCTCCCCGCCCGTTCCGGGTGGCAGGTGCCGGAGTAGCTCTTCTGGCCCTCCTCGGTGCGCCGTCGCCTACTGAGGAACGCTGGGGTTTTTTTGGGACGGGGAAAGAGGGTTTGCTCTTAAAAAAAGAGCGCGAACAGTCCTTTTGGTGTCTGTGAGTTTCGCCGTGAAAACGCCCCCCTTGTCCCCCCGAGCCGCCCGCGGCGGGCGCGGTGTCCCCGGAACAATGAGCCTGACAGCTCCGGCCGGCGCCGCCCCCCCGGGCAGCCCCTTCCCCAGCCGCGGACCGGCCCTCGGGTGGGCTCGGTCGGACGGGCACGGGTCGCCGAGAGGAGGGTCAGATGCGAAAGTTGACACCGTGCTGCCTTTTCATGGGTTTTGAGTGACATTGCTTGAATGTGTATCCGAGGACCAGCGCGGTGTTTCAAGTTACGGTAGTTCTGTAACCGATTTTAATCCGATTTTAATTCAGGGGTGTAACTATCCTGTGTTAAAATGGAAGTTAACCTTTTTTTACTGGATTAGAATATTATGAGAAATCAGTGAGAAGCAAATCCATGTTAATATTACCTACTGTTTCATTATAAGCCCATTTTGCTCCAATAATTTGCTCAGTTATGAAAGGCTGAAGTTACATAGGCCTCATCTTATTTTTTTTTTCATTCTAGTATTAAATCCTGTCAGATTTAGTCGGTGGAGATTCATTTGTATCAGAACTGGAATCTTGTGTTGTGTGCCTGTTCAAGAACTGATTTCGATAGATTATGATTAGGAGCTGGTTGTCCTTAATATCTATAATAACCTTCTTCAAGAAAATTCCAAACAATTCTCCAACAGTGAGGTGTACAGGAATTTTCTCTCACAAGTTGTAGGTATACTTAAAGAGTGCTATGACAGCATAGCTAGCAATAATAGAGGCTTGTTAACGTTTGGCATTATCTCGTAAGGTTTGTTTCACAATAGAGTGCCTGCCTCTCCCAAAATTCCGACGCAAGTGTTCAAGTTTTACAATGTAATTATATATAATTACATGGAATAGGATGTTTTCCTGATCACTTGACCAAGAATGGCTTTAGTGGTTTTAAGGTTTGTTTTCCGGGGGTGAAGGTGGTGGGGGTGTTGTTACAATTTTATTTTTCTGTCTTAAGAAAGTTCTCTTTTAGCTGATACATAACATATTGACATGCTTTAAATTTTTAAGTTATTAGAACTGCAGCTTGAGGGTTACTTGCGGCTAAGCTTAGAGATAAAAGTACTGTGTTTTCACTTCACAGAACTGAATTTAGAATCATCACACGCACCCCCATTCCATTTCTATGTTTGAGAAAAAGCGTTTCCAAGAACAGTCAGGTTTGAGGCTACTAAAGATAAATACAGTTTTCACTGTCAGTCATACTCAGTGGGTCCACCTCTTGGTAATGTGACAACTGCTATAGGTCACTTTTTAGCAGAAGTTGTAGTTTAGGAATAAAAGCTTAATCCTTTAAAGATCTTCCTGAAAACTTCCATTGTCATATTAGAGAATATGGTGTACTTATAATAAGTGTATTTATATACATCTATATAAAAGTGTATATATGTAGGTGTAAGATACACCATATCGAGATAGGAAAAAAAAATTCTAGAGTACTCCCTGCAGAATCCCACAGATTCATTACTCCGGAATTAATCCATTCATTACTCCAGAAATATTTGAGCAGTGGCTTCAGAATAATGCATTTTAATGTGGAAATGTTAAGATAGCTCCTTCAAACAGATTGTCTGTATGGTAGTCAGTGCTCTTTTTGCTCTTATATGGTAATACTGAGACAATGATATTCAGAATACTGGGAGGGGGAATTAAATCTGCCACTTGAATTTTAATTTTTCAATTTCTACTCATTGTAGTGAAATACTGCTACTCACTGAGTAGCAATAATTATTGGTAGAAATATAAATATTATTTTAATAATAATTTTTTAATCTCTTTGAAATTCTTCTGTTACTTATGCAGAGATCTCATCATACAATACCAAGTAATGTATGATAAAAACTGGTCTCAGAGTTTTTTTAACATGATTTTTTACACCCTGGAATGCTTCTTCTGCATGACTTTAAAAATGCTACAAGGTACTAAAATGATAATCAAAATTGCCCGCACAAGTAGTGTGGTGTTTATTGGGGAAACTTATGGGGGAGTAGGAAAGACTTTTTTTTAATGAAGCTGTGTTTTCTACCTTGCCTCAGTAACTAATTCACATGTTATCATGAGAGAGTGGTTCATAGAAATCTCTGCGTATTGCTTACTTGGTGGTTGGTTGTTTTGGGCTTTGGGGTTTTTTTGAATAGAAAAGCATTTCATGTATTTTCAAAATAATATAAATTAATCTTTCTTTTTTAGCCTCTTCTGAAGCAGTCACCCTGGAGCAATCAGAGCAGTGGGTGGAGCACAGGAAATATATCCTGGGGAGGAATGCATGGCAGAGACCATCGTAGAACTGGAAACATGGGAATTCCAGGAACTATGAACCAGATCTCTCCTTTGAAGAAGCCTTTTTCTGGTAATGTCATAGCTCCTCCTAAATTTACTCGCTCTACTCCATCACTGACACCAAAATCGTGGATTGAAGATAATGTTTTCCGAACTGACACCAACAGTAATACTCTCCTTCCTTTGCAGGTAAGGATGGTATACCTGGTGTGTTCATAGTCTTGCATAGCATTTTTACTTCATTCATTTTAAATGAGAATTAAACAGTGGTTTCAGCCCTGATACTTGGTTTGAAAAATGTGTTTCTGTATTATTTTTAGGCTTAAATTGCAATTAATCCACACATGTTCAGTATGTTCAGCAATATATGATTCTCCCAGTTGAATAAGAATATTGATTGTCGAGAAAGATAGAAACTGTAGGCACTGTGAAGCAATAAAACGTAGTATGTTTAATCCAGCAAGTATTTTCTGCCTATGGTAATGCTTATGTTCTTATAAATCCCTTTAAACCTCAGGATTTTTTTTTTGTTTGCTTGTCCTTGTACGTAGGTTTTCTTACTTTTGTAGATGGTTCTGGAGACTTCCTCATGTTCGTCTGTTACTGATATTCTAGGCTGATTTTTGTGTGTGAGATCTTTTCCCTCCACATTTTAGCACCTTTTATGTTTTTGTTTTGTCTGGAAGCCCTGTGATTTAGAAGTGTTAAACAGAAGGATGTGTCTTAGAACTAAAGATCTGGATTCACCTCCTGTATTTTGCCAGTGACATCTTAGGTGTCTTTAAGTCAGTCATTTAACTGCCGCCTCAGTAACCTCTTAGTAAAATGTTATTTTTCCTATTCTTACCTATATTAATTTAGTAATTTCTTGTTAGTGGAGGCCTTTCATTTGTCATAATCGTGACCACATTTGAGCTGTATTTGCGTAAATGGCAATCTAATGCTTCTGTAGCTGAAGTAGTGGGAAAAGGGTGCTCCTTGGGACCAGATTTCCCACTAGAGTTCTGGTTTTTCTTGCCATTTTTGTGGTGAATTTGGCACAGGAGGCCGTGTCCTGATTCTATCCAGGTGCGCTCTGATACTTGTAGTGTTTTTGAAGCTAACGTGACTTTCGGACATGCCGAAGTTATGCTCCAAGTATATGCATTTGGACCTGAAAACAGACTGCCCATACTGTGAAGACAGAGTCTGTTAAATAGCCCTGCTTGCTGAAACATCATAGTTGAATAATCTTTTGTGTGCATAGAAAGATGGGGAAAAAATGCAGTATTCCTCAGGAACTGTGTTCTATTAAGTAAAACAGGTTACAGATAGGTAATGCTTTGCAGTGCAGGGCAGCAAAAATAGTAGAAAGTAAACGCTGAAATCTGTCCCAAAGATGTTAATCCAAGGAACAGATTTAAAAATATTAATGTCATCATACACTGAAACTACTGTGGCGTATGTACTGGAATTCATATGCAGCTAAGCACAAGTTGTGACTGTATTTGCCCATGCAATGTGCCTTACGAGTCCGTATGACCAATACTTTGAACTTTCGGAAGCTTCTACAGCAGTTGTCTAATGCAGATGAACTCATTTTATGTCTGAACAAGTGTCTTGTGCATTTAGGGTATCATCTAAATAGCTTGTATGTAATAAGATAGAAAAGAAATCCTTGCAATTTAACTTTATAATACCTTAATGTATCTGTGTAAGAGTTGGGAGGTTTTTTAAAGGGATAGTGTCGAAGTGAGAAGTTGGACATTTTCAATTGTTGGTCACACCTATGAGCACCAGACCCACCAATTAAATAGGCCTGTTTGGATATATTTATGCTGTTGATCTGTCTATGCTTTAATCTCCCTGACATGTATAAAGTCACAGTTGTAGAACACGGTAAAAATAAACCTCTTTGAAGGGTTGCAGTGTTATCTACTGCTATTGTGGAAACACTAGATGTTTCAGTAAATTTCTTTGCTACACTGAAATTGTGTTCTTATTTTTCACTTAGTAGACTATTGTTATATGATTAATTCCTTGTGATGGCTGTTACATTTTTCAAGTCATAATGAAAAAGTTAAACAGAGCTTGGAGCTCGTGCTTCTTTTCATCAGGACTTGTTGGCAATTGCAGTGCTGTCAAACACCCATCTTGCTGATTTGTACTGTGCTTGTCTCCTTCCATAAAAGGCTGTGGTATTTAGATTGAGGATTCTTAAAGATACAGTAGCAATTTCAGAAAATACTAAAAACCAGTACTAATTAAACTTTGTGCCATTTGGAAAGTCTAGCACAAAAGAATTTGCGTGTGTAGAAGTTACCTGTCTCTTCCAAGCTTCCATTGAGCAAACACATCTTAGCATGCCTGTTGGATACATACTGCATCATTCACAGTTTTGCAGAATACTTCTTTCTTTGGGCTAACTGCGGTAATGATTTTGTAGGGGAGGGGACAAAGCACCTTTCTTCTAAACTTTAGCTAGCTCAAACTTTGCAATTAAAAACAGCTTAGAAAAGCTGGTAGTGCTCTCAGGGACTAACTTTTTATAGATCTTTGATGTTCAGCTACCATTTTTTTTAAATGCTGTATATTTTTGCAAAGTCCAGATAGCGTTCAGCATGTCAGCTGCTTGTCTATTTTCTGAAAAACATGTACCTCATGCAAACAAGATAAACCACAGAGGAATTGTGTCCAAGCTTGAAGCTTTGCCATTCCATCAAACTTCTTTATTATTTGGTATTTGCATTGATGTGTGGTCCCCAGAATAGAACTGACATCAATTCTGATGAAAAAATATTGCTTGACATTAAACTAATATACCAGTGACAATGAGTGTTATTACTGATAACTGAGTAAACTCTTACGAGTATTGCTTGTAGGGATGAAAGCGGATTTTCTGTACTTCCTAGTTAAAACTGAAACGTATCACAAGCGAAGTTGAATTCACAATGACCACATTAGTTGCAGCAAAGCTGCTTTTGCTTACAGAAGTTATGAAAGATATCTCTTAGGATTTTTTAGAAGTTCAGCAGTTTGCTTTGGTTTCAAGTAAAAATGATCAAACATCATGGCAACACTGATTTAAATGGGAGCAAACTAAGCCTATAGCCAAGATTTTCTGATGTGCCTCACTGTGACAAGCTTTTTTGCCTTTCTTACAATTTTTAGATAATACAGATTGCATCAAATAAAGTTCTTTCATAGACATAAAACCTGTAGACACAATTTTGTCTGAATTCAGCCATACTGCTTCCACCATTACAGGTACTTCATATCGGGAAAGGTTGTTGTCTTGTACTTGAATCATTAAAGGAACAGTTAGAAATCTTTGTCAAGTATTGACACCATACAACTTAAGCATTTAATTGAGGGGCCTATTTCTCTCTCCTTAGAGAGAATCTAGGTTCCTTATTTAGATAATCTCGTTCTCTAGAAGAACATACCTGGCACCACTGACCTTACACAGCCCCTGGGATTCCACTTTAGGCACTTATATTGCATTTTGAGAAGTCAGATAATATGAATATTCTCTTTTATTCCCTGACCTAAAGTACAAAAAAAAACCCCAGTTGCAGGGTACAAAGCTGAAAATACATTTCTAAACCTTTTGATAAAAGTGTTTTCCCCCGAAAACATTCTACAGGCATTTCTGTGGACAAAACTCAAGGAACGAGATCAGTGTTTTGCATTTCCATTTTTTTGATTTACATTTCTTGTACAAGGAAAATAATTAACTATTTCTAGATTTTACTACTATTTTTTAACAACTGCAGTATCCTGTTTTGATTGCAAGCTTAGTTTTTCTTACCCTCTTGCAAATAATCTTACTAAAACATGTTAAAAATGTTTAATACTACACATCAGTGTTTGTCTATTTTCATTCTAGTAAAAACACTGCATTATATGAATAGGAATTTAATTTCTGTGTGTCTTTTGAATTAAGGAAATAGTCTGCGTGTCTAAGTGGTTTTCACCTTGATTTGTCCTTCCTGTTTGTTCAGACAAACAGTGTGTAGTGTTCATGGTCCTAAAAGCTGAGTGTTCTTACTCTGTGTTTAAACATAACTCTCCATCTGGAGATTGGTATGGTAAGGTAGCATCTTGCACAAATGCAGATTTTTCTTTTTCTCTTTCTTTTTGAAATGTGCTTAAGTTCTCAAAGAAAGCCAATCACATGAAAAACAAAATGTGGTTTAAGATTGTATGTCACAATGGGTGTTAGTTTTAGATATTTAATTTAAGCTGCTGTCATGTTCTTCTGCCTTAGAATCACTTCCATTTGGAGAATTTCAAATTTTCGATATGACAGTTTTAGTACAATTTAAGGCAGCTTAACATTTTCAATGGCCAATCTAGATGATACACATACCAGTGAATATTAGGTGAAGTGCAGGTGGCTAAAGTTGGGTTCTTAATGCTGTGTTTAGACTCCTAAATGTGTGGCCCATTTTTTCGAAAGTGCTGAGTATTTGGCAGCTGATGTTAAACTTGAAGGCATTGAGATTATCTAGCTGCAAAGTTTTCTTACTCTTCAGAGTAGTATAATTGTCCAAACACTGATCGATAAGGCAGGCTTTGCCAGTTTATTTTTTACTGAGGCTGTGCTGGAACAGAACAGTTTCAGGGTTTTTAATGCAGTGGATTGATTACCTGGGGCTGATTAAAATAGCACACACAACCAGATACTTGTGTTTGGGGACCATACTGGGGATATCTCTAATTGGGGAATGCAGTCTACGGCCATGCTTTTAACTTCAGGATCACTACCTTTGAATAAATAGTATTAGGAGCTGCACAGATTAATCGTTCAGAGGAATCAGTTAGTGGGAAGTTTGTGGGGCTTACCATACAAATGTTTTTATGACTTCATATGAGCTAAGACTTTTCTCCTGTTGTTTAAATTTGCTTCAGTTATACAGCTTATTCTATTATTGCAATACAAAATCAGAATTAGGAAAATTCAACGAAGTGTTTAACAACCATGATTGTATAGCAGTGATGTGTGTGCTGAGTCGTTTATGTTGCCTTGTTCTGAGTTAAAATTTATATGTTCTCGCTTAAGATCCGTCCAAAAGTACATTTGCTGTATGTGCTGATGCATTTGTATTTAAGTACTCAAGATTCTATATATATAATTTCTAGACCTGGTGCCAGGGTGTGAGAAACCCAAGACTTGAATAACAACCTCCCTTTCAAATGTCTAAATGTCCCTTTAGTTATTTCACTGAAACTATTAATATAAAAATTTTCTGGATTTGCCTTGTAAGTCAAGATTGCCCAGACTTTAATCATCTCCATGGTCTGGTGTCTGGTTGTTTCCAGGTTATGAACACATATTCTTGAGCTAAGGTGCTCCAGTATTGGGATTTTTTGTTCATTTTTAGATGCTTATGTAGCTGGGAAGTAGGTATGCCTTTGCCACAGGACCTGTTCTTGGTGCATTTTAGGCTCAATTTAGTCAGCTTACGTAGCTGATTGTGTCGTTTTAACTTCAAACACTTTGTTGTCAGGTTGACCGTTCACAGATGTCTGCCAAACATCTTAAGTTCATCTCTACCACTAATGACACTGTGAAAAGTAACCAAGCAGTTTTGTGTGTCTACTTTAAGCCTTCCTCGTTGCTTTTTTATAGAGCTAAAATTGTAGTTTCAATAGGTTTTCGTATTAAGTTTCTCATTTACACTGGTTATGGTTTCAGAAAGGGGCTTATGATTATAGTATATCCTCACTAAAATGAGAATGACTTGAAATTTAGATGTTAGCAGGGATATTTTAGAATATGTATATAGGAATTGTTTGGTTATTACTTCTGACATTAACACTGAATACTATATTTAGGTACTTTTTAAATTGTGGATACTTTATTACTAAATCAGCTGTCACTTTCTAGGAAGTCTTAAAGCCCATTTTTATTCGGGTCAGGTTTAAGGTGGAAACAATGGAACTTGGTGAAAACAATGCAGCTTGTTAACATTTTAGTTTGGGAAGCAATTTTAAAAAGGTTTCTTTAATTTAGCTTTTAACAAACTCAGTTCATCAAGGTCAATGTTAGAGTTCTTTTTTGCAGCCAAGTCAGACCATAGTTGAAATTGCTATAAACTTTATGACTTTTGTCTTTACCTCTCATCTCATGCTGCTGCATTTCTCTAGAATATGAAGAGACATGTAAAGATCGTATCTTAATGATACTACCATTTACAGATTTTAATACCTATGTTGGCATTCTAATTTTTTACTTCAAGTAGTCCTCCAAATCAGTAGTTTACAGCATATGTTCAGAATTCAAAGGTGTCAAACTGCTTAACTATGAACTAATTTTTGTGGTTAAAAATTAACATAACTATTCACCACTCAATAGCTTGGGTCCTTGTATTTGCTTTATGCATAAGTGACAGTACATAAGCTTAGAGATGTGATTGCAGTTTCTGCAAATGCTCAAACAGGATACTCTTTGCATAAATTGCATGGGTATATTTAGAAGTCCTAAATAGAATGTGCCCAGAAAAACTATTTGTTCATCAGTTTGGTGCTGAAACTTGCTCTTCAGAGAAAGCTGCCCTCCTCCCATTTGTGCATATTCAGATGCATGGCTTGGGGACTACTTCTCAAATGCACACTCTTCAGGTGTATTTTGCATGACATTGTCAAAAGCTCTTTCTAGCACTTGTATTCTGTGGGAAGGATAATTTGTGCTTCTCCTGTTCCTAAAATAACTGCCACCTTCCTGTAAACTTTCTTACATAGACAATTTTTTACTTAACCATATCTCTCAGGCAGTTATACCAATCTGCTGTACGAATGCAGTTGTGATTCTCATATGGGTAAGGTAGGTGGAGCAGGATTCAAACATTTGGACAGTTAAAAGTAAAAAACTAGTCTGAGAATTTGTAGTGCTTGGGAGAATTTAACTATCAGCTCTGAGGAAAAAGAGCTAGCATTATGTTGTGACATTCCATGGAGATACAGACCTTCTGTCACAGCAAGAGTTCACTTGCTTCTTAGCACAGGACTGATGAGCCACAGAGCTGAAGGAAATGAAAAATACTTTACAGGAATTCAACCTTGACAAAAGGTGCTTGGGAGCCAGGATGATAGAAAGCATGTATTAACATACATGCTTAGGTATCAGGGCTTTTTGCCCTACTGGTTATCTTTAGTTTCGTTATTTCAATGTGGTTGATAAGCAGTTACCTTCCAAAACAATCTTTAAGACAGCATGGAAATAGTTCTAGTTTTTGGGACTACTTCCATGTTGGTTTAGAAGTAGATCCAGGTTGTTTTAGAAGATAACTGCATGTCAGTTGTGTTGAAATAATGGAACTAAAGGTAATCCTAGTTCTTGGGACTGTTTCCACATGCGTGCAGATGTGGAACAATCATGTTCAGTGGTACTGCTTTTCGTGTTTGTCCCAGAAATTGACCATATGGAACCAAAAATGGAAGTTTTCTGATTTAGTAGTGCATGCTGTTGTAGAATTGTCGCCTTTCAGCAGACCTTTCTAGAAAATACTTGCTGGTGTGTGACCTACATTACTGAAATACTTTTAAGTTCTGCTTTGGAATTAAAGCTTCCTATTTGCCTGGATGATAACTGTTCTCTTGAAAGATATGGTATACGTATTTGGGGAGCTCCAAGCAGTGTTGTAGCATTATAAAGTCAAGAAGCACAAAGATTTTAAATGAACCTTGTACCCAAAGAATGACCTACCTTTAGAGATAGTTAAATTTCAGATAATATTGCTTTATAGCATGCCATTCATCAGTGTCATTTGCAATAGAGATTAAAATTTTGAAGCAGTGATTACCAAGATACTACCCAAACTCGCGAGTGGGTAGCATGATGTGTGGGTAGTGGGATAGCAGAATGCAATTCCCATATTTAAATCCTGCTGTACTTAAGTGTATTCACAGCGTTTTTATATTGTGTGGTGCCTGCCCATTGTATGTTTCCACTGCCCAAGATCAAGTAATACAATCCAAGGAACCAAACCATAAACTTTCTAAGGTGTAAAAAGGATGGGAAAAGCTTATTATTTTTTCTGCTTCTACCAGAGCAAGACCTTTCACTTTAGAGACGCAGAACTTTCAAAATACAGTTATGCAAGGATGAAGTTAGAATCGTTGTACCATGTCACCCGGTGGAGCAGTTCACAAATAAATTGCAAACACATGTTACATGTTTTACCTTTCCATTTCTCTGTAACATCTAGGACCAAGTATACAGTTTTAGGAATTAACCATGGTTGAGCCTTTTCTTATGGGCTCCTGCTCCACAGAGTGTCATTAAGTCTGTAACAATGACCATTTCCCAGACAGTCAGTGTTACCTCAACACATACGTATGTAGCAGTGATAAAAAAATAAATAAGAAAATATGTAATGAGCCTTTAATGAAGATGAAACACCATATATGGTTCAGTCTGATTTTTACCAATACTAGTTATTTTCCACTGTCAACTACAGAGGTAGCAAAGCATGTTTTGTCTTTATTCAGCACTGGTCTTTGCAAGAGCGCTTACTACCTACCAGCTAGTGCCTTAAACTGACTTTAGGACTTCATTAAAAATCCTGACGAGATACCTTCCGAATGCTAGGGGACAGTAGGGAACAGATCCAGCCTGGTCACTGCTCACACCTTCTATAGGCAGCAGGTTTGCTGTGGTAAGCAAGTTCTTTCCATTGTGCTATTGAGAAACAAACCTGTAAGGGCAGGGAAGCAGATTAGTCACTTCAGTTTCATTTTGGTGGTTCTCAGGGCAGCTAAAGAACTAAATAAAAGCCAGCCAGTCCCAAAATAAAGGTTACTGGGAACTAAAATAGTGCTGGCGACTTGTTGGCACTGAAACTGGGTTGAAGATTGCCTAATGAAGTGTCAGGGGCATTTGGTCTGGCATGTGGCAAGAGACAAGAGAAACCTACTTTTTAAAATATATCATTAAAATTGTCCAAGGGCTTCCAGAAATATTAGTTTGATCAGATTCTTTATTTTCTAACAGATTGCTTACCCAATAGGAACTCATTACTCTTAATAGTTGTTTGAGGTAAAAAGAGATGGGGAAAAAAGGCTTCTCTGTCTTCATCCCAACATTGACTAAACTTTCTAAGAGATGAAAGTAAAGCCCTAGTTTCATCATGGCAAAGCTGATCATAAGTCATAATGTGTGATTCATAGAGAACGTCTGTTCCCAAGCTTGCTTTTTTACTCCCCTAATGTGAGGAATACCTGCTTGCTGAGAGACGTAGTGTGAAATGAATCTATGGTTCTGCTGAACCATCATGGAAAGTCATGGTGAGTGTGGGTCATATACCTTCTGTCCCCATTATATACATACTAAGTGAGTGGCTGCATCTTTAGGGAATTTCACCAGTCCTGGGATGTATATGATGTATTTCATGCTACTCTGCTGAATTACTATGGTGCAGACAGAAGACAACAGTAAAATTAAGGCACGAATATAGGATTTAAGTGTGGTACAGTCTAGCCAGAAGCCTTGAAAGTAGAAGAGATTACAGTTTTACACAAACTATTTTCAGTTTCTAAAAGGTATCCCAGAAAGACCAAGGAATTTAGAAGTCATCTTTTTTTCTGTGTCTGTAACTTGGGTGTATTGGAAAACATGGGAGAAAATGTCTTGGGTAAAACAGTATCAGTGAAAACATTTATAGTTCATTGCAGTAAGTTTTATTACTGTCAGTGAAAATATCTGTAAAGACAGTATGGTAACTTTTAAATATTCATGTGTAAAAGAAATTGTCCTCTATAAGGCTGATAATCTATTAGTAAGATTTGTGACATTTCCTGTGCGTAGTTCAGTTTTAATTTTCTGCCCTTTAACCATTAAGTGCTGACCATTTGTAACTCAAGTCTTTGTATGCAAAAGCCCTGAAGCCAGCAAGCGCATCCTCGGCAGGGGCTGATGGCCCATGCCAGGCACTTGGCCAAGCACCAAGAAAGTGCTCTCTTTTATGTGATATGACTGTCCTTGTCCTGTAGTTCCCCACCTTCCTCACTATTTTACTTGCACATGAAATGAAATTGAACTCGACATTAGTCTCCTTTGTTAATTGGCCTAATGCATAACTGTGCAGTGGATCACTAGAACTGATTCAAGCAGTTCTGAAGGAAACAGGCAATCACAGGCTGTCAAATGCATACGCAGCATTTGTTCACACTGCATGACACAGAGTTCTTCACACTGCATCTCTAGTTTTATATTTAGATGCTGTTGAAATTACTGTTAATAAAATCAGATTTTACTTTGTATCGTTGTCCATCTCCAAAGTGTCTGAGTGGGCAGCTTTTAGAAGGAACTTGTGTTTTCTTTTCAGGTTTTTTGTTAAAAACTACAGAATTTGTATTCCAATACTAAGGCTTTTGTTTTCTTTTAGGATCGAAATAGAATGTATGACAGTCTGAATATGCACTCTTTGGAAAACTCCCTTATTGACATTATGAGAGCAGAGCATGATCCACTTAAAGGTATGTTATTATGCTAAACAAAGAAAAAAGGGTCATCCATTCTGCATATTTGAATTAATACTGATTGTTAGTTTAGATTCTAGGTTCATATTAAAATGGTAAATGAACTATTTTCTCGCTCGAATGGTATTCAACCTTAAGTGGCCTTTTATTGAAAACATTGTTTCACAGTTACTTAGAACAAACTGCCCTTAGTGTTGCCGGTTAATTTTCCCATTCTCTGCAGTTGAAGCAGAAAAGAAAACTTAAGTCCATTGATAAAAATCAGGTTTTGTCCTTTTAAATACTTTTACAAATCTACTGGAGGATACTAATGCATCCAATCTGAAGAAGTCCAGAAATACAGTTGGCATTAGAAGGCTGGTTCCTCTTACTGTTCTGGGCTTTATTAAGTCATTTGGCCACGGCAGTAAGCATACAGCTGGCATATGTGGGCTTCCATTTTAACTCCTCTTTTCATTGTACATTAACTCACTCATGTGAATTCTGTTTTTCCATACTTTCTCAGGTAACATTTACTACTGAACATCAGGACAGGGAACCCAAACCATTTTACTCGGACTGATCAAATGTTACTTCATTTGTGGTGTTCTAATTAGACTAACACAATCTAATTTTAAAATTATCCAAGACTTCAGACTTGCTTTGTAGAAATTAAATCTCTGTATTGAAGCAGTTGAAAAAGTAAACCAATTTTTTTACTAGCATTATTTACTCCCATCCATTCTCCATTTCTAGAGGCTGCTATACTTATATATTACATTAGCACAGAAGGGCCTGTTTTTCTTCTAATTTGAAGGACACCTTGCTAGTCTACTCATGATTCTCTTAAGATGTGTGTAATCAATTGGAAGACCTGTAGCATTCACATAGCATTTAATAGTATTTTAAGATTTAAAATAGTTAGCCAAAAGTTTGGAGTTTTTTCCCAAGCTGAAAATCTCTACACAGAGTCTGTAAGTATACAGCATTTACTTAAACAGTTAATTTTCCTTGACTTTAAAGTAAGTGTAAGCTGAAATTAAATTTTCTTAGGTGTTTTTAAATCTGATCTCTTCTTTCTTACTGCTTAGAGAGAATTAATTCCATTTCAGCAAATTTATCATTTAAGTCCATTATTAGATTTGGTTTCTGTCTATTCTACATGTTTGCAAAACATGATTAAGTAACACAAAAGGTTTGAAACCTGTAAACAGCTAGCCTGGTGGTAACTGCTGTGTGCTAAAAGCATGCATATCTCACCGAAGACAAGATGACCAGGTGTATCATTTGCTACAGAGCATTCTTGCTTCTATTTGCCACACTCAGGTGGTGACTAATACTTCTTGCCTTGCCTGAAAGCTACTGTTAGGCGTAAAGGTAGAGGATGCAGATCCTCTGCTGCCATATAGTGCCACTGGCACCTTTCACATTCCTGGAAATGAAAACCAGCCTGTTTCTTCTTTCTGTGCACACTGATATGATGAATGGAAGTGGTTGCTCAGTTCCTCCTGCCATCTCACTGTTTTAATTTTGGCTCTGTAATGCAGAAGAGATTTCAGATGCACAGTGAGCACTGAAAATACTAATTTTTATTTTTATTCATCTCTTCATATTTCGTTATGTTACAATAGATGAAAATTATACATTTCCAATAATAATTTCCCAAGGAGAGTAAGACAGGACAAAGCTTTAAGATTTTAAAGTTAATTTGGTTCATACGGAGATAACTTGAAAAACTGTAGTTTCCATCTGTGCTTTCTAGGGACATGAGAATATGGTGTCAGTCTACAGTTAAGAGATTTATTTTTTTTAACAGTTTCACCATCATGTTCTTGCAGTGAAAATTGTGCTAAGTTTTATGTTTGAACTAAAACAGATGGAAGCCATAGATAGTGATGAACTCAAAGGAAACCCATTTTTCTGTTTGAGTGCCAGAGAACAATGCACGTGCCAACTGAATTTAAATAGAGTGATTGCGTGCTGCTATTTAAGTTGATTGGAGAAAATATTTTTTCTCTGTGGATGTGATTTCAGCTGAAACAGCTATGTAATTAACAGTAAGGCATGAGAAATATTCCTTATAGACTGAAAATTGGAGGAAGTGACCTTGTACTTTAACAGCCTTTTAATTCTTCCCTACTGTCTTCTGATTTTTTTCACCATTAGTTGGCATTTCTGTAATTTCTGAACAACTTTTAACTTCTTTTTTTTCTTTTCCCTGCCAGCCATGAAACTCTAATTTGGTTATATCAGTCTTTGTGACTTTTCACCACAGAAAATGTAGCATTTGCTTTAAACTCCATCATACTTGCTTGCAGAATTCACAGGATTAAGAATATCATCATTATTTTTTTTTAATTTGTTGCTCTTATTAATATATAACGTATTTTGTTGTACCTAAAGAGTATTTTGTAACTGGAGAATATTTTTATGACAAGTTCTCAAGTAAATCTTAGCACACTAAAACAATGCATCTTTTATATCTGATCATAGCAGTAAAATGAAAGTCCCTGGAATTTTAAGCATGTGTTTCAGATTTAGCTGCTTACAATATCTGGAGTATGACTAAGCATCTTGTCTCAGATTTTGCACAGTGTAGAACAGACAGTCTGTGTACTAGCTCATAGCTTTAAGTTTTGCATGTCAAGATTCATTTTAGGAGCAAGTCAAATTTCACCACTTGTGCTTTCGTGAACTTGAAAAAAAACTATTTCAGATATGATTCACTGAAAGCTAAGTTTATGCCTGCCAGAAAATTGTTTGTAGATGACTAGTTTTGGCTTCACTTAGACAAAGTTTCATCATTACAACAGACATGATCAAAAAAAAGTAGTTTTTAGCTTTTGATAAGATATTTTCAAGGCAGGGTAATAGGGAGAAGATGTTCGACTTTACTAGTCATTTCAGCAGAAATACTGATCATATTAAAACTGATCTTTCCCATGCAGCTTTCTTGAAATGCATTTCATAACAAGACCTTAAGTAATGTTTAAAATTATCCCATCCATTCAATTTCAGTGAAATATAACTGAACTTAAATTAATTCATTTTTATATTATTGTTCTTAAATACCCTTTTTATTCTTCTAATAGTCCTTAAAACAATTGAGAGAAGAATTAAAATACTGATAGCCTTGATATATAGGTATTGCTAGTATAACTCTTCAAACATAGCACTTGTGTACTTGATTTTTCTCTTTTCCCCATCTACTCCCCCAAGTGTCAATGTGTTTTGCTGTCAGGAAGCAGGAAAGTCAGTGCATTTGGGCTGAAACAGGTTATGGAGAATGCTTAGAAGCGGTGATTATATTTTGTATGCAATATCTCTAAGTAGGAGGAGACTGATTTAATAGTATTCATTATCTGCTGTTTTAAGCATCTTTCTAGTAAAGACTCTGGCACAGAGAACATTGTCTTCCTTTGCATATGGAAAGTTTTACTTTCGAAGACATTTGTTTTATATTTTGTGTTAGGAAGCTCTGAAGTTTAAAGCTGCACAGTTTCTTTCTAGAGTAATTCAAATTGTGCTCAGAAAAGAGTTTTCTGAGGCTGAGAGGAAAAAGTTCTCAACCTCTTTACATAAAAGGCTTTGAAATCTTACATACAGATTGTTTCTTCTTTCTGTCATACAAACTTTTTCTGATAAAAGAATATATTTAAGACTGAGAGACTGATTTGTCTGAATAGATGGACTATTAAAGACAACCCGTTTGGCCTTGTTCTGACTTGCATAATTCATGCACTAGTATTGGAAAATGCAGTCTCTAGGCTTTCTGTAACTAGGTGTAGTCCAAACACGGGTTTGTGCTATTGTCTTAACTACACTGTGTCCAAAAACTGTGCTTTTTGAAACTGCTGTGATACTCAGCCATTCACTCTTACTGGGAAAAGCTTGACTTGGAAGCTTTTTCTCTTCTAGTCAGGAGATCGCTTGAAAAAAGGAAAAAGGGTAAGGAATTTTTGATTCTCAGTCTCTTCATACAACAAATTAAGACTTTTTTTTAAAAAGGGGGGGAGTAGACATGAAATACCAAACTTGTGAATCTGTGAGTCTGAATGTTTAAAGCAGTAATGTTTTAATATATGGGGATTCCTTCCAACGCTTTAGTTTAATAGGAATAGGAAGTATGCATTTCTAAAAGTAGATGTGAATTTGCCTTAAAATAAAAAGGGAGTAAACACAACTACATCTGAGTAAGCACAACTACATATGCTGAGAAGAAGTTTACAAAAATTTAAATTTCCATTGCCCTTATCAGTAACTTGAGATTACAGAAGTGTTGCTAAAACTAAGTTTGTTAGTCTTTCCTCATGGTTTGGATTAGCAAGACTTTTAATTGGATTCAGTGGATAAACTGGCCCACCAAAATTTATTTGAAGCTTTTTATTTTTTTTCTGTCCTTACAGAAGAATGCATTGAGAAACATGCACCAGGCAGGCAGTTCTGTTAAAATTAATTACATTTAGATAAGGAAGAGGAGGTTAGGTTTAATAGAACTCCAGTTGCATAAGAAGTGTCAGGCATACCTGCTTCTGAGCAATGCTAGTTTCCATTTAGCCATGATACATGAGAATTATTAATTTGCAGTAACATGGTGAAGTTGCAAGTTCAGGCTTGCGCTGAGAAGATTTCTGTAACGTGATGATCTTTCTGATACAGAATGGTAATATTAGGCATTGTATTTGTTCCAGACAGTAGCAGGTTATAAATTTTGGATTCTCTAGACAAGTTCTGTAGAGAAATAGTGAATTAATTACTTTCTATTTTTCAGGAATGGACTAAGTCTGTTATTTAAATATTAGATATTCTCTAACTAATTGGTAGTTGATTTTAAACTACTCAATCATCTGTATTACTAAAACTACTTTTTTAAGCAGGTGGAGGCCGCTGGAACTGCTAGAAGACCATTGAATGGTTGATACAGTTCTGGATTACTGACATTGAAGCAGGATGGGATTAGATAGGATTTGTGCCTTGTTCTTAAAATGGTATCTTTTTTCTTAGTGTATCGAACAGCATAGAGTGAAAATAGCCAGCTACAAAGATATATGTGATAGAAGCAAAGTTAATTGTTACAAGGTGGTACTCCCATCTTCCATATTCTACATACTGATATTTTAAGTGAGGTTAAATACAGTAAATGTCCATTTAACTGGAATAACTTGTTAAAAAAATACTGTGATCTGAGCTCTGTATAAAACTGATCTTGAACCCTGTTCCACACGTGAAATGTTCTGAATTTATGTATGTCATGAAATTCAGGTGGACAGCCTAGAAAACAGTGCATTTTGCTTCAACAGATTAATCTGAGGGATAAAAAACTAAATTAACGTTACAAATAAGTGGCAGTGATTGTGTTTTGAGAAAGTAAGCAAACATTCTATGTTTAAAATGTTCTTAAAGTTCTAAGTCCAAGTATTAGACCAGGTAGCAAATACAGGGGTTTAGTTCATCAGAATGCAGTTAAGTATGATTTCATTGAAATAACCATGTAAAAAGACTTACAAGTATCAATACAGCAGTGTACTGAATGTTGTGTTACTTGTTTTCCTTTCTAACCTTGAAACCATTTCTTGTCTGAGTGAGCAAATTCATCTCCCCAACAGCGAGATGGGGTTTTGAGCTGCAGTGGTGGGCCCAGATGCCTGGTGCGCTCCCTCCCTTCCACTCAGTGAGAAGTCCTTCATTATTTCAGCTTGGCGTCTGTGTTTCAGATGCAGCTTATTTGTGAACCTATAAGGGGGAAAAAGCAAGAGAATGCAAAAGCAGAGTTATAAACCTAAAATTTACTATTTTTTAGAAGTTTTCGTCCCCAGGTGTTGACGCTGGTGGGCTTCTCTCTCTTGCTAGGCCTTAAATCTGACTTCTGTTTATGAAGTAATTATGGGGAAAAAAAAAAAACTATCCTTTTTCTCTCTTGCTAAATAGGAAAAGAGGATAAATTCAGACAGGGAGAAAAACTGTCACCACAGACTCAAGGAAGTTTGCGAGAATAATGTCTCACAATTTCTTTTGTTATTTTAGATAAATACAGCCTCCTGATTTGCAAGGAACACCTCATACTGTTGCAAGTATTTCTATAGCAATGTATATAAATATGCTATGACAGTGATCTTGTGAAATTCTTGCTGTTAGACAAATGAGTATTAGACTTGATAGAGCAAAGAACTAGGTATAGCAAAGTAACTTGTTACACACCAGGCTGACCAAACCAGTGGCAGCTCCCAGACTGCAATTTAAGGATGTCTTTTTCCCAGTTCTTTCCCTATTTTACCAGCATGCATTGCTAGAAGAGCAGAATTTTTATAGTTCCAAGAAACAGTAGATATAGCTGTAGATGTTCAGTATGACAGAAAAAATATATTAAAGCTGGACATTTTGAAGACAAGAAACATGAAGACAGAGGCTCCTACAAAGGTTTTTGTTTAGTATTTTGCCTAAGTTTACTCAAAGATTCTGTCGAAGTTAGAGAAGACAGCAAAGTCCTTCTGGGTGGCATTCATCTGCCCTTCTCCAGGAGCCTGCCCTAGCCTTTCAGTGCTTCTAAATTCAACAGAAAATTGTTCTTACCTAATCTGCAGGTGTTCTGATACCATCCATTCTTAGAATAATAAAATCTATGGGAAGAGAATTAGTACATAGCTGTATAAAAATCTTTTTGCCGTGATGCCTGTAAATAATAAAGCTGAACAAAATTTCTAAATCATCTTTATCTTGCTATTTTGAAGTTTTTAATTTCAGAGTTTGCAATGTGTATATTTTCAAATTATTTTTTGGCAGAAAATTACCCTGTTGGTTTATTAAAGGAGAAGAGCAAAACGTAAACCCTATTATTTACAGATTTACCGCAAAAAATTTTTTTATTTAACCCCAGAGTTGTCCCTTGGGACTCAAAACTGTTTCAAGAAATTTCTAGTCTTGCTGCTGAGCTCATGGTTTACCAGCAGTAGGATAAGAATTGCTAGACAGCCTTAATATATAGATTGCTGATGAGGTTTTCTTTCTTTCTTCCTCCTGTGGTTTTTCTTGCAAGCCATCTGCATATGTATGACCCTTTAAACATGTGTGATTTCTACATGCCCATTGCTTCCAGACTGGGTTCTTTATGCCTCTACAAGTATTCCCGTTTCCTTCAAAAGATTTACGTGTTTAAGTCACAGTATTCATATATAAGCAAGCAAGTATATTTGAATAGCAAGACAGATGGCAATGCAGTTTTTTGCACATGAAACCATAGTTTTTCCAAACACAGTGGCTATTGTAAATGTCTCTCCAGGTCAGTGTGCACTACTGGTATGTTTGCAGCTTCCTGTAAACAGAAGAAGTCTCCTTTAATAAAAAGGAATTTGTAGTGAACAGACACTTCAGCTGTGCATTTTAAAGTATTCATTTAACTACTAAAGTATAATGTGCCACCAGTGTAGTAAAATGCAATTCTTGAAAAATTCTAATGTCAGGAAATAAGGTTTTAATATAATTTTTTATTCAGTTTACAATGCTGAAAATGTTATCTGTGATAGTCTTTAATTTTGTTGAATCTGTAGATAAATAACTGCTCTAATTTTGCTAGACTTACTGAAAAATATTACATACCAGGGTTATGTGAAATACACCAAGATACAGTCATAAATCAGTTAATAAAATTTTTATGCCTTGATTCCTATTAACATGATTTTTCTTAAATTGGTTCAGTAGAGAAGCACTAAGTTGTAGACATGCCACTCTGTTAAGCAATGTGCATAGTGCAGTTATTCACAGTCACTGTGAAAGAGATGACTGAAGCGGTCAGCACTATTTCTGGGTGTCATGGAACAAAAAGTGGCTTTATCCTATTGGAGCTGATCCCAAAGTACACTGTGGATCTTATGACTGGAGAATTAAGGTTAAGAAGTCTGTTCTTGTCAGCTTTAACTTCAAGGTCAAGGGTATTGTTGGTTAATGTGATTGGAGTTAAATATTAGCTCTTTATTTCCTTAGGCAAATTCTAAGCAATGATTTTTCATTATTTTTTCTAACATAATAGCTAAAACCTCTGCATTTGTTTTGTTCTTTGGTTTTTGTCTTCTTTTAAGGTCGCTTGAGTTATCCACATCCGGGGACTGACAATCTTCTGATGTTAAATGGTAAGTTCTAATCTTACAACAGTTTCTAATTATCTCTAGCTTAACTTAAATCTGACATGTTGGTATAAAGTTATACTGTTATGTTCTATTACTGAATTGCATGCCTCTAGTCTTCAACACTGATGGGACTGTTGCCATTTTTTGGAGTTGCATGGCAAGAGCTAATCTTGCAACAGCCTTTCATTATACCTAGCTTTTTGGAAATCTGAAATGTTCATGATGATGCACTATTCTTTTTTGTTCTCAAGCAAACCAAGGGTATGTTTTCCAAAGAGCTGTAAGAATCTGTTACACTGAAACAGGAATTAGAAAAACAAGAAGGCCCAGAAACACATACTTTTCTATATTGGGTAAATAAAGAGTGAACTAGACACTTTGTATTAGACTCATGTGAAATAACTTTTTTTTTGTTGGGGTTTTTGGAAGTGGCTTTGTCAAGCATGTGTCTACCGTGAAATATGCTGAAGTTAGAGTTCATGTTCATGTTCCTCTCCCAGTAGGTCAAACTTCATGAACATCTGCTACTCAGTGAAGGCATGAACTTTAGCCTTTGTTCAAGGCTAAAGAAGGAAGCACAGCTTGGTAATCCATCTAAGTCAATAATAAATCAGGGGTTTTGCACACAGTGTTTTCTACATTGGGAAAAATTAGAGCTATAGTGCCATAGCTTCTGTAGATTAGAAAACATGGAAGCTGTTGTACACAAAGGAAGTACGCTTTTGTCATTGACTTGATGAGTCTAAATGGTAACAGTAAAGATCTTTTTATTAAAAATATGGTCAGAATACGTTTTTTCAGGATTGAAATTATGTGGAGGGGTGGGGGTTTTCTGTTTGTTTTTTGGTGGTTTTTTTAAATTGCTTTGCCCGTTTTGCACAATCATTGACACTTGTGCAAATGGATATAAAATGTAAACAAATATGTATTTTCCCTGTGTAACACTGAGTAAATGTTTAAAATCTTAAGGAAATTAGGGTTTACTTTTATACCCAGTAAAGGAAAATACTGCACAGTGGACATTTGAAGTAGATCCTTTGGTATTGAATAGGTAACTTTAGGATAATGGAATATCTTGAAAAGAAAAAATAGGTACTCAACTATTGAAATAAAGTTAGTGTTTAGCCAACACAGTCTTGATTCTTCTACACTGAATATCAATGTGCTTGATGTCACAACATTTACAACATTTAACTTTCTGTATTTAACTGCAGCTTTAAGACCTATTCTGCAGACTGGTTTGTTCAGGTGCTATATGTGCAATTGTTATTATCTGCTGCTGTGCAAGGAAGTGTTAGATGGGAAGGTATTAAGAGAAACTGAAATTTTTCAATAAGATGGGTGTAAGTAATTAATATTTTAATTAATTTTATTTTTACTTAGAATGGTGAAACTTCTCTTTTTAGAGTTCGGCATGGTAAAAAGCACATAGGAAATATTCTTACTCTATGGAATATCTAGGAGAAAAGGGGTTTGTTGTTACCATGGACACTAGAAAAACACAGTGGTACTAGTCTATCTTAAAACCTTATCACAAAGCTAGAACATGTGCTGAAGAATATCTTGCTTTTAGTACTGGTGTGGTTTCTCTTGTACTTTGAAAGGTGGCACTTAGTGTGACTGCTGTCCTCTTTAAAAGCTGCAATATTATTTTAAGCCTTCAGTAGGTGAGACAAAAATAACAGTTTGAGTATCTAAAAGGTGCTGCAACACATAATTTTTAAAATTATGCCCTTTAGAGTTTAATTCAGAGCCTTGTTGTAGACACCTACTCTGTACTACATAGCTGGAGTGTGATGTGGCTGTCAGTGCAGGCCAGTGCAGTCAGGAACACCCTTCAGAGCCCCTTCAGATTGGTGTGTCTAACTGCAGCTTTGTACAGCTCAAAAACAGAAGCACTGGGAACAGCTTTTGGGAAGCTCCAGCTACTCAGACTCAGCACAACCTTTCCTTCTTAGCAAGAATTGAGGGACTTCCTCCAAATGTGCAGTAATGAGAATTATGGTTTGATCACCTGTTGATGAAGTTGTAGACGTGAATTTCCTTCTCCGCTTAGGTGGATTCCAGCTAATATGTCCCTCTATCCCTGTATCCCTCTACTGATGTCTTAGGGGGAGAATTGGGAGAAGAAGGCTTGGTAATTCAAATACTCACATTTATTTGTCCCTTACTTTCCTCAGCTATGAGGAGGAGCAGGAATACCAGACTTCCGTGAAAGCAGATCACAAATATTTTTAAACATCCTCAGCCCATTTATGCATGCACTAATACTTAATACTGACCCTCTCTGGATTTTAGCTGGATTAATTTTAGTGAATTGGTATCTCTCGATCCCAGAAAGGGTCTGACACGAGCCAGGCTGAAATTGTGCAGCCCTTTTAAGACTAAGCACTTCTAGATAAAACTTTTTTTTAGGTCATTTTTTCTCTTCTTAAATGATAGATTTTTTTCCAACTCATTTAAAGTGTGCTTACTGAACTGTACCTAATATTAATATTTACCGTTTTCATTATTTAAATTAATGAAATGAACCAAAGGAAACGTGAGTTATGTGTTTTAATAACTTATATGTAATTATATATCTGTTTCTGCTTAAGCTGTAAAAAAAGCAATGCATTTTTAATGGCTATTATCTCTCTAAAGTCAAAAAAAAGATACTTTTGGACTACCTGAGTACCTGTTTGTCAGCTTAGAGAGAGCATTTTTGAAGCAAGTAATAATGCAAGAGTCAAGTTTATTGGGATGTAGGGTGTTTTTCCCCATTACAGGGTTCCTCCCACCTTCTATGGTTTTAATGCATTGAATTTTTTCAGTGGCTATTGAAACATGATTCCCCGTTAGATTAGTTTAGCCAGGGTGTATTAGACTTCTTAGAGATACTATAACAGATACTGTAAGTGGTTGTGCTTCTAAAGAAAGCTGTTTTACTTCAAACAAAAATTACTAAACGTCCTATACAGGAATTGCTAAATGAACTTTAGTCTTTTAGGCGTGCCAAGCTTGAATGGTCATAATGATGTCTTTCTTAAAATCTATGAAGATGTTACTTTTAAAGAAATCTAAATATAATTTTGGTACCCAAATCCAGTAGAATAAAATGGGAATTGGGCACCTACCTCCTTTAGTCTAGACTCTTGGGAAATTGTTGCTATAATTGTTTATGTTTTTCTTTAAATTACAATTATTAATGAAAAAGGCTTCATCACGTCTCTGTCACTATTTGATTGTTACATTGGAATGTTAGTGACAAATAGTATTTTATCTTTCTATAAACTTCACAGTTATCTCTGTAGGAAGTTTGCCTGGTAGTTTTTCCTGGTATACAACATAGTATTTTTAATTCAGCTCTGTCCTACAGTTGAGTTACGTCAAAATGTGTATATTTGATCTCTGCTACGTATATGAAATACGTGTCTGAATAAAATGGAACAATACGTTTGGTATCTTTGTGGTAGCACTGCTCACATAACGTACAGTTCTACTGTCTCGATGTTAGATAAGCATGCACAGAAAATGTATTTACTTCTGTCTTAAATTTGTGAGCTGATATATGTTGTGGGAAGGAGGATTTTAATTTTTCTTATGAGTGTAACCTGTATTAGTAGGCAACTTCAGGGGTATAGAAAAAGAAGGGTTTAGCTAAAAGGGAATATCTTTGTTGTATATACCGCATTCTTAATTTTGGAAGGTTCCAGTGTTACTGGATTTCGTTTTTGTTGGGCATCATTATACTTCTTGTATGTGTTGCCTAATTTGAATTTTCTAGAATAAA
Source organism: Oreocharis arfaki (assembly GCA_013398015.1). NCBI lineage: Eukaryota > Metazoa > Chordata > Aves > Passeriformes > Paramythiidae > Oreocharis > Oreocharis arfaki. Next base: position 133,850 of record VZRR01002773.1, on the reverse strand, counting down.
AGTGTGTTTCATGCATTCTCACTCATTTGAAATCTTTCCAAGTTACTGGCTAATTAAAATATCCAGCTTTATAAACTAAAGGACAAATTTCTGTATGACTTATTATTTGGACAAGTTAAGGAAAACAGTTTAATCTCTCCTTTTTTGTTGCTGTAAATCAATTATTTGCCTACAGTGTCTGACCTCTTCCAAAAAAACTGTCTTCCCTGCAATTATTTATCCATAAACATATGCACTGATTATGTGTATGTTAAATACATCTGTATAATCTAGATATATAGGTAAACCTGTAATTAACTATATTTATACACGTGCCATGCTCTGTAAGTATGCATATTTTGTGCATTATATGCATATTTTTTTCAGTAAATACAGAAATTCTGCGTTTTTCTAGATGCAAAGTCACACTAAATCCCTGCCCAGGCTAGTTTGCAATCTAAATGAGCAAGTCAGTTAAATTTTAGGGAGGAAGGTTTGCCATACCAGTAAATGATGTGACAACAGCAGGTACAGGTTTTTCTTCCGTTTGCCCTGATTGCATTGTTTTGCTGAAGCAAGAAATACACAGATAATTTTGATACATAATTGTAATTTCTGTATATATAAAATACTGCAGCATCTACCATTTTAAGTCCAACTGCATTGGGGTTTTTTAACATTTTAATAACCCTTGTTTGTTTTTCCTTAAAATTACTGTTGCCTTTTTTTGAATGCACAGAGAAAAATACTTCTCTTCATCTGTAACAAAATATTTTTCTGCATATCGGCTTGTCTTAACTATGAAAATGTAAGAAAATAGCTGAGCTGGTTTGGTGAGCTGAAAGGGGCAGAAGAGAAGAAAAGCAGTGTCCTGACTCTTGTGCCAAAGGATGGATATTAGTATGCATCCCTATATTATCCTTTGAGCGAGACTGCGGCACTGCAGACTTTGCTGTGAATGGGATGCACTTGAATTTTCCCTGCTTGCTCTGGTTTTATTTGTGGATGGAATTAGGGAAAAAAAAAAAAAGCATGTGAGGGTTAGGCAAGGGCTTAGTGACGCTACTGCTAATGCTATGTGGGAGTCACTTTGGCCAGGAGTCAGAGAAGATGTGTACATGCTGCAACACTGACATAGAACTGGGTGTCTTCTGAGGGCCTGGCTTCAGGGAGAAAATGTGTCTGAAGTTCAGCGTCTGTCTCCCCAGCACCTAGTGAGAGAGCTGATCACACAGAAAAATACACTATTTTGTGGATTCTATTTTGATGTCAGAAATCTGAATTAAAGTGTTTCCACTTGGTTAGATACCCATGTCTCTTTCAGAAAGTGGTTTTTTTTCTGTTTTGGCTTACTAGTAGAAAGTTGGAGGATCTGAAAACCTTTAAGCAAAAACTGTTCTCTTCAATAATAATAATTTCAGGAGAGAGATAATAAGAGTGAAAGCAAGTTTAGTGCAAGTTGGATAGAAAGATGATGGCTGTTGTGTGAGAAAAACTGTTCTAAGGGAGAAAAAAACAAAGATTTTTCAGAATTCCATAAGCAATACACTGAATTTCTAGTCAGAAGGGATCAAGGTGACAAAGGAAAAAAATATTGTATCTTAATAAAATTTTTGAAAACCTCTAATCTAATAGGAGGTACCAGGATATAAGTATTTCATAGTATGAGAATGGAACAATGAATGACATTTATGAATCAGTGGTTTTATGAGTCTATATGTATTTCAGTGGCCCAGAAAAACATTTGCTTTTAGGAGAATTAAATGTATAGATGCCTTGTAAAACCACAACAATATGCCAAGACACAGCAGTCTGTTCCTAAATGTTGCTATGACATTATGGTTAATAATAACATTATCTGTTTGGATACTTAACCTACACTGTGTAATGATTAAAGTAATTTTTCTCAGATATTGAGCCTGTGAAACAGGAATAGAAAATACTTTGTGGAAATGTTACTAAGAAATTACACAAAGCTTAATAGTTTCTGTATTAGTAATCTGTCTATTTTTAGGTTTTTTAGCCTTCAGGCAGAGAAGCAATCAGTATGGTCTTCTGAGCTGTTGCTACAAGCATGATCTCTTTAAGAATCTTACAAAACTCAAAAGTTAGGAAAATCTTGGGTTTACTTGCAGTCTGTGTGAAATTGTTGCTTTGCCTTTGTGCAGTGTTTTTGATACAATGCTATTTCTTGTGACTTGTGCCCTGATTTCCTTTGCTACCACAAGGCATCTTTTGTTTCAAACAAAACCTTGCGGTTAATTTTCTGCTAGGTCTTTTCACAAAAAAGGAAGGTCACGGCTTACAGCATTTGCATTGTCACTGCAAAGGACTGTACAAACTGTTCTGTGTGGACCAGGATGTTTCTGTGATTAATTTAACACTTGCTACATGCTTTTTACAGTAGTATTTTCCTTTTTGCAATTTCAGTACCCTGTGTGTGTTATTTAGGCACTTGTATAAGATACAAATCATATTTTGAGGATGAATTGCAAAGTTGCCATGATTAATTCATCCATAATTATCATGAAGTGAAGATCAAGTTTAAAGATGTTGAAATATTTGAAAGAATGTTCTTTACAGCTGGTGCTAATGTCAGTTTAATAGTAAAATAGTATGGTATTTATGTGAGACTTTATTGCATTCTCATCTACAATTACCAGTACCAAGTCATCTACAATTACCAGTACCAAGTACAGATGCAGATTTTTACTTACTGCTTACCCACATGGTTCTTTGTATCTTAAATATTTTAGTATGTGGGCATGATACAGTTATCTGACATTTTACAATTTGTCCTTTGTTTGCATGCAGCGAGGAGTTATGGGCGAAGACGAGGTAATTCACTTCTGTTTGTTACAGTTCAATTAATTCTGATCTGTTACTGATCATTGTGATTAATTAATCCAGATTGTTGATTGTAATTGCTTCTCTGCATGTTGTCTTAGTTTGGGGAAGATGGAGGGTATGAGGGAAGGAGGAGTACAGTCTGGATTGTTATGATCATTGTTCTCTTAGTGTCTGAATTGCAAATCCTTTAATCAGTTAAAAACTGCAGTTCTAATCATAATTTAGTTCCTGCTAATGGCTACTGCTTGCAGTCATTGCCCCCTTTAAAAGTATACAGTTTGCTAGTTGTCCTTCTAACTCATCTCCTTTTGCTTCTGTAGAAGCAGTAGTGTACAGAGTAAAAACTATAAAAGCCTTTCATAAGCTTCGCAAGAAATCTAATAGACTGCTCTTATAAGTAGTAAACAGATCTTCATAGTATAAGCCAATACATGCTCACTAACCTTGAAAAAGCTGTACTGTTTTAACTATAGTAGGCTGTGACCTGGAGTTATTGTGAAGACATGTAAAACATGCAGAAAAAACTACCAAGATCTTTGGTAGCTTCCAGAATTCACCACATACACATCAGTTCATGTGTCTGTCTTGGTCTCTGCATTGGTTCGTAGCTGATTGCTTGGTAGCCATAATCTAGAGAGGGATGATGTTGCAAATCATGGTCAGTTGATGTAGGAGTAAAATTGTTTTGACAATTCCTGTCAGATTCTGTTTGTTTTTTCACTTTCATAAAACGAAAAGAAACAAGTGCTTAGAAGGGGTTATCCTTTTTCTTCATAGTCATCAGGAGAAATGTGAAAGCCTATTGAAATGTAAAAGCGAATTACCATTTTGCTTTCTTTATCTGAGAGACATATAAAAGTGAAGAGGATGGATAAGAAAGTATTAGGAGTCATATAGACCATATTGCTCTGGAAGTGTTTATCCATTGTCCTTCATGCCACCTTAGCTCTCACAGGAGCTACAGTGCTTTTGGCAAACCTTTACCCACATTAAAGTAAAACTGAGCTCTCTAGTATAACTTCAGAATGTGTTCTGCTGGTTTTTTGTGAAGAACAATTCTCATTGTTCTTAGATTTTAACGTGGGTCTGTGGGTAAAAATAAATTATTCTGAGGATTATTCTATGACTATTTTCTCTGTTACATACTTGTCTATATTGTAAGTTTTATTGTCTAAGAAGCACTTTTTACAAACCAAGCTAAATTACAGTAATTTTAGATTTAAGATACTAACTCTTCTATATTAGTGGAATGTCTTAAAATTTCTGCTTTGCAGTTTCCTGCAGGTTCCTGCTGTATGAGTCTTATTTCTTCCATTATGCACTTCTTCCTGTCACTGTCATTATGGTAACAGCTCCATCTTCTCCACCATTCATATTAGTAATTCAGAAATTCTTTGCATCCCCCTTTTTTGGTTGTGCAACCAAATCTTACGACTTGTTCATATACATCTTTAAAATTTGATCGTTCTTACTTGTCTTCATAACTAAAATTCATAACCACGTTATGCAGCTGCCAGTCTTCATAGATTCAGTCTTGCTCCTCTTGTGCCTAAAAAGGTGATATATAAGAAGAATCTGCTTGACTGCTTCATCCAGCTATGTTAGCTTTGTGTCTGCCTTGCTTGCTTGCTTTTCTGCCCCATTGAGCACCAGCTACATGCTTCCACTTTCTAAGGCACTCTGCTGATGTGTTACAGACCTGTTGATTGTGTCCTTAAGATAGCAAGCATCTCTTGCTCCCCACTAGTCATTCTCAAACATGCCTATCACCAATCCTAATGGAAAGGAGGAGCCTACTACAGCTTTTTGCATTTGCTGTACTCCTCTCCATTGGATGCCTGCTGAAGGCACAGATATACCACCGTAAAAATTACCTAGTTACCAGTCTTTGTTACTTGGCACAATCCTGCTTTTAATTTTGTGTGCCTTGTGATACTTTATGATATTTGGTTGTTTTATGTTGTCCTGTGCTTTCATTCAGTTTTTTTATTGAGATACCACGGAAGGGTCAATAGGCATTACCCATAACATAGGTTATTTGTCATAATGCTTGCTCTCTGTTCTCCAGCCTTGTCTTTTAACCACCCGATTCTCAGGTGGCCATCTGGAAATGAAGGGCTTTCTTACTGCTCTCCCCCGCAGCTGGTCAGCACTGGATCTGCTGGTGTTTCTACTAGGCTTTTCTGGTAATGTTCCCCTAAGTGGGGAGAATTAAAGACTGCAGTATTGCTCACAGCCAAGATACTGCAGACTCAGCTGTCATGGACCTGCTGGTCCTGCCTATGGGTTCTCAGTGGGTGAATCTGGAAGAAGTTGGCTATTTAAGATGAAAAACTAGCTTGTTTCCCGAAAGTGTGCTGGGCTGTTTTTTGGTTTGGCTTTCTTGCTTCTTTTGAGAAAGCAGTTAAATTAATTAATAATTATTTTTTAAATGAGTGGCAAACAGAAAAATGGCATTTCAGAAGAAGTGGTGATGTGGACTATCTGTTTTGCTTCACAAATGCCTTCTTTTGGGGGTTTTCACAGTTAAAAGACTGACTTCTGACTTTGAAACTGTAATTAATCTTAAAAAGCAGTAAAAAGATTGAATACGCTGAGATGCGTATCTTGGTGTATCCTTCTGAATTTTTTTTTTTTGTTTGGAGTTCTGTAAAATTTGTAAATATGAAATAGGGAAGAAATACATGGGACAGAATTACCATATTTTCACTTCCGTCTGCCCTCTAAGTGTCTGTTTGGGTCAGATTTCATTTGCAAAGCCATCCTGTGAACTCAGATTTTACATTTGCTTTCAGGGTAACAGTGAGCTCACTGCAGATTACTACATGTTAGGAACCACCACAAGGCTTCCCTCCAAAACTGTGGTAAATTGAGAGTGAGAAGGATAAATCAGCACTGTGACTCATTTTTCAAGTGTTACATTTTGCACATTTACTAAAATTCTCTTTTACTTTCTTAGAAATTGAATCTATTCTTACGTTATCAGCATCAGATACCTTTAGAAGACATACCTGTTTGAAACTTGTTATTGTGACCACGATGTTTCTGTTTCCCTATTCAATTAAAATTTAAGGATTTTAGACATGCAGTAGTCATTCAGGTGGAGGAAGTTATCAGTTTAACTTGAAGCTAAATCAAAGGCAGACTAACCAAACTCACTAAGCAATCTGTAATATTTTCTCTTCATAAATAAAACCCTTTATTTAAAACAAAATTCCCACTTTCCTACTAGATGCAGCAGAACAACTACCATATAATGTAGTATGAATTATTACGCTTAGTGTTGTCAGCTTGCCATCTTGAAATTCCATTTGGAAGTTTAATTTTTTCATTCTCTTAATTTTTCTTTAAAATAACGTCAACTGTTCTAATATCTTGGTATTTTCATTTTGACTCTCCAGACTGCTATTCCCCCATTCCCTAAAATTACATAACTGTGTACTGCCACAAAATTATTTTAATGTACATTATTATCTTTTCTTTTTAAGGCCGTTCTTCCCTCTTCCCAATAGATGATGGCTTGCTGGACGATGGTCACAGTGATCAAGTTGGAGTCCTGAATTCCCCTACCTGCTATTCAGCTCATCAGAACGGAGAGCGAATTGAGCGTTTTTCTCGGAAAGTGTTTGTTGGAGGTCTTCCACCAGATATTGATGAAGGTGAGCTGCCTGAAACTGAGCAGACTAAGTTTGGAGGGAGAGACAAAGAGAGGTCATGAAAAACCTGACTGAAGTAGTAAAAATAAGGCACTCAGCAAAATAATGTGGTGCAAAAGGCTATAACTATATGTTCTTTATATAAGTTGATGGGTGTTGAGCTTAATATCACCTCTTTTGGTTTTGGGATGGTGCAGTTATTTCTGATTCTGCACTTGAAGATTACAGAGTTGTATGTAATGCCTGGAGTGTGTGCTCCTGCTTACCTTGCATATTCCTTTCAGATACATCTTAGCCCTCCTCTATCTGTGCATGCTTTATTTTGTATTCATAGAGAACTTCCATTCATAAATGAATTTCATATTCTATATTACTATTACCAGAAGAGCTCAGCAGTGGTATAGAAAGGTTAATGTTACTCCTGATGAGAAATAGAGAAGCTTAGGCAGAGCAAGGTCAGGTGGCAGAGCATTCTTGATGCATCGAACAGAGACTGTACTGCAGAAACTCAGATTGTTAAGTGATGCAACTGAAATTGCTTTGTACACCAGTGGTTATTTGAAGTAATTGTGCTGTTTAATATGAGGTTTCTCCAGTGTGGATAAATGTAAATTGCATGTTAACTTTCTAGCATAAACAGAAGTCCCTTTAGGAGGTTCATTGTAATCTTAGAATAACACGCAAACCAAATAAACTGACTGTGTTTAATTAACTTTCAGTCATGGAAAGACCAGATTTTGGTTCCATTTTCATTGAGATGCTCTCCTGCAATGTACTGAGGGATTTATGTTAATGCACTTCAGCACAGTTGCCTGTAATTCAAATGCTCAACAAAACCACATGGAAATACGTTTTATTTCTTTCCTCCCTGTTTATATGATGATGGGAGGATATGACTGAAAGAAATTGAGCTTATTTGTGTTTGTGTTGCTGCTTTTATATAGTTTAGAGTATTTTTTCCTCATGGCCAAGGCTTTTCCAGTCAGTGACATGTAGGTGTGGGTGGGATAGAAAGACATCATGAAGTCGTGCAAGGGACATAGTAGATCTTGCAACAAGACTATTCATGGTTGTTGGAAGCACCTCTGAATAGACAGATTTTAATTTCTGACTCTGATACATGCATAGTGTCTGCTATAGGACAGATATCCTATATATTTTTCCTATATATAGGAAACTGCTAGCATGTTAATTGTGGTGTTACTTGGTGTATAAATACCTACTTACAAAGCTCTGAACTGTACCACCAAACAGTAAATTGATTTGATTTCATTCAAACCAGATTCTGATTCGAATTTAGGGAATTACCGCACAAGTTTTCATGAATGGCTTTAGTTGCCCATATGCTTCTGAAATGCTGCTGTTTTAAGTAATAAAAAACAAGTGTAAGATTAAAATCACCAGAAATACATTGTGTAAATATTAACACCTTGAAAGATGCATCTATTTTAAGTTTTTTGTTTATGAAACTTGTTAAATTTGTTCTGTCTTTTTCCCATAAAACATCAACCTTTTCTAGAAACAAAGGTGTTTGCTTGAGGGTACTTTTTCATCGAGTTATGTCTTTTACTTTAATTGCAACTATTGTACTTGTTTTTAGATGAAATTACTGCCAGCTTCAGACGATTTGGGCCCTTGGTAGTAGACTGGCCGCACAAAGCAGAGAGCAAGTCCTATTTTCCACCAAAAGGTAAGGGAGTTCGAAGGTCTTGACCTGTCACTGAGTCCAAATCTTACTCTGGGAAACTGTCTCATCTTTTTCCAAAGGATATAATTTACAGTCCCTGAGAACAGTTAAATCTGTTGTTTCAGTGCAAGTTCAGATATGGTTCCTTTACATACTGAGTCTAAAACCTGTTATTTTGTTGCTGTACCTGATCAGGTCAACACTGTGTAGTTGTACGTGTCGTTGATCTTCAGTTCTGTATTTGCATTTCTGTCTAGTTTCCAAACCTGAAATTCAGTCAAAATTTTTAAGACTAAATCTTAGATAAATATTTTTGTATCAAGTTAAAGGCAGGATCCAGTCAAGATAATCAAATACTATGCATCTTTCACTTTTAGGATGTGAACTTCCTATTGAAGCACTAATCTTTTTTGATGAATGATTAAATACTGTTTTTTTTAAAACTATTTCTAGTGTTGCTGTTAGACTAGATTTTTTACTATTACTTACAAAGTGTTGGAAAAACCATTCTGTAGATTAGGTAGTTAAATTATGTAGGATATCTCTATACATGTACAGTCATATATTGTAACATATAAATGCAGGAGTGTGATCCAGACATGAAAGCAATGCAGAGATTATTGATTTTGTAGAGAAGGCAGCAATTCATTCCTTCTGTGGAAGTGACAAATGTAGGTATAGTTCTTTTGTAAACTGATTCTTTATTTATCTGTGCATCTATGCAGGGGAAAAGACAGCATTATTATCCCCAATGGGCCCTCTAAAGAGTGGGAAATGGAATTGAAAGCATTTGAATTGCATTTATGAATGCTACATGGAAATTCTAAGACAAACAAAAAGACTTTGGCTTTTTTGATTGTCAGCCCAGCACACAAAGCTACTGTCAAGTTAAATTTGATTATCTTAAAGAGTGCATCTCTCTTCATAAATTACCAAGAGAAATTCCCTAGGAACTCTTTGAAGAAGATGCATCTCGCAGAGTCTGTGATGAATATATAGAAGACAGAAGATATAATGTATTCTTACCTGAAAGGAGTGGATTCTGGCATTCGTTTCCAAGGAGATAGTCCTGTCTCAGCATATGAACATCTTAAGGATGTATTTCCAGTCTTCCTTATTTGATAAAGCTTTTTGATATAGTTGGGTTATTTATAATTACCACAGTAAGGAAAGAAACCAAACTGTGTTGTAAGCAGAGCTTCTTAAAAGCAGAGAATACAAACAGAAGAACTTCAGTGTGTTGATCTAATTAATTCAGGAAACATTTGCAACTTAAGTGATAAGTTGATTTCCCATGATTAACTGGTCCTTACTTGAAAAGTAATAGCATTTACTGTTCTTCAATCTTAACAGTTCAGCCTAATTTTCAGTTTGCTGCATTATTCAGTATTTTTTGTATGTAGCCTAACACATTTAAAATACAGTGTAGATTTCTCATTGTATATACTCTTGCAACACATAACTGCTGACTGGTATTGTTTATATATATCTTTTGTTCCATGCAGTACATATGACCCATGATTATTTTGTAGAAGAATTTCATTAAAAATTGTCTTTCATTAGTATTACTTGCATGGACAGACAAGAACCATGTATACATATAGTAATAAGATGTCTGAAACTGCTAAGGATAGGCAAAATAAAGCTTTGAGATCAATCGGTAATAACCAGTTGAGAAATATATACTATATTAGCTCAGGGAATTAATGTTATTATTTTCAATCTCCATTTTCTAAATTGTCACTCTGTGTGAAATCAGTTCAGTGTCTATATTTTTCTTTGTTCAGTCTCATTAGAGATTTGCCATAGTACTGCTTTCCAAAGACATCTCAGAATTATGCCATTCTGGACTGATTCATGTAAGTCTTTTCTGTGGTGAAGAGATGCAGCCTGGTTTTTTTGGTTTTTTTTACTGTTGTTCAGTTTTCCAGGCTATACTTCCTTCCAAGCTCTCTGCTTACAGAAGGTCCTGAGGGAAGGCCAAGTTCATAATAAGTGTTTCCTTGCTGAAAGAAATTCAGAAAGTGTCTTGATCCATCAAGGCTGGCTGCCTCCTGAGAAACACGAACTGCTTGTTCTTAACTAATTACATTTTGTGTTGGTTCACCACAAAATTAGACCCAAACATAACAGGAATTTTTACAACTTTACACTGATCTTACAAGGAAGCTCTGTTCTGAAAAAAATCTCTGTTGAGCTCAAAGTACGAAGTCTGTAACAGTGATCTGCCAACTGTAATGCAGAATTCCTTCCTTTCTGACTTGCCACTGTTTATCATAACTCATGTTATTACGTAGTTGGCAAATACAGTTATTTATGAAACAATACACATGTCCAAAGTAACTTGCCAGGTTGACGACTCCTCTTTTTGATAACGATGCTCTCAAAGAAGTGGTGCCATGAGGATATGGAAATACAAAAAATGCCTTTCAAAATATGTCCACTTGTTTGTGTTCTCTGTGCTATTTATAGTCTGTCTCAGAGGATAATCTGATTTAAACAGGACAGTGTCCACAGCCTTTTCTAACTGGTTGTTTCTGCTGCCTTGTATCACAACAGTTGTGCAATAGCTTCTTTCTTCAAGGCTCCCAGTTGCTCACTCAGAACTGACTAGCTGAAAGGTTGGAAATGTTCTGCTTCCCGTTTCAGAAGCAAAACCCCAGGTCCATATAAGTTCCATTGAACTTGTTACCAGATAATTTGATCACACTGAATAGGATCAAACTCTGGGTTTGGGCAAGTAACTGTAGGTGTCTTCATGTGTGATTAGTGTCTAAGCTTCTTTTAATCAATGTGAATCTGGCCAGTACAGCCAGTGAAGTATAGAGGGCAATTCAGGTCACTGTAACATAAGCACATTGAGCTTGATTCATTTACCCAAACTGAGGATATCTAAAAGATTAGATACGTGGGTTTCACCAATACAGTGCAGCACCACATTTTCACTTCATGTGTGTTTTGGAGTAAATTCTCCATCACAGATAAGGGTTAATACAGATCTGTTGTTTGTATTAACCTGTGGCTTGGACTGATTCTTTCTGATTTAAATTGAGATGCAGCATTCTCTGGGCAAGAATTGCACTATACTGAGGTCACTTAGTGTCTGTGGGGAGTCCGTCAGGATAGTAGAGGAACCAGTCCCAACAGAAAATAGCACTGCAGTCATTGGCATGTCACTACATGGGCAGTGCCATGCTGGCTTGCACTGATTTTCTTGACTCCTCCTCTTAGCCATTAGTGACAGGAATTAGCTGGAGGTTGATAGAACCTAAAGTACTCTCTGATTCCTGCACAGAATCTGCATAACAAGCATCCTTTCTCCTTGTGGTAAGCTTCCATATTACTGTGAAATAAAGAATTTTTTTCCTTGCTCAGAAAATTATGTTAACATGAATCTAGTCTAGAGTGCTTTGCTTTGGATTTGTTCTTTATATGATGAATACCAAAAAATGAAACATTTTAATTTGGTAGGACTCTTCAAACAGCTAGGCCTTTCACACTTTACCTGATGGACTTTCTGTTTCCAGTGCTCACCAAATATATTTAAAAAATATATAATTTCTTGGTCTTTCATTATTAAGAGAAATGTCGGCTCATGACTCTGAACAGTACAGTACCTTTAGAAGTCAGGAACTGTAGCTCTGAAGCCAGTTACCTCCAGAAAGACTTGTCTATTATTTGAGGTTATTTTCTGAGTATGAGTATTGTCAAAGTCACCTACACTGATTGCCTTCGAATATAGGAGTATTAGTAATAGTTTTGGTGTTATGTGGAGGAATTTAGTTACCTGATAAACACTAATGGGAGTTGCCAAACCTTGACTCCCACTGAAGGTATAAATTTTGTTAGAGGTGCACATAAACAAGAGATTTATAAAACTCTTTCATCCAACACTTCTCACCTTGTGAAATATGTACAAAACATAGAACCTTTGTTTCTTGGTATGTAATACCTGATCGTGACCTGCTACTGTTGGTGTACGATCCAAAGCCATGAAGCAGCTTCCTTCAATGAAAACTATTAGAATGGCTTTGCTTTTTCATTGTAAACAGGCTTGTATTGCTATTAGGTGTGAAGCTGTTCAAGTTAAAAGACTAATGTATTACCCAAAAAAAACCCAAACTAGTTAAGCTGTCTCACAGTACAGCAGAACACCTCATACTCTTCACCCTACCTCCCTCTCATGTTTCACTGCGGCATGTTCCTTCTACCACACATGCTAATTGCAGTTCACAAAAAGACTAGGTCGGCACTTCTTTATCATATTTATGCACATGGCTTCCACCACTGCACTGGCTTTGCAGACATTAAACATCCACAATAGTTGGTGAGTTATGGATGTTGAGGTGAAGAAAATATCCAATGAAAGTGTATATTCAGAAAGCAGAAATGGGTAAGACTAACATTTGTGCCATGCAGTTGTTGGCATGTGGTAACTGTAGTAATAAGAATAGCCCTAATTTATGGTGTCTAAATGAAATGCTAAAGATACTGCTCTAATTTCCCTTTGAAAGCACTTTCTAGCTCATGTATATGGGGCTGGTTGCCTGCATAACTGGTATTGTTTGGAGAAGTCTGTGGCTAATGTGTAATTGATCTGTGCCAGAAAATGTACCCTGGTCCAGGACAAGTGATGGAAAGTAGTTTGTGTGCAGACTATGCAAATCGAGGTTCTTTGGAAGGGATTCTCTCTTTTTGTACATGGCTGTAGAATCAGTAAGCTTGGAAAAGACCTCTAAGATCATTGAGTCCAACCATAAATGGTTGGACCTGCCAAGTCCACTGCTAAACCATGTGCTTAAACACTGCATCTACGTTTATTTTGAACACTTCCAGCGATAGTGATTCCATCACTTCCCTGGACAGCCTGTTCTGGTGCTTGTCCACTCTTCCAGTGAAGAAATTTTTCAGAAAGCCCAATATGAACTTCCCCTGGCACAATTGGAGGGGGTTTCCTCTTGTCCTGTCATTTGTTACGTGGGTGAAAAGATGATTGTCCCCCGCCTCACTACAGTCTCCTTTCAGATAGTTGTAGAGAGCAATAAGGTCTCTCCTGAGCCTCCTTTTCTCCAGGTTAAGCACCTCCAGCCTCTCCTTATAGAACTTGTGCTCCAGACCCTTCCCCAACTATGTTGCCATCTCTGGACACGCTCCAGCACCTTAATGTATTTCTTGCAGTGGGGCCCAGAACACATTTGAGGTGTGGTCTCAACAGTGTCAAGTATAGAGGGATGGTCGCTGCCCTGGTCCTGCTGGCCCCACTGTTTCTCATACAGGCCAGGATGCCATTGGCCTTCTTGGCCCCCTGGGCCCACACTGGCTCATGTTTAGCAGACTGTCAAACAGCACCGTCAGGTCCTTTTCCACCAGGCAGCTTTCCAGACACTCTGCCCCCAGCCTGTAGTGCTGCCTGGCATTGTTGTGTCACAAGTGTAGGACCTGTACTTGGCCTTATTGAAGCTCATACCGTTGGCCTTGGCCCATTCATCCAACCTGTATGTGGAGACCTGAGAAAACTCAGGCTGGTTTTCTTAAACAAAATAACTGTTTATTTTCTTCCAGGCTAGATTTAGGGAGCAAGAAAAAATTGCATTGTAAATCATTCAAGGTCTAGAGCTGTGGAAAAAACTACAGACAGACCAGTTTGATGGTACAGGCTACACCCTAACTTTATGTCTTCAGAGGGGGAGTAGTACAGCTGAGCTCATGACCCAAGGCTTTCTGAGGCTTTTAATTAAGTGGGATAAGCCAAGACATGAGTACGTGGTTTTCAGATGAGGTTGAGAAGGCAGTATTACCATATGGCTTTTCTACTGCTTTCCTTTCCATGTCAGGAGTGGTCATATGAAGTGACCCTGAGATTAGCTCAGTTGATTAGAGCATGGTCCTAATAACAATCCAAGTTGTAGATTCAATCCCTGTATGATCCATTTATTTAAGAGATGGACTCAGTGATCTTTGTGTGTCCCATTCAACTCAGAATATTCTGTGAAATATGTAGTAATCCTTATCACTCCTCTTCAAGTTCTTGTACTTGAATTTTTTATCTTTTTGCAAGGCGCTGCAGTTAAGTGTATTAATTGCTGCAGACACAGAGGTGGTAGATTATATGGAGGCACTTACCAGCCTTATATATCTAGACCTATATGGCAGTACCTTTGATTTGTATTAGGATAAGAACTGAAAAATCAGTATCTGGGGAATCTTTGTATGTCTGATTCCTTTGACAGTATCTTGTGCAATTAACCTTGCCTCTGATTAATCAAGTTTTTGTACTCCCATCATTCTTGTACTGAGCTCTCCATTCAAACTGGAATGTGTATGCCTGGCTTCTGACCAAGTAAGGACAGTTACGTAGAGCTTATCTCACCCATGCCGGTGGGCACATGCGCTTGTTCACTGAGTTTTGCGTGGGTAATATATGCATTTTAAATTCTGTGAAAAATAGTGAAAGATACCCCATTAAAACAGATTCTGGATTTAAATTATTATGGATTTGCTTAAGTTAAACAGGTCATCATGAAAAAAAATACTGTTCAGCAGTGAAGAATTGACTTTACAAGGAAATGCTTCAGCCCAAGCCCAAAGATTCCCTATGAGATATTTGTTAAGAAACTAGATAAGATTTACATTAAAATACAGAGTACATAAAATCCTGTCATGTGTCCCTTTTAGGTAGCTGTGATGGGACTGGTATGAGGGGTAAGAAGTAAGGTACACCTTATTAGAAAGACCAGTACAGACCTTACAGCTTTTTCTTTAAGGTCTTGTTTTTGTTCCCACATGTCTAAAATCAATTGTGCATTTGTTTCTCAAATCTTACATTGTTAATGCACCGATTCTTTAATGGTCTTCAAGATACACCCTCCCACCTTTACATTGGTGAGCTACAGTGTTCTCTTTGCAATAAGAAATGGCTGGTGGTTATAGCTTCTCTCAGAAATACAGGAACATTTGGTAATGCACCCATGTTGCCTTTTCCCAAGCCCACTCTAGTTCAGCTGCTTCAGCATTTACTTCTCCATCAAAGTCATAAAACATAACTTTGTGTGAAAATTCTAAACTTGTTAGTAATCTCAGAAAGAAATGTGATTTATGGTCCATTTGAAGTTTGTTTCAGTATGCAACCCTAATTTATATCTCATACTGTAACTGTGAAAGTGATGTGTCAGGTTCTTTGCTTGTCTGACTGTTTTTGTGTAGCATTAAATAAGCATTTTAATTCCTGGTTTTTTAGTGTTTGAAAGGTTTGCTGGGTCACTTATGTAATAAAATACTTTGATCTAATCTCTAGAATAGAGATTAGTCCTTTGTGCCAAGTCGGATTTTCATTGTATAATGTCCGTTGCAGCCAGTGAATGATATTTAGCCTAAGCTTCCAGTGCATGATAGAGCAGACATGTTTGCTTTTATTTGGTTATTAGTCTCTTCTGACAATTATTTTACAGATGGAAGTTCTGTTAATTATGGTAATGCAGTACATAGTTAAAGAGGATGACTAATATGAAAGAATTGGTTTGACCTTCTTTTACTTTTGTATTGAAAAGTAACTGGCAAAGATGATTATGTAGAATAAAGATGAGAGAAAATGCATCAATTGGTTCGGGTCTTTTTCCAGGTTACGCATTCCTCCTGTTCCAAGAAGAGAGTTCTGTTCAGGCCCTGATTGATGCCTGCATTGAAGAAGATGGAAAGCTCTATCTCTGTGTTTCCAGCCCCACTATCAAGGACAAGCCAGTAAGTACACAGTCGATGGCCTGCAGGCTATAGCTGCCATCTGTCTAAAGCTACATTGGAAATTATGAAGATGAAAAAAATCAAAAGTAAACTACTGTTTGCAGAGCTCAACGTCTGGAACACTTGGATTATTTAAAAATGGTAGTATTTTGAATTAATAGGATTAAAACAAAGCACCTAGACAGGCTAAGGTAATGAGGTTATGACTGACAATTTATAAAAGCTGATGAACATATTTCCACACTGTAGTGAAACTTAAAGTAGGATACTGTTTTCTTTCCCAATTTAATAGGTTCAGATCCGTCCCTGGAATCTCAGTGATAGTGACTTTGTGATGGATGGTTCGCAGCCACTTGATCCTCGGAAAACAATTTTTGTTGGAGGAGTCCCTAGACCGTTAAGAGCTGGTAAGTAGAATATGTGTCCATTTTTAAAAGTAAGAAATTAGTAGAAATAATTTGTACCATGCATAACTTTTTGTAGTTATGTATGGATAGATATAGATATATTCATATGAAAATTGAAGAGTCTTGGTAGTTCTAACCGCAGTACAAAATTCATGTATTCTTAAATTTCTCTACTGTCTGGCTTTGCCCATAAATCACAGTTCATCATTGAGATTTACTGGAAACTGTTACTTCTCTATAGCTGTGGAAAATATTTTGATCATATTAGCAAAACTGTAGTGTAAGCTATGTCACAAAAGGCATAAAACAAAGAGTTTTTTTAAAATAATGCTATGGAAATATCTCTGCCCCCCTCTATGACTATGGAGAGTATTTGTACCTGCTTGTCATTGTGCATTAGCTACTCTTCTGCTGCTGTCAGGTTACATGCACAAACGCAGGTGATGGAGTACTTGAACAAGTAGGCATATAAGAAAAAGGAAGAAATTCGGAGAGCTAGCACAGTCTTTGTGGCACAATATTTTATGAGATTGCAAGACTTTTTCTAGATTCTTGCCAGAGGCATGAAGGAAAAAATAAATATTTCTGTAGCTGTGGAATGATTGATCTACGGCCTGGACAGTCTGCATTTTCAGATGGGCTGCAGTAGCCTTTTACGATGTTTTAGGTGGCTTTCTAGTAAGTAGGTTGCAGTGAATGTTGGAAGTAGAAGCATACCATAAAGTGGTTCTAATCCACTTTTTTATTAGAATGGCTTCTGGACTTCACTAGTCTTTCATCATTTGTAATGAATTTTATTCTTGGAGAAAGATGAGCTTTTAGATGAAAGATGTAAGAAAACCAAGAAGCAATAGTGCAAATTTGGGATACAAAGGATCTAAATTTTTCTGTCTTGGACCTGCAATGCACAAGCTTTTTTGTTATTTTGCTTTTAAGACTCTACTTTTGACTGTAATACAAGCTCTGTAAATGAGCATAAACACAGTATGTTCCAACTGCAGATTAATTTTTCTTTAAATTCAGTCCAGTGCTTCATATTACTGTGCTGAATGTCTGTGATAAATTTAATGGATGCATTCTTAGGCTCAGCTCACAAATGCCCTGTATATGTGAAAATGAAACTTTTATGGCATTGTGAAATAAGAATAATGACTTCACAAAAGCAGTAAAACTTAAGGAGTCTCTTCAAATAGCTATTGAGCATCAAGGACTGCTGACACTACTGTATCCTAATACAGAGGATACTAATTCTGAAAAAAACAGTGTTTTCCACCCTGATGAATTGCAACTGAATTCAGTATAATCTGGCAATCAGAGGATTGCCAAGGTATTTGATCTGTAAAGTTTGGAATTTTTGTTTCTCTGAACTTCAGTACCTATGGTAAGTATAGCACTGTGTGACCAATGAAAAGATGCTAGCTACATCTTTAAATTCAAGTGGGATGTAGAGCATTAGGACAGCCAGAGAACACGTACCAAGGAATTTGTAGCCTGTGGATCTATTTTATACAGCTTGCATTCCAATGCCTGCCCAAAAGCTTCTGATGTAACCCTCTGAAGAAAGCTGCCCTGAAATTCCAGTTCCAGGTTATCAAGAACTTACAATTCCATTGTTCCTTGGCTGTATTGTGCTCACAGTATGAAAGATCTGTCTGCTGAGTAATTAATAGCTTATTTAATATTCTTTTTTTTTTTAAATTTTATTATTACTGTTCCATTGGCTGTTGCAAATTTAATCATTAAAATAACCTTTTCTAGTATTTTTAGACATGAGCATACTAAGTTTGCACTCTAAGAACAGTTTAAATAAACACTGGTTTGTTTCTTAATAGTGGAATTGGCTATGATCATGGACCGTCTCTATGGTGGAGTTTGTTACGCAGGAATTGACACTGACCCTGAGCTGAAATACCCAAAAGGTGCTGGACGTGTTGCTTTTTCCAATCAGCAGAGTTACATTGCTGCCATCAGTGCTCGGTTTGTTCAACTTCAGCATGGCGATATTGATAAACGAGTAAGTTACGTGGAAATAAAACAAAAAAAAAGAGTTATACTCTATAAAGAAACTTCACGGAGTGTGGTAGCATAGTATGTGATTGGCTTTCAAGCCAGCTTCTACATTTTTTTTTTAGCATTCATGTAATTCCACTACTTTTCAGGAGTATGCCGTGAATGCCCCCCAACGAACAACGTGTTTCCACAGAGCAGCAGTTTGTTCCTTTGACATATGTTGGACCATATGTTCTTCACATTCTGGAGTTCCTGATTTTGTTGTGTATGGGCAAGGGGCTTGAAAATCTCTTTGTCTCCCATGTTCTAATGAAACCCAATACTTTGATAATTCCTCTGTCATTCATAAGAATGTCTAGTATTCACTGGCTTCAGATTAGCTTGATACTTAGAGCTGTCCTTAATTTCAGCCATAATTGTCAGTGGTCAGAAAGTTGGTCAGGCTCAACACTTAAAATACAAAATGTTTAATTTTTTTTCTGTTTGAAAGTCTTCTTAGTACTTACAATGCGTGTTTCTGCATATTTCTACAGATGCTTATTCCTGGCAAAGGTGAAACTAACATATTAAAAAGACTAATGAACTTAATAACTCCTAATTAGAAGCATGAGAGTAGCAAAGCAAACTGGCATCTAAATTATGTCAGTTTTAAGGGTCACTGGTTTTAATGTCAAGAGCTGCAGAGATAGTCTGGCATTAATAGTTGTTCCTAAAAAAAACAAAACTGAGGTCTTATGGGAAGAAGGGTCGAGTAAGTAAAGTAGTTCAAGGTCCAGTCTCCTCTACAGATCAAAGACATGGGAAAAAGTAGTACAGTTAACAGAAGTCTGCTCTAGGGAGGCAGCATGTGCTTCTCTCCTTTCAAATAGGCAGAGCAATACAGCTTTACGTATGTGTCTCAAATACTGCTTGCGTTATGAGCTGAAATCCCCAAATATGGTCCTTCCCAGAGGATGAGTGGGTGTGGATGTGGGTGTTCATTTGGGCTTCAAATTAAGACATGATGGCTATGTTTTGGTCATGGGATTGCTATCCTTGTGACTTGCAGCTGTCGTTGACTTATAACTCTACTTTTTGGATAGTTGCGTAACAGAAAAAATGGCCTTGACACTGTGATTGGGTGAGGGGAAATAAAACTGTTAATCATCTTGCATTTGAGTATTTATACAAAATGGGAGGAGGGACTAGAATCCAGAATTTCTTCTAAAGGAATGGTAAATGGGTCATTTAGCTTCAGAACTGAGTATTATTTAATGTGTTTCAGGAACTGTGTAAAGGGCATTTGCCTGTGGAGTCACCTGACTTGAAAATTGAGACATGGGCAGTTGGGTCCCATCCAGAGTATGTTTCTCTTAAAAGTGGGATACATGGACTTGTACCTTGTAGACTATGGGGAACTTTTATCTTTGTCTTCCTCTTCCCATGGGAGGGTGTCCTTCGCTGTAGAGAGAGGTACATGGCAGACTGGCAGTGCCATCTTGTAAGAGAAGGAAGGCATGATGCTGCCTTTGAAGACTGCACTTCCACATACATTGTTCTGCGGTTTTGTGGGTTTTTATGATAGGTCACCAGAAATCTTAAGGGCTCTTTTGATGCTGAGCAGGCATCTGAAATGGCAGTGCTTGCTGTTTGCAGAGAAAAGGATGTAGGTTGTGAGTGGGTGATGTAACATTGCAGTTCTTAAGGCAGGATGGACTGCAGGCCTCTTGGAGCTTGGACGGCGGGAAAGAAAAACCAACATAAAATCTACCCCAAATACTAGATCTGGGGAGCACAGTATTTGACCTATATACATTGAGACTTAATTTATAAAAACAGTACTCAGTGGTTTCTTCAATCACAAATTACCAAAAAAAAAAAGCCAACCAACCAACCAAACAAGTATCAAAACAATCCAAAAAATCTCCCGCCAAGCATAGTTAGTATCTGGAGATAGCTGTTCATGGATTGGAGAGGTTGAGGGTGAAAGGCAGGAAGATCTAGGCTTTCTCTTTAAATATCTGAATTCTTAAAGTTTCTCTTTTATATATGTAATTTATGTTCTTTCTTCAGTGTTGCTTCTTTTTTAACACTTGAGAAAAATT
The DNA here is from genome assembly GCA_013398015.1 of Oreocharis arfaki. NCBI lineage: Eukaryota > Metazoa > Chordata > Aves > Passeriformes > Paramythiidae > Oreocharis > Oreocharis arfaki. Next base: position 113,440 of record VZRR01002773.1, on the reverse strand, counting down.
AATTTTTTGACTCAATTGTTCTCTTAAATTTAGAATTTCCAAATTTTTATTAGCGTCCTCATTTTTTCTTATTTTAAAAAATGTGTTCTACTCCTGAGTTGGTTCACTGGCTAAATATTTTAATAAGCTTGTCTCTAAGTCCCATGGTGGGGAGGGTTTATTAACTTCTTTGTTTATCTGAGAGGGGGGTTAATCTATATTTTTTAAATCATCTCCTTTAAGTAAACCATAAGGTCAATCCTTATTTATATAATTACATATATTTATTAGCACCCAGTTATTTGCATTACTGAGGAGTCATAGAGAAGAGCATCATTATAGGTAGTATCTTGAATCTTAGCTGAAAGCATGAAAAAGGCTATTTTCAGAAATAGTTTTTTACCTCCATGGAGTTTTTACACTAATGCCTTTTCAGGCTCTGAAAGTATTCTGAAATCATTATTATTGCAGATTTGTAGATGAGCAGGCAGTTCATATAAATCTGTAAACCACTGGTTTTGTAAATGAGGCAGATGGTCCTACTTTGGGTACTGCCTTCACCTGAGGCATTTGTGTGTGTTGGCCAGGAAGGTAATAGAGTACATATTGCACTGAAGTCCTAGATGCAGAGCCTGTTCTGCCCTTTACCTCTGCATTGCCTTTTCAGACCAGTTATATCCAGTTTCTGTAGGTCTGCTGTCCTTTCACATTCTTTTCATAACCAGTTTTGTCTGTGTAAAAGTATTTTTCAGTTGCTAAATTTTGCAGTTCACCTGTTTATCCTTTGGAACTTCAGTTCAAAGTATTAACAGCATTTTTTTGCACATACCTTTTCCTACCTTAATTGGAAATCTTAGTGTCACAGCCACTTGATAAACATTGCCTGTGATCTTAACTCCTTCAAGTTCTCTGTAGCTTCTCTTCACTTCTTTTGATGTGTAGATGCATTTAGTTTCTCTAACAGATGTTTTTCTTCAGCAAAGTACTCATCCTGTTTTATCATATATGAAAGCTCAACTCCAGACATTTCTTTGGACTTCCAGCTCCAAACAATTCCTTAAAATGTTGTTAACTTTCATATGCCAGTAGTCTGCATCCACCTCATGTAATACTTCCATTCCCCAGAGTGTTTCTCTAATATTTTTGAAATCATCTTCGTACCGATCTTGGTGCATTAGTGCACTGAAGCTTGAAATGTATGCTGCTTCATGCTTTCAGTAATTCTGAGCCATGAACACAGTTACTGCATAAGGTACCTGTTTATTGGAAAGTTAGAGTGTAATTGGTGATAAGGCAGGTTATTGTAGTGAAATAAGAAGTAGAGCTTGTACTGAATATAGATTACTGGAAGAAGCATGCTCTGTTTGACATTTCTTGGATGGCCTCTACTTCTGAAGCTAAGAACATGAAGCCTATTTGGCTATAAAACTTCAGGGTGGGGAGCTTTATGTGTAAATTTTTTCCTCTGGAGATACATTGAAAAAAGTATCATTTCAAAGCTCTTAATATTTCTGGCATATTCTGTCTGAGTATAGAACATACAGTCAATGTCTGTATGTAACAGTCTTCTAAGGAAAAAAATCTCATGCAGCAGTGAGGAAAATGTGGAGTACAACAATACATTCCTTAACGATCAAGTCAACTCATTTTGTGTTTTATTATGAAGTACTTCTTCCTGTCTGATCGCAGTCTGTAGCAGTTCAGTTATGCAAAGACATAATGCATATTTACCACTGGACTCCTGCCACTTTTCCATTCTGGCAGTCAGATGAGTTTGGGAGGGAATAGCTATGTAAGACAGGTGTTTGTAGCTGTCTGTAGCCTTGCAAAATGGTCTTTAAAAATGTATTTTCAGAATTGTATTGAATACAAATTTCCTGTACAGTTCAAAGCTACAGAAAGAGAAAGTAACAGATTACCAAAATTGGTAGGGCTAAATTTGACCGTATTTTAAAAATAGGGAGTGAATTTATGGTGAACAGCACCACTAAAAGATCTGCATTACAGCTTACAGGAAGTACTTTTAATTTGCACACAGTGTAGTACATATAGAGACACTTGTATTTAAAAAAAAAAATTCTACATTGAAGGGTTACTGTCTCATGTGTTCAGGATTTTTTTTTTGTTGAACGTTATAGAATTGTCATATTCACATCCACTTGGGAGACCTCTGGGTGGTTTGGTTTTCTTCTACACATATGTCCATAATATTGTTTGCAAAGAAGACTCTTCCAGAATAAATTCGGGGAAGTTTCTGATGTAGATGTTTATTACATGCACAGTGTACTTCTAAAGATCTGCCTTGAAGTGTTCTGCAGTATGGATGGGTCTGTAGATGATAAATGATAACAAGTAATAACTGATCAGTTAGATAAAGGCATTAATACGACTGATTTCAGGCTTCAGGCTGCTTTTCGGGGTTCTTTTTTAAACCAGAGAAAATGAATGCCTTCATACAACTTCAGGTGGAAACAGTTATATTGTTCCTGTTTCACTCCAACAGGTGGAGGTAAAGCCATACGTGTTGGATGACCAGATGTGTGACGAGTGCCAGGGTGCGCGGTGCGGTGGGAAGTTTGCTCCTTTCTTTTGTGCCAATGTCACTTGCCTGCAGTATTACTGTGAGTTTTGTTGGGCAAATATCCA
>VZRR01002773.1:50815-105815 GCA_013398015.1 Oreocharis arfaki | reverse complement strand
CTCGGCAGCTGCCTGAGGAGATACAGCAAAAGGGAGCTCGAGCTCGCACTGAGGAGGCACTGCTCTCACCGTGGGTATCTCACCCACTGTATAGGACAGCAGGCTGCTCCTGTAGGGGACAGGGACTGTGGCAGTGTTGGCCTGATTGTCTTAGAATCACAGAATCATCATAGAATGGTTTGGGTTGGAAGGTTAAATACCATCCAGTTCCACCCCTTTGCCATGGGCAGGGTCACTACACCAGGCTGCTCAAAGCCCCATCCAGTCTGGCCTTGAACACTCCCATTGTCTGACCACCCTCACAGTAAAGAATTTCATTCTAATATTTCATCTAAAGCTGTCCAGCTGTCCAGCTCTCCTCTTTCAATTTAAAGCCATCACCCCTTTGTCTTGTCACTGTATCACTGTTTTCCAAATTACCACTTAGTACCTTTTGTTTGCTGGTTCTTAATCCAGAGAATCTGCTATTTAATCCAATGTATAGACACATTAAACATCATATTAACCATGCTTCTATGCAGTGTTCCTAAATTATCCCTGGGGAGCTCTAAATCTGTCACAGCATCTCGGCTGTAAGAGGAGAGGGAGAGCAGTGCCACATGTGGTAGGTGTGAATGGCAATTCCCTAGCTTTCTATTTTTGGTGATGTTGGAAGAGTTAAAGATTTGTTTTCTACAGCAGTGACAGTAATTGCACTGGCTTGTTTTATTTTTGTTGTCAGTGATAGGGTCTTTATATGCCACCACTTTCATCAGCACTTAATTGTTGGCACAGAGCCTCAGCTGCCAAATTACCTGTCTACTTGCCATGTGAAGGGTTATTATGTCATTTGCCTTCTGAAGAAGCTGTGCCCTTCCAGAGTTAAGGCTGTGTTGTTGTTTTTTACTTCACACAGGTACTAAACACTTCTTCATCTTGTGTTAAGTATAAACGGAAGCTCGGGTTGTCCTTCAAGCCACCGAGCGTGCTGGTGGGAGAGAAGGCTGCTGACAGCTGGGAGCTGCCCCCCTGGCACTGGCAAGAAGAGATTCTGAGGTAGCACAGCAGAACTGGGCGGAGTTTGTTGTAGCTACAAGAGCCACCAGCTGACCTCAAAAACAAGCAGGAATGATCCACCTGCAAGCAGAGTGGGCAAGGGGAGGGTGGTGTGTAAAGCTGTTCTATTTTCTTTAAATAGAAAGAATCATAGAGCCGAGGTCTAGGTCAATGTTCTGGCCACAAATTGCGCCTGCAGTGGCTCACTGATCTCTCACAGTAATCACACTGATCTTTCACCAGGAGCTCTGCATGTACATTGGCTGAGATTTTTCCCTCCATGCCTAAAGGGCTTTGTACAGCTGAGTGTTGCTGCGCTGCTGCAGAAGGCAGGCGCTGGGGCGGGCTGGCTGGGTAATGCAGGGAAGAGGGGACTGGTGGCATGTTCTCTCTGCATCTCTCATTTTAACAGGTTCAGATGTCTCTCAGTTTCGTATTCTTTCCATCTGCTTCACCCTCAGGTTCATGACACCCCGGTGTTGCAATTTACCCAGAGCTTGTGGACAGATGAAGACTTTATGGGAATTTTATCTAAGTATATCTTCTACTATGCAGAAGCCTGATGCAGAGCAGGGACTTGAACCAGCATACACAGGTTTTGATGAATGCACTGATCACCCACTGCTCGTGCTCCAGAGATAGAAGATCTGTAGTTTACTCCTTTCTATCAGAATTAAGACTGCTTGGTTCACTAAATTTGTTGTCTCTATGCCAAATGTGCAGCACAGCAAAGGGAGAAGCTGTTCTCCACTTACCGGACCAGAGGGCCTGGCCATGATCCCATCTCCCTGCCCTGGGTGCCCTCCTGTGGACATGAAGCCACAAAAAGGAAAGTTTGGTAAAGTCCCTGTTGCCTCCAGGACAGGAAATGATATGTTCAAGACATTACTAGGATACAAATGTGCTCCTGGATCTGTTCAAATCCTGTATCTGTAGTTTCTAGAGCAGGAACGCTCAAAGTCTAGCTCAGATAGAGCGTCTTATTTCCTGGTTTCTTTCCGCTGAAGACTTCTATTCTGCTGTGTTGAACTTGCCAGCAGTGTTGGGAGATGCAAAACACAGATCTTCTAGAATAGTGTGTCTTGTGTGAAGAGGAAAAAAAACAACATGAGGAGGTATTATAATTTAGCTGTTGTGGTGTGTGAAACTGTCAAAAGAGCCCTTTGTCCACACCCCACTGAAGATGTGAGGCTGTTGCCCACTGAACTGGCTGCCTCTGGGATGGAAAATATTTCAATACTTTGCTTTGAAAACGTGCAGAGATTTTAATGTTTAACTGAGGAAGGTGCACAATATCTGCCATAATCAGAAAGTGCACCCACAGATGAGTCAAATATGACTTTTTTGTCTGTGTTTCACAATTGTGTGAGGAAACAATCACAGCGAACGCCATCCACCTCTCATGCAGGAGAATCCCACAAACCCTATAGAGGACATTTCCTACGTGTGCTTTTGGAATAGGACTTGCAGCAGCTTCAGCTCACGCGTGGGCCTTCCCCCGAGAACTGAATTTCAGCCTTTAAGGTTAAATTTGGGTTAGCATGACACCATCTGTTACCCATTTTGCATGAGAACATGGTGCGCTTGGCCAACATTTCAAATGCTGTGTACAGTGATCCTATACGGAGACCCGTGAGAGAGAAGTGCTTCTGGGAATGACAGCAGTTTTATACTGAGTTCTTTAAAGCACATGAATAGCAGTTGCCTGAAATGTTACTTCCTTGTACAAGATCAGAGTTTCTTTAAGCAGAATTCAAAATCAAACAACATGTATTACAATAAGTACTGTCAGGGAACTTCAGGTCTATAAAGGTAATCTGGTAGAAAATGGAGTCTAAATGAATATTGAAAGGAAAAGATTGAAAAATAGGCTTTCATTCACTATTTTTTAATGACTTATTCAATGCTAACAATAATCAGGCAAAAAAAGTGTTTGGAAGGCTGAAAATTCAGAGATAGCATCCAGTGGTTGACTATGTCATCTCCATTCCTAGCCACAGGTAGCTCATAGCTGCTGTAACAGTTTCATTAAATTCCAGTTATGCCATCCATTCTGCCCTCTGCCTACCGGAGCTTTACCACAGCTCCTCTTCCAGTCTGCTCTGGGAACTGAATGCACCCCAGTCTGGGCAGGGCCAGGGACTTTATGGTAAATCTGGTTGCACTGCTTGCTGACATCAGGCTCAGACTTCCAGCATCTGGGAAATAGATCAGTTCATCTGATGGTCTCCTGGTCCCCAGCACAGGTAAGACTGTACAGGGCAAGTTGGTTTGGTTCTGCTACTTTGCTTCATGCCTGAGGCAGGGACGAGGTTTGGGAGCTGGGTGTGGGGACGGAAGGGGGGATGTTTGGCAGCCTCTTGACTACAAGTAGAGAAAGTTATTTTGTTCTGGTGTGTATGCAGTTATAAATTCTGATTTATCCTATGAACTTATTTCTAACTACAACCCTCAGCATAAATGAAAACTTCCCTGTTGTGTTTAAAAAACAAACCTTATCTACGTCCCTGGAAGGCAAAGCCCAATGCTGGCACGATAAGACACAAGACAGGTTGAACCAGTTTGGTGCAGCTGAACTTGTGAACCGGAGCTGGATCTCATCCCACCACTTTGACGGACAGAAGGAGGGAGTCACATGACTTTCCTCACTAGGCCACGTAAAAACACCCTCAAAAACAGTGTCTGGAGCCTGCTTAGACCAGAGGGGCTGAACATGACACAGGGGCTGTTTCCAGAAGCAGTAGCCAGGTGACAAGGCAGAGAGGGAAACTTACAGCCACGTACAATGATGGGATCAGTGGGAATGACTGCAAATCCTCCAAAAAGTCTTCAATGCCTGTATTTGAAGAGCAGGAATGACTATAGCTTTGACGCATGGTGTTGATCTCTCCTGGTAAATCTCAGTGGGGCCAACAAGACTGCTTTGTGTGTACTTGCCTAAAATTAACTTCTCTAAATATCTGAAGAGTGTAAGTGGTGGAGAAGAGGCTGGCTCCAGGAACTGGCACTTGGAGATGCGTGTCAGGTCCTTCCTCACCAGGCACCAGTCCAGTCCCACCTGCAGATAGTTTCTATTGGCTATACTAAGAAGTGTCTTTGCATCTGCTGTCACCAAGGTTTGACCCAGGGCTGGGTTGGCCAGGTAGATGAAGCAGTTTTACCTCATGCTCCTTCTTTGGATGGGACAGAAATGACTCTGACTGGAGTGACACTCAGAGGCCCAGCTCTATAAGGTCCTGTGCTGCAGAAGGCTGTTTAACGTCTGCTTGCTTGAAGAGAAAGCTGAATACTTTAAAGGCCTCCCCAGCTTCCCATACTGAAGCTGTCACTTAGGCTGTTTAGCACCAAAGATTAGATTTGTGGTGTTTTCCAATAACCTACTGCATCATCATTTAGTCATGTTACTAATACGCCAGCAGATTTCAATGACCTTTGCAAAAATAAAATCAGACTAGATTGGCATATTTGCTTTAGAAGATGCTAATCAATATCTATTTTGTTAGCCAATATGGTTATGTCTCCTGTTATTGTGATTTATTTCGTTTTTGTTGACCAAAGGTGGTTGAATGGGTGATAACAGTACTGAAAGTGGCAAGGGTTAATAAATTCAGATGAGGTTGTCATCTTATTACCAGAGTGCAGGAAGTGAAGCACAGCCATTTAATTAACCTAGTCGCAATGAATTTTATGCAACACGCAGTTAACACTTCATCTATTAAAACCACAAAGCAGATGGTAGCGAGCAGTTTTGTCTGCCGTAAATAGGGTACCAATTACTTGCTGCACAGGATTTTATTGGACAAAATTATCTAGATATTAAACGCTGAGATATTTAATAATGTCTTTCTTTTAAGTCATGCATATATAAGACTCTTGGTCCAATAGTAGAAAACTCAAATATTTCCATGAACTCTCCAAAATGCAGTGCTTAAAAGAAAAAAAAAAGACAAAACCTTGATGAATTGACATTTCTTCAAACTCCAAGGCCTTCAGTCATTGTCTGTGCTAGAGAATATATAGCCCATTATAAAGTTTTACCCTACTTTTTCTATCTGCATAAGAGATTTTTATTATTCACATAAATGGATAATCCTAGATGACTATTAAAAGGCCACATCTCTCAATATACTGGTAGTTTCTCTCTTGCTCTTGAAAAATGATTGTGATAAATATTACCAAATTTAACATTTTCCTTTTCATTTCCCACAGTTTGGAAGAGTTATGTGAGCACATGACTGCACATATGGGCAAGGGGGCTGTATATCAAAGGCACTGTGGGCAGCTTGGTGCCTGAAGCTGAGTAGCCGCTTTGCTTTCCTGTCTTTGATCCTAGGGAGGGGAACATAAAAAACCCAACCAACCAACCAAGCAAAACAAAACAAAACAAAACACAGTTGTGTGATATGGCTTCATATTCATGTAACAATTTGGACATTTCTGGAACTTGCCAGCTCTTGAAATTATTTCATGCATGGAATTGCTGCCCTCATATAAAATACAAGGCAGAGGAAGAAGCAAACAGGCTCTCCTAAAATCATGATTGCCTCAGGACTGTGTGAAACCCATTTCTTAGCAGAGAAGTAAATGTTTGTTTGAAATCAGAGCAAAATCCCAGGAAGAAAAGAAAAGCCTGAGCCAACAGAACAAGTAGGTCGCTAAACGCCCAGCATTTTGCAGCTCCCACAGTCCTAGGCAAGGGCAGAAAATTGTCTTTCCACTCCTTCAGAGGAAACAAATCTGACCGACTTTCCTTTGGCATTCTCCTTCTGCCTCCGAAGACAGAGACTTGTCAACAAGGCTGTGCTTCTGGTGAATAAGGTTCATTAAGCCCGCAGAAAGCCAGAGGGTGTGCATTCATTTGTTTGAATGACTCTCGGAGACTCCTTTATTTGAATGACTTTTTCCTTAGAGAGGCAGAAGGCAAGTGTGTCCTTTGTCACCTCCTCTGATTGCTCTGTCCACTGAACCGATAGCAATAGCTATCAGAAAGTCTCCAGAGATTCGAGGCGTCACAATCCATGACAAAGGACATAAATTGCTCTTTTCACAGATGACATCCCGCTTTATCTCAGTAAAACACGAATCTATGTTCAATGCCTGAAGAAGTCCTGGAGCATTACTCCACTGGAGCAAGGCTTCATGGAAATATGACTAAATCAGAGGTGATCCTTACACAATCATCCAGGGAGATTTTTTTTTCATTTTCTATGCTATTGACCTCCAGGGGAATTCAACTATTTATTGGTACCAGCCCCACCCTACTTAAGCAAACTGCCGCAGTCCTTTTTCAGCCCATCATATCAGGAAGGAAGGACTTCATTTGTTACTGAATGTACTGGCACAGGTTTGGCTTGGCTGTAACAAAAACGAGTTATGTATGGTCCCAAGTGTAAGTAACATGCAAAAGAGACCAAGAGTAAACTTCTGGAGGCACAGTAAAACCATAAGAAAAATGAAGGCTTTCCCAATGTTACCTGCCCTCTGGGGAAGGGCATGCAGAGTTCCCAGCACCAGCCCCTCCACACGAGGAGCTCTGAGGCGCTTGACAACTCTTTATTCCTTCATGTGTGGTTTGCAACCAAGGCTTAGGGACTTCTTGAGGAGGCAGGCAGATCTAGAGACCATCCCATCACTTCTGGGAGAAGGAAAATCACATTACCTTTGGGCAGCCACACTCACCTCCAGGCTGCCACAGGTTGCCACAGCCCTGGGACACAATGCTTAAAAGGTGGGAAGGAGAGGATTGAGGAGCAGAATGTGGCCTTTGTTCAAGAACACAATGAAATCAACTTTGAACAGTGCAAAAGTAAATTTTATTTGGTTTCTATTCAAACATACAATGAGTTAATTGCTTCCCAGCAATTGCTGCTGAAGAGAAATGGACAGACAGCCAGGTGGAAGAGACCATGCCCTAAGTCACAGGAGCTGCCACTACTGCAAGGGGGATCTCTGACCCTATTCATTAATTAAAAAAAAAAAAAAAAAAAAGGCACCTTATTCCCCCAAGTTTCAGAGTGGCAGCTTTTAAGTTGCTGTGATTTTCTGTCACTCCATGAATACCAAAGCACATCAATATCCGCAGCCTAACAGATTCTCCCCATTCATTAAGCATCATTGACAGGGTTTCCTATGACAATAAATAATGAAACACTATAAAACAGTTTAAAATATTGACTGGACATTGACAGATATTGATTGGATATTGATGCTTTTGTTCAGATAGGTCAATATTACAGGTCAGTCTGAGATGCTGAAGCATTTCAAGGCAAAATGACCAGCCTGGGCCAACTCAAGAGGTCAAAGTCAGGCCCAGAAACAAACTCTGTCTCCTAACTGCCAAGTCAGTGCTTTATCAACAAAGCACATTGCTCTTTAGTATATTCATTTATAATGCAGATTAGGTGGATGAGAGGAAAATTTAATCATTTAGAATGACTAATAACTATGCTAATGTGTTCAGATAAAATAAGCATCCACATATGCTGAAAGCCTTTATAGTGTAATAAACTTCTGTTATCTTTTGAGGCGTGCAGTACTTTGATTTTCATATACCAACTCCTTTTTATTTCAAGTGCAATAAAAAAATGTTTTTTTAAAAAGATTGCAAAGCTCAAGACTCCTGAACCTCATTTCAATAGTGCTTGTGTGAAGTGCTGACAAACCACTCCGAGTAGTGGGCTCAGGGGGTTGGGGTTTCCTTGGCTGGCTGGGGATTTTCCCCCCGGAAAAAGTGTGTCAAACTAATTTGAAGACTTGCACTTCAGAGATGGCAAAGAGCTTAGAGGGTATTGGTTTCAATGAGTCTGAAACTTTGTGTGTACAGAAACACTAATCCCCTTGGAAGTTACTTTTATTTTCCTGTATATGACCAAACACATGTTTTGGTCCCCTGTCTAAGTTTCTGTTGTTCTTCCTCATAATACAGACACGTTTATAAAATATTTTAACAGACCTTGTTGCTAATCACATGCCAGACTCTGGCACCATGTGCGACACTCACAGCCTTTCCTCTGGTTGTGGTTTCTTGGCTACATCCTTCCCACTGCATCCACAGACCCCACAGCTGCACCTGTGCCAAGGTGCAGGTCAAGATGGATGTTTTAGGAAGCAGATCACTTTTGCCTGAAAATATTTCCAAGTGATGCTGCAGTTGGCACAGGAGGTGAGCCCTGCAGCCTAGCAGGCTGCTCCACCATGGCATGGCCTTGCCAGCCTTGGGGAAAAACATGATGCTGTTCTTTACTCCTGCACTGCACCATGTTATGGTTCTCCTCTATGAAGCACTTCAAAAGCAGAAAAGTAAGTAAGTGAGAAGTCATGGGAGAAAATAATCTCAGAGTGACACAAAACCAAAAAGAGGCAAGGATTCACTATTAATTTTAACCTGCACTGATAATAATTTAAGCCAGTTTGGAGAAAATCAACTGTCTTTTAAGAAAAAGAAAATATAGCAAACACAGTAATATTATTTTTTTAGTCTTCTTCCCTTGAGAAGAATAAAATATCAAAATACCTTGTCTATAAAAGGAAATAATTACCTGGCAGAAGGCAATAAATGACCACATATTAAAAACATCATCAAGAACAATAGAAAGTCTTGGAGCCTGGTTTTCCCTTACAATAGGACAACAAAGAATAACTACAAAAAAAAAAAAAAAAAACCAAACTCATAAAGCAATAGTGCCTCATTCTGGATGAAAGCACAAGCCTCACCAAAAGCATTAAAACAAGGAATGTGTCCTAAACTAGGAAATGGGGCCTCTCTACCCAGCTGACTTTTGTGAATGAATGCAGAGAGCTCTATAAAGGGATGGCTGCCAGCATGGGGAAGGCAAATGCTGTGGAGGGCATCATCAGGGAAAAATTAGCAGATGAGTCTACTGAAGCTGAGGTAGAAAATAGAAGGGAGGCTGACTAGGAAAGTGCAGATCTTAGCCAGTTTGTCAGGCAAAATTGCCTACCTGTTCCCATCTCCGTGGAGATGCACGGGTTATATTTGGTACTTGAGATTTTGTCATTGGCACTCCACTGAGTATTTGCCTATGAGAACCTGTATTTATATCACAAGGTTAATTAGTCATGCTGGAAAGCAGTGCTGCAGAATGGACAGGAAGGGACAGACACGCCCAAGTCTTTCTTCAAATACTCACTGCCGGTATTTTCTAAGTTAACTCTAAAATTCAGCTTCCAGTGGCTGTCTCTTTATGCAGAAGAGCAGTGGAAAGTAAAGGGTGATGGGAGAATTTGCAGTATTTAACATTTCCCTGCAATCACGAAAACAGCCAGGAGGACTAACAGCACTGGCAGGCAGAGGCAAAGCTGCCTCAGGAGCTGGGTGTGCGGGAGCAGTCCCGGCACGCCACGCTGGGTGCCTCAGGTGGTGAGGAGCTTTACACAGACAACTGGGTTACGTTCCTCATCCTGGCACAGGCTGAACCACTGCAGATAACAGTCCTCATCTGCTTTTTCAGCTCCTTAGCAGAAATGTTATAGATAAGTGCAAGGTGCGTGTATTTAGGAGGAATATTTCCTTATCTTTTAATTAAGAATGTTACAGAGGTGGGTTGTTTTTTTTTTTTTCTTTTTGCAAGATAGGTAGAGTAGTAGATTTTTCCAGTCTAACCTTTTATAGGCCAGGCATGTGATATGTGGTAAGAGCCATGAGAGGCATTTAAATTATCTCTTTTGAGACCTTTTCGTGCTTATTTTAGTTTCAATAGAATTGGGTCTGTTCCATATGTCCTGATTCACTACAGGATGCTTTTCTTGTCAGAGGAGTGGCTCTGTTTGATCAAGATGGTACTGACCTCATTTGTGAAATCAAGTATCAACTCAGTGTATGGGGAAGTATCTTCCTAGCACAGCTTCTAACAAAACAAATTTTAGAAGAGCAGCTTAATACAGGTTCTATTAAGAGTAAGCCAAGGGGGAAAAAGAACAAAGCTTACGTAATGTCCTACCACACAGACATTTAATTTTCCATTCACCTGATAAAAATTTTAATCAGAAAAGCTCTCATCTGAAATAAGAGCACTATGATATTTTTAACAGTCTTAGTCTTCTATTGACATGAGAATATAAGATGCTGAAATCATAATAGTAAGATTGGATAGCTCTTGTTTTTATTTCTGTGAGTGAGAAAAATTGTCTGTTGTTATCATCGGCATGTTATTATTCCCTATTCACGGACAGGGAATTTTTGCTTCATCACAACTGACCAGACACTATCAAAGTGTATACACTACATGAACAACTCAGCCCTCCTTCATTTTAATAGCTGGAATGTTCACAAAGCTATGACCTGAATGATAAAAAGAAAAAAAAGTGAAAGATATATCTGAGGTGTCCTTAATAAAGAGCTGTAAAAATATTGGCTGAGTACAGCCTATGACTATATTTAGATATATGTTTCCCTGAAGAATGCACCCACCAAGGTAAAATATTAACAGTTGGTTTATGGTGCTGACGTTTCCCATTTATTTCCTGATTTGTGTGCATGTGGAATAGGACAAATAAGCACCTGGGAGAAGAGAGTTGGGGATAGGCTGAGAAGGGGGCTATGTGTCCAGGCAGATTCCAGGGCAGTGGCTCAGCAAGACGGTATAAGACACTCTGCCCGGCCCGGGAAACCTTGAGAGAAGTGAGTTACCCCCTGTGGCCCAAGGTTGTCCTGCTCGGGCAGTACAGACATACACAGATTAAACTGAATCGTTACCCTGGGCTTTTTCACCTGGAAAAATTCCAGCAGCAGTCGACTGGCACTGGCCTGAGAAAGGGCTTCTGAGGAGCGCACAGACCTGTGCCCCCCGCGCCCAGGCCTGCTGTCGGGTGCACCTCCAGTGCCTGAAAGGAAGTCAGCCCCTGGAAAATCGCTGCACAACTTCAGCCAGCGTGCAGCCATCAGCAAAACGTGCCAGGGCAGGCACATTTGAGCAGCACAGCAGTGTTGGCAGCCCTGGGCTGGGGGCTTCTGCTGCTGCCCCTGCCAGCGCCAGGCCCCGGCATGGCCCAGCACACACGGGCCCGGGTGGCACGGCCTCGCAGCAGCTGCCATCCGCAAAAAGTCCCAGGGAACGGCTTTCTGGCACGGATGGGTAGACTCTGTCTAGCCTGCAGCAATGAACACGGATGGGAGTTAGCTGGTAGGAAAAAGTGAGCAGCAGCATTTTTTGGATCAGCAACTGGAAACAGAGAAGCCACGTGAGCTGTTTCTCAGCTTAAGCATCCTATCCGAGCTCTGCTTTTAAACAGAGAAAGCACAAAACATGCCTAAAATCTGACAAATGGAGCACAAGACTTCCCAGAAAAAGTACCTGAAGGACATCTTTGTAGATTCATCCATTCTTATGCTTTGGGAGGCTGTGAGTGGGCTAGGGTGTTATTTCACATGGTGCAGCACTGCATAGACAGTAAAGATCAAGGGCATTTACATTCTTGTGCAAAGCATCTATTGTTAGAGACAATATAATATTCCCTACTACAGATGAATCCACGGCACACTCCGCTATGGCAACTTCTGTTGCAGTGATTTTCCAGAAATATGGGGAGTTGCAGTAATACTGGAGCTAAGGCAGCAATAGCCACAGAAATAGCTCCTCAGAGTTGCTTGTCCCAACTGTTAAAGAGAGGGATTCTTTCCGCCTTGTTTTTCTGTTGCTGTTTATAAATGTAGGAGATGAACATGATTAAAGTGTCTAGATCTTGAAATCATATTTTAATCTCAGGGTGTGTGTCAGAGAGGGACAGGGAGAATAGATTAGTTTCTGAGTCAGGGCTTGTAACAGTTCTACAAACAGACAAATTCGTAGTCAACATGATAGTATCAACATTTAATTTAAAAGCCTCTTTAAAGAGTTTCATTGCCATATGTTGAAAATCTAATCTTTAGAAGAGACAATATCTAAAAGTTTGGCTTACTTCTCAAAAGTGTCAATTGGTATTTTCCTTAATTTGACCTATTTATCTTAAAACATTTATAATCTGTTAGGGGGATGTTCATAGCTAAATGTCCAATTTGGTTTGTTTGTTTTTTAAATCTGCCATTCTGTTGCCAAGAAATTAAAGAAACAGATGCCACTCTCTTTCGAGGGGCTCCATTAAATACGTCTTACCCACCATCTGCTGGATCTGCAGCAGCAATTAACAGCTACACACTATTCCCAGAGCAGACCTGACAGGAATTGATGGTGCTGGGATCCTGGCAATTTCTCCTTCCCGCTCCTCACCCTCTCTCTTCCAAATGCCGATAATACAGTATTTCTGCATAAAGGACTGGGTCTGCTCGGGAAAAAAAAAAAAGGAAAGAGTGATTCCTTTTTCTTCAAACTGTTGTGGATGAAAGTCCTCCCCAGGCATTACACTTTTTAAACAAAGAGCATATTGAACAATAACAACTGAGCCAATAGATGTCTGCAAAGGTTGCGTGAGCAAAGTCTGTCCAACAACTTTTGGAACAGGTCTCCTCTGCAGCAGTGTGCAGCTGTTCTGAGGAGCCAGGGGCCAGGGCTGCACACAGACTCTTCCCTTCTGCACCACTGGTTCAATCCCATCTGGGTGGGAAGCTGTTGAAAATTCCTACCTCTGTTTGATATGGGAACACTTGGGGAGGCTCTGCCTAGTGAGCAGCCACGAATCATGAGCACTGGGTGTGATTCATGTCCATTGTCAGACAGCCAGGTAACTAGCTTTGTACCAGCAAACCCTCTTGGAAACTGAGTGTTTTATTGGCAAGCGGCACTCTTAGTCACAGGATAACGCGGAGTCTTTGGATTCTCTTCACTGACTTCAGTCTACAATCCAGTCCTTTCTTTCAGCTGAGCAGATTGATTAGTAGCTAAATCCAGTTGTGCTGGGGGAGTTTAAATTGGTCATTAGGAAAATTTTCTACACCAGAATGGTTGTCAAACACTGGAACAGGCTGCCCAGGGAAGTGACAGAGTCGCCATCCCTGGAAGTATTTAAAAGTAAATGTGGCACATAGGGACATGGTTTAGTGGTGGACTTGGCTGTGCTGGGCTAAGGGTTGGACTTGATGTTAGAGGTCTTTTCCAACCTAAACAATTCTATGATTCTATAATTACTTACCTTGGAACAGAAGAACTTCCCTGGCCTTTTTTTCAGTGTTTGTGGTGATGGCACACAAACTTGGACTACTGGGTCTGGACATTAGTCATGCCTTCCCTGGCTTCAGGAGGATTCTCAGGGCATCAGAGAATGCACTAGAATGCATTTTAAAAAATCTGTGTGTTTGAAGCTGCAGGTTTTTAATCGATGCAGAAAGTCCACGTGCAAATAGACTAGCCTGCCTACTCCCTTAGCTTCTGGCACACATTCTCATAACTTTCCAGGGTCAAGGTCTTCCTTAAAAGACAATGAGCTTCCTCCAAAAGGTGTATTTGTACAGTATTATTAGAGAAATTCTAGATGCTGCAACAGTGTATAGCTTTATTTTCAACAAGTTATTTGCATTGCTGTAATGGCGGAAGGATTTCTGTGCCTCTGTCTGTCCAGCCCGTAGCCTGTCCTCAGCATAACTGGTTTCTTCAATGAGGCATGAAGAAAATAAAGGAACATCAGTGTTTAACATTTCAGATGCTCAGCTTTGCCACAGTGTCAGGATAGACAGGTGTGCATTATTTTGGAAATTAAAATTACCATCCTGATATTAAATCTGTGTAGTAATTATCCTTATTGCCCTGTATGGTGACTGTAAAGGCAATCTGAACTTAGAAAAGACATCTCATAAATCAGATGAGATTTAAAATCGTCAAAGAGTTTGTAAATCTGCCCAGGATTTAGGGATTAATTGAAGAGCAGACAACTTAATACATTAACCTTTCACCTCTGCAGTCCTGGGCTCGAAAGCTGACTTAAGTCAAGAAGTAAAAAAATAGATTGGTGATTTTGTCCTAGTCCTTATGAGTGCTGGTTAGCACTGCCTGCAGTGCCCTGTTCTGTCAGCAAGGGTTTGCTTTGGGGGTTGCATGTGTCTTGTCTGCTGCTGGCACTCCATTATGAGATTACTAACTTAAGTGTGAAGTCAGGTGCCCGAGGAGAACTGTTAGTAGGCTATGGTGGCTGTAAAAAAGGTCAGGAAGCATCACGGACAGCCCTAAGTAGTTTGTTTCCTAAAATTGAGCCAGGTCATTAAAGGGACTGCAGGGCTGCTGCAACAGGCAAGGGCGGGAGGGAAGATCCTCATCAGCCTTTCCACAGCCCTGCCCAGCCGGGTGAACCCTCACACTCATTGTCACTCCCCACACTCCCACCTCACTGCTGCCTGTGCCCTTCTCACAGGGCTTGCCAAGAAAGCAACTTTACAGGGACGCAGTAAGTGAAGGTGGGGTCAGCAGGCCTTCCTTAATTTCTTTGTCTATGTCTGAACACAATACAATTCAGCAGCATGCAGCAACATGGACCATCGTTCTCCCAGTTCCTTTGTCTTGTGGAAGACGAGGACACTGCAGAGGTTCCGGTTCACCCTCAGCCATGTGATTACAGGGCGTTTTGTCACTTGGCAGGGACCCTCAACAGCCCATCCTTGCTGACTGGGAGCCAAAGTCTGCTTTACAGACATGGTCCAATGCTGAAGGTGAAAGTGTAGCCAGCATCCATGAAGGTGGTGGAGTAACCCCTCCATCAGTGGCCAGTGGTGGTTGAGCCTTGCCCTTGCCCCCAGCCTGTCAGCAGTACATTCCCTGTGGCTTAGCACTGACCACTGGTGGCAGAAAACAGTGTGATCTGCACCTGCATCAAGTCTGGGGAGAGGGACTGAGCAATGCCAGTGTCAGCAGCAGACATCCCTCTGGGGAGGTAGCACGCTCTGAGTCCCTACTAAATAGCACCAGATTGGGAAGTCACTTGGTGTGACCATCCCTCTCTGTCGGCGTACAAGTATACCCGCAGATTTATGTTCCTCACAACCTTCAGACCACCCTTGAGAAATATCCATGCAAAAATAAAAATTGCCCATGACCCCTGTATTTGACTTTTTGACCTCTCCCTTTCTCCACAAGTACCCTGTCTGCTTAGGATTTGCCAGCTGACTGATGAGATTGGGTCTGATCTCTGATCTGAGACAACATTTGAAATTAATGTGATTTTCTGGAACTCACAAACACACGCACATAATCTGCATTTCCAGTGTGGGGTTGAGTTTTTTGGTCTGCTTGGAGCAAATATCATCCTGTGCGTTTTTAACCTTAAAAAAATGCATTAGTTACTGATGCAGGTCAGAGGTGAGATACAAAACACACTGTGAAATCCAGTGGTAGAAACCTTAATCATTTATTTTCTTTCCTGGGATCTTTTCACTTGTTCCAGCTGGTTCAAAAGCACTCGGAACATATCAACAAGGCTTACATGACTGAAAACAAACCTTTGCCAGCAGCAGAACCAGACTGACAGAAACAGGACAATAGTTTTTCCATGCCACAAAAATGTTACTAAGCAGCATACAGTTTCATGTGTGTTTCCATTTTGCCCCTCCTGACTGAATTATGAAATATTATTTACTAAGAAACATTGTAGTTCAATTTTTAAGGGAATTAATATGATTAAAGGGTTGGTTGAGAAGTGATGATTGAAGTTCCAACTGTTAAAATGCACATCAGTGTGCAGGGAAAATAAAAAGGCACTGAAATTCTTTTCAAACCCAAGCACCAGGTGCGTTAATTACATTTCATTGCATGTTGGTTTATTACTGCGGTCACTTGTGCCTTATGATCTGCACTAACACCTGCGTTCTATGGATATCTTGGTATTTCACTAAACAAGATGAATATTGGCCAGATGGTGACTCCAGTAGGAAGCATTTCACATAGATTTTCCTGCTCTGCACAGTTGCCTGTAAAGGAATCCTGAATGTCATGCTACACCAAAGCAAACCCAAATCATACAGAGATCATTTTGCGATCAACTGCCTCGACAGCATATTTTAAAAGGATCAAATGACAGAAAAATGAAGGCCTTGTAACATAGATCATGCAAATAAATCTCATGTGTAGCACAAGGGCATTGTTTGTACCAGCATTTCGCCCCCCGTGGTGACCCTGCCCTGTGCAGAAACATAATTCCACAGAAAACTGGGTCAGCTCAGGTCTGAAACACTTAGCACAGATGACTCTGTGGTTTTTTTGGTGTTTTATTTTTTCTCCAGATTGCACACATGACCTTTCTTCCATGGTATAAGTTAGTTAATGTACAGCAGGCCTCCAGCCCCCAGGAAGTGCCATGATGAGCAGTCAGGACAAGAACCCCACCACGCCTGGCACCTTGGCCTTTGACCGAAGTGGGAAGCACTACAGGAGAGGTGGGAGGGACACCGACCTCACTGCGCCTCTTACTGGTGCTGTCTGGCTCTTACCCGACACATCAGAAGTTACTTGCTGACCTGCACCAGAAATAAACAACAGATCTCAAATTCCATGCTGGCATGGTATTACACTGTTAAAAGCTTGGACAAACCTTCTAAACTTGAAATTAACACCTACCTCAAACCCACCTCACCTAGAACACACAGCATCATTCCAGGGCATTATCCAGTACTGTCTGTGAGCTTTGCTGATGCTGCAGGACATGTTGAAGGTTTTGTCTATGCAAGTAAGACTTTATTTGGGACATCCATGTTCATGGCTTCTTTTAGTAGCCCTTCACTTGCAGATGTCAGTCAAGGACTATATGACCGTAGCAACTGAAGTGTCAATACAAACTGTCACACAATCAGAAGCATTGAGTCGTCATTGCCTCTGTGGCCTTGTAGTGCAATTTTCTCCTCCCTGGGTATGCTAGGAGGAGCTCAGGGGGCACACCCAGTTTTTGCCAGCTCCCTCCTTTGCCCGCTCTGCCAGGACCAAGCTGTGCTACTGGCCTGCACCAGAAGCCCTTCTTCTTCTGGGGGGCTGGCAGACACCTTTTCTTACCTTAGAGCAGGTAAAGGCTGGATGCTCTGAGTGTGCTCCTTGCAGAGTGTGGTCCCTGGGCTGTTTCTGCTGTACCTCTGAGAGAGGCTGAGCAGGCATGAAGGGACTAAGGGGAGAAAATGCAGCAGAATAGCTGGCAGACTGGGGCACAGAGAGGGTCCATAGTGTTGGGAATGGGGGCTTGCCCTGAGAGCAGAACATAGCAATACCAATAAGCTGGCTTTCTGAGCACTGTCCTTGATGAAGTGGGTGCAGGCACAAAAAAGCCCCCCAAAATGAACACAGTCACCAAGTCAACAATGTGATGTGTACAAAGGAAGGCAGAAAGTGAAGCGCAGGGCTGGCCAGCCACTGACCTCAGCCCTGTGCTCAGCACACATACAGAGCCCCCAGCAACCTAGAGGGGAGCTGAGCCCAACCAGCCCCGCAACAGCTGCAAGTGGCCAGCTCCTCACCCTGCTGGTGTGCAAGGATGACCCTAGAGCTGGCAGATGCTATCCCCTCTGACAGGTGAGCTCCTTGGGCTGATGAACCTGCTGTTCCTCACAGAGGCACACAGCACCAGATCCAATCTATGAAAACAAGAAGCCAAAAAAGCACGAATTAACACTCCCACCTTGCCCCCAGGCATGCTTCCCCCAAGATGCTGTTTAAAGAAGACCAATATCTCACTCTCAAGAAGTGTAGGCAAATCCTATTACAAGTTGAGATTAACCGTCAGTCAGTAAACTCACCAGTGCAGAGATCAAATATAAAAGACGTATCTTCTGTGTCATCTGTTTAGCAACCTTAAATTAGCTCACACAGGCGGATGGTGCTGGCCAAATGGCAGAACATGTGCTGCAAATGGAAATCAGAGTCAAAGTAGAATCCTGTGGGATACCCCCAGCAATTTTAAAGCAGCTATCTTATTACCTAAGCAATTTTCAGGGACAAGCAGAATTCAGACACAGCCGACAACGCTCTCTGGCCCAACCTTGGTGAAACTACTTCATTATTATTTCAGTAGTGCCTGGAGAGCTCTATCTGCTGCTCCAGTTTCTCTGCAAAAGCCCTTCCAACAACCCATAATAAAAGACATCCCTGTGAGGACAGGCTTACAGTTTAATTTAAGACAAGGAACAGCAAGTGAAAGTAACAAACAACCAGAGAGACTAGAAGGGAGAGGGCTGATGGAAATGGTGCAAAGCACTTGTCCCTGGAGTCTCTGTATGTGTACACACACCTACTAGATACAGATTAGTGTGCGCATAGATATTTTAGAAGCCCCTTAACCTGAATATAAGACATCCAGAAATAATTTATAAAAGAAATTCATGCATAGGGTGGAGGGCTGGAGGGTGAGAGAGACCTGCCATGCCCTTTGCTGAGGATGCAATGTACACAGGTGGGTTTGACTTGGCTTTTTTCATACCACGAGCAGCTTTGGAGTCCATAGGCAGCAGTCACATACCTGATTGGACTCAATGATCTTAAAGATTGTCCAACCTAGACAATTCTGATTGTATGATTGAAATCACTCTTGTTTCTCAGTGTAGGAGTGTGCGGAGTAGTCTCTCTCTCNTTCTCTGCAAAAGCCCTTCCAACAAACCATAATAAAAGACATCCCTGTGAGGACAGGCTTACAGTTTAATTTAAGACAAGGAACAGCAAGTGAAAGTAACAAACAACCAGAGAGACTAGAAGGGAGAGGGCTGATGGAAATGGTGCAAAGCACTTGTCCCTGGAGTCCCTGTATGTGTACACACACATACTAGATACAGATTATTGTGCGCATAGATATTTTAGAAGCCCCTTAACCTGAATATAAGACATCCAGAAATAATTTATAAAAGAAATTCATGCATAGGGTGGAGGGCTGGAGGGTGAGAGAGACCTGCCATGCCCTTTGCTGAGGATGCAATGTACACAGGTGGGTTTGACTTGGCTTTTTTCATACCACGAGCAGCTTTGGAGTCCATAGGCAGCAGTCACATACCTGATTGGACTCAATGATCTTAAAGAGCTTGTCCAACCTAGACAATTCTGATTGTATGATTGAAGTCACTCTTGTTTCTCAGTGTAGGAGCGCATACATTTGACCTCACAGCCTCGGCCTGGGAAGCAGGAGAAATAAAAGGACTGTGCAAAGTGGCCTTGACATAAAGTTTGAGGGATTGCCTTAAAGCCATGTGCTCTTTGCTGCCAGAGACATGACTGCAGTCAAGCTGGGAAGCAAACAAATTCAGCAGAACTCACCTCAAAGGGATCTGTTTGTTTGTATATAGTTTAAATATTTCATGTTTCTTTTAAGTCTTGCTGAACAACTACTGCATGGCCTTACTTCTTGTAGAGCCCCCAAACACTTCCCAGCTTCAGCAAGCCCTACCCATGTGTGTGGGTGAGGAGGCTTAGCCTGGCGAGCCCACAGGGAAATCAGCATGTCTTGAACTTCTCTTAGTGGGTAGAGGATGGGTTTAGGCCAGTTTTTCCTTTTTCCTAGGGGAAACTAGGTGAGTTTAGTCCATCTTTCATCTTCCTACCACCTGGCATCACATTACAGTAGGAAACCGATTGTTCAGGCACACATAATGCAAGAAGGATTCTCTAAAAGTGAAAAACAATTTTCAGAGATACTGATGGCAGCAGGATGCTTTGAACATTTCCAGGTTTGTGTTTGTTCAGGGCTCAGGGATTATCAGAGGAGGCACAGTAATACCATTGGAGCGCAAACAGTTGTGAACGTGACTGTTGTAATCAAAACCCAGTGCTTGTTTGGGAGTGGCATCTTAAGAAGCAAAAAAATAGTTTTGAAGAGGTCACTTCCAGAAAGAATAATAAAAATTCCTCTGTGTCAACAGCAGCATGTGCAGTGCTCTCAGAGGAGAAGATTCCTCTTTTCCCCCAGCCCCTAGGAGCACAATGTGCAGGAGTGTCTCCTGAAACCCTGACAATGTGTAATAAAAATTCGCTTTGGAAAAAGAGCATCTCTGGTGATGTCTACAGGCTTTTGACTTTGCTCTTTCCTTCAAACACCACTCGTGATGCTGAGCGCACATTCTCTTGGCCTATTTGTTCCTGGCAAACAAAGAGCAAATTCCCCTGGGTACAGCAATCCATTTTTAACATTCGGTAATTATTTAGAAAAATGTTTTGATAGGAGAAATGAAAAACTAGGGCATTTCAGGTTCAGGAGAAAATTCTTGGAGCATTATGTGAAACAGGGACTTCGAGTCTCTTTATTCATGGCACTACCTCCAAAAAAACGTCCACCTTTTCTGCTGTGGCATTTGAATCTATTTGCAATTCACTGAACAGCCCTGTCTGCTTCTCATCACCAAGTGCAGAAGGCACAAAACTCCTGAGAGTCTGCTCTAAAGCGGTGAGGGAAGGGTGAACACAAGGACTTTGCTATGGGAGCATCGCTGGTGGGGTAGGTGAGAAAAACTGTCCATTTCTGAGCTATTGTCTCATTCTGTCCTTCCAAAATCTCTGGGATTTCATATGTTAATGTAGCCTTTTTGGAAGCCCTCTGATGGAAGACATTGCGGCAGGAAATGTCTGAGTCCTTAAGAGGAGTCTTGAGTGCTGTGAGGTATATGGCCCAAAGGCACACAGGCTTGACACAGGCTAGGAACTGTGTCTCCTGCCGTCCTCTGGCCAGCTGAGAACGTCAGGGATGAAATCTAGAAGCTAAATGCCAATTCAATTTTCCTACGAGGGCATATTTTTCTTTAAAGAAAGCACGGGCAGAAAACCACTGAGCTCAAGGCTGTGCACTGCGCACACGCTGCCTGCCAGCTTCAAAATGGGTCACCCCCTCTTCTTTTTCATCCTCCAGTATTAGTGTTCACCGTCTGTGACGCTGCTTTGTTCCTGTCTGTAAGGCTGAGCCACTGGGACTCGGAAGGTGACTAGTAGGTGTGGGGGTGGGGGGCTTTGTGCTGCAGAGGGCGGTGTGGTAAGGATGTAAATGTGAGGAATGAAAAAAAAACCTGAACTGAAAGTGTTACAGCTCTGTTGTCCTCAAAAGACCCATTTTCTTTAAGAGAGACCTTAAAAGAGAAATAAAGGGGAAAACGCCCCAAACTCAGTATATGCACTGCCATCTCCTGGTGGATAGAGAGCCCCGTCCCGCCCTGCCCTGCTGGCTGCCCTCGTGTTACGGCATCTTCATTCACTGCAGAACAAATGGCGTTGTCAGGAAAAGGCCCTATATGTATTTTGCTAGTGCCCTGCATGTTAAAAGAGGAAGAGCATTAGGCCAGATGGGGTTTGCTAAAACCAAGGACAAAGTTCCCCTTCCTGTGCTGGGAGCTGGGTCCATCCCAATGTTGGCTATCAACATTCATGACACCTCTGCTGCAGCTCCTCTGTGGCAGGAATGATGTATCAGGTAGAATTACAGACCTTTCAGTAAGCATTTCAGCCTTTAAATATAATTTGTTACTTAGAAAAATCCTCAAGTGTAATCAAAGCCACAGAAAATATTAAAACAGAAAATTAAATTGGCCAATATGAATAAATTGTGGTACCAGCAGATAGATGTACTACCATTGCCAGCAAAACAGCCAAAATTCTGTGGGTTCATGCTAACCAAAAGAAATTGTTCTTTTTAGTATTGTTTTTCATGCAAGAGTAAAAAGATTTTATGGATACACAGAAAGCAGAAAATGCGTTATAAGGCTGCAGGGCACACGACTGGGAGAAAACCCAGACTGCTCCAGCTCCCCACTGCAGGGACAGCATCTCCCCCCACCTTTGCTCATGTTCCCAGCCAACATTCCAGAAAAAATAGCTGAGATCAAAGCCATGGAGGGAATATTTGACTTTACCTCCAAGAAAGGAATTAAAATATTTGAAAATAAAGTTCAGCTAAGATACCTGTGATTTGACAGTTTTTGGAGGAGGAGCTTCAGCCCCTTTCTCTGCCCTGCAGATGCAGGTTTCAAGAAGAATTCCCTGCCTGGCTCCTAAAAACATCACTCAGCAGTTTTAAGTATGTCACCACCAGGATCAGTCTCTCTTTTAAAAAGTGAACCTTTGAAAAGACGTCAGTCCGCAGTGACACACCATGGCCAAGTGGGCCTGTGGCCCGTGGAGCCATTTTAAAGCTTCCATGTTTGCGTGCATCTGATGGAGCTGGGATTTCATACACCTGTCAGGAGCTGAAACAAAACACATGATGGCACTTGGAGAGGAAATATTGTGACAGGTTTTATTTCTGAAATACACTGAAGAGAGACAGAGTCAGGCAACCGGGTGCAGAAGCAAAAGGGCAGGGGAAAAAAGCAGGCTTGCACTGAGGAAAAGCTCTTCTAGCAGTTTTCCAGAATTGTCATTTTTCTCTCATGCTATTTGCAGTGTTTTCATTCTGCCTACTTCAGCCGCTGGATAAAAATATAGAGAACCTTTTAAAAAAGAAGATAAATCCTTTCTTTAGCAAGATGTAGGTTACTGATATCTGCCTGGTTATAAAACCAAACTGAGATCTTTAGCTCGGGAAAATTCCAGTGCATAGAAAAGCAGATTTCTTTCGGTTTGCTGCTATAGGTAGGGTGCGTCTCTATTCCTGGACAGGACAGTAGCATTTCTCAGGATCGTCTATATTTCAGCCTCTCCTTTTTGCACCAGCACTAGCACCTCATCAGACCAACACCACCATGAAGAGGTTTGTACAGGCAAGTGTCCCACACTGAGCCCTTTCACTGAGCTGTGCTGGAGAATGGGTGGTGCCCACCTCCACCTATGCACACACACACACACACATAACCTTACACCTTATATGAACAAATGCAATTTGCACCCTGCTGGCTATCACCAGATGATGTCCCCAGCCCAGACCAACAAGGGTTTGCTACCCAGACACACCCAGCCACCTCCCCAGCACATGGCTGAGCCTGCACCAGACATGTGCACTCCCAGAGACAGAGATTGGTCCCAGCACCACTGCTGCTGAGGGACCTGTGCCGGGCCCTGCACCATGCAGAGCAGCTGAGGAGTGCCTGGGGCTCCCAAGGGCGAGGGATGGTGCCCAGGCTGGAGCCAAGGCCAGCTGCAGGGTGACTCATCATCCTCAAATCTCCCAACAAGAGAATGTGGCTGGGTGACTTTTAGCACTAAAATCGTAGGTTCACAGAATGTGTTGAGTAGGAAGGAACACATCAGGATTGAGTCCAACTCCTGGCCCTGCGCAGGACACCACAAGAATCACTCCATGAGCTTTTCTAATGCATGTCATTTTGAGAACTAGCTGATACATGAAGTTGTGCTGAGGTCTGAGAAGCTGATGAGTTATAGAAAGGAGGAAGGAGAAAAGGATAAGAGCCTTTCAGCTTTTTAAACCAAAATCTGTTGAGAGTCAAGTGATGCCACCGCAGTTCTGGCCTGAATAGTGTTATCCATCCTTCTTGCTTATTTTGCACAACTACAATTGCTTTTGTAAGCACTGACAGAGATTAAGATACCACAGATCTTAGAAGAACAAATGATGTATTGCTAATTTCTGAGCATTAGAGAGAGAGGTCACATCTGAATGATTAGGTTAATTCCTGAGACCCCTGCTCATATCGTACCGCTACCTCAATTAATTTAGCTATAATGGAAGCACATATACTACAAACATAATAACTGTCGTAGTTCATCATGTAATTCATCTTACCATTATTGGATTACTTGCCCTCCCCCAGAGATCTGGCTTATCCCCAGATAAAGCTGCCTCCAGAGTGGCAGGAGGGGCCCTGCAGAGCCACTGTGTCCCTTGCCATGCAGACAGTCTCAGTCACTCTCCCTGCCACGACCCCCTTGCCTCACTAAGCCTGCAGCAATTGCAGCCCTTGGCCCTGCAGCAATGCTGACCTTCCTTACTGCTTGTCCCCTTTTCTCTCTCAAATACGCTTGTATGTTCCCCAGGCAGCTTCTCCTGTTCAGGAAGAAAAGGAGGAAGAGCCCCCCCATCGTAGCTGCATGTCTGATCCTTTGCCTGCCCCACAAAACCTTGATGCTGCTGAGATGCTCCCTGAGAAGTACCAGCTGTCCAACCAGCCAGTTACAAGCCAACAGTCTTGCCCCATGTTTTGCAGAGCCCTCATTTTAGCACTATTCTGTGCTGTACGTAGATACCCAGTTTTTCCATAGACTTTTTTATCTACAGACTATGAATAGCCACTACAACTTGCTGGTGAGTGTGCTGTTTGCTGCCTGATCCTTCCCTAGGTCTAGACCTGCAGATTGGACTAGTTTTGTTTTGGTGTAACAGGGGCTTCAGTCATGCCTGTGGCTCTGCATGGTGCCTGTTGAACCAGGCACATGGCACATGAACTTTCCACTCCAGAGGATTTTACTCTTTGTTTTTTTGCAGGGCAGCTACCTCAAAGATAACTCAATCACTGCTCTGAACTCATAGACATTGCTACAATACTGCTGCCGAACAAAGGCAGGCTTTGATTTATGCAGTGCAAACAGAGTGGGTGGAAATGTCTCAGGATTCAACAGCCCGTCAGTTTTAAAGCTTATCCTCAGTCCCCATAAATTATGTTTTAATAAAAAGCCAGCTTGGAGCAGCAAAAATTAAATTGGGGTATTTCATGTGTGTATGTGTCCCCATCCATGTGCCATACTGCAGCCTAACGCTGCACTCAGATCTTTCAGAGGGATGCAGCATTTCCAAGCTTTCATGTGAGAACACATTGTACTCCCATTTTGGGTTTCTGAGACAATATTTTTTGTGCTCCCATTTTGGGTTTGTGAGGCAAAAACAGAAACCACTGCAGTTCCTGTTTTTGCAGAATGAATTTGCTTTAACCTAACAGTTTGTTTAATTTACCAAAGCTTTAGCTGCTACACCTGCAAAGCACATAATCACATAATTTTCCGGCAAGCAGGAAAGAATCCAATAGGGAAATTACTTTCCTTTTTCTCTCTTTCTTTTTTTGGTGTAGCAAAGCTGCTTTTCAGTAACGAAGCCAAAAATTTCCCTGCCCAAACAGTGAGTTTACTGTGTTTGGCTCTAGGATGTGAATATTTTTACACAGCTTCTAATCTGCGTTATTTAGTAACAGTTTTTATAGCGTTATTTTCCTGCACTATTTGGAGATAGCAGACAGCTCACAAAGATTTTTAGCAACTTTTTGAGTGGCCTATTCTTTACTGTGTGCATTTGTGCTTGAAAAACTGAGAACAAATTGGGCTGGAGGATAGAAAGCCTTTAGCACTCTTGGCTATACAGAAAAGCTTGAAAATTTGGGCTGATTTCATCTGAAAGATTCAAAAGCTAGAAGGAAATGAAGACTCTCACATATATTGTATTTAACATTTTATCATTTGGGGTTGGGAATAGCTGAATTCATGAATTTTGCATATTTGGAAGTGCTCTTGTTATAACTATAGCCTAAATCAAATGTAAGTAGCAATAATCAGATCTAGTTTGGGGAGACCATAGACAAGGAAAAAAACCCCTTAAACTACTTGTAAATGTGCAAATGAAAGCTTTCCAAATGACCAAATGAGTGAGAGAGACAAAAGAATGACGCAAAACACTTTTAAATTGGGTCTGCTAATGATTTGATCATATATTCCAGGCATGTCCTACCAAAGCAGTTACTATAAACCCCCGATACAAAAATGAAATGCACAGCACAGGTCTGCACATCTACTGCTGAAAATCAGACACCTCTTTCGATAAATACCTGCCTTTTTCTGGAGTAACATTCACTTTAAAGGCTAAACAAAAGATTGTTTCAAAATAAAAACAATATCCTTAAATTTTCTGCAGCTCTGAGCTGTGTTTAGCTCTGCACATGCAGAGTGTCTGCAATCATGCCACACACCTCAGGCTTTTGCTGTAAAACCTGAGCTTTCACCTCTGTTTAACATTTCTCTAGTTTTGATTTATTTATTTTGAACATAAAATAGCCTGTCAGTTGCAAAAATTAAAGATATTGGAATAGTGCTTTCACTATATTAATAAAAGATCCTTCTAGGATCTATAGAGGATGTGTTTGGGGTGTACTTCTTTATATGTTTTAACTGAATGGCTTTTACATGTGCTAATTAATTCCATCACTATTTTAAGCTAAATACAAAGATAGTTGTATGCTCACAAATGCTACATTTTTCGCTTTTGTCTCAGACAGATATCATAAAATAGTTCCACCATTGTGGAGCTTCAGAAAACCCCATCAACAGACCAAAACAAAGAAAGGAGGAAACTGGTGTAAATCTGAAGGTAATCACAGTTCAGGCTGAGAGCTGTGAGACTCATGTCACCCGCTTGGTGATCCTACAGATCTCCCAGCAGTGCAGAGTGGCTCAACCCTAAGAATAACTGTAGTCCTACTATTGCAAACTGTTTTCTGGATGCTCCAGGCTGTTAGATGACTGCTGTGCCCATCAGGTCTTGTGCTCAGCCCCCATCACTTCCCCGTCCTCTTCCCAAGGCAGACACCACACCAGCCTCCCCCTGGCAGACCAGCACCAAAGTGGCCATGGTGGGAGTGATGGGGAGCAGATTGACCTTGCAGGTGAAATTTCTTCCCTTT
Organism: Oreocharis arfaki; assembly: GCA_013398015.1. NCBI lineage: Eukaryota > Metazoa > Chordata > Aves > Passeriformes > Paramythiidae > Oreocharis > Oreocharis arfaki. Next base: position 79,342 of record VZRR01002773.1, on the reverse strand, counting down.
GTTGCTGATTTGTAAAATAAGGATAGTGGCACTGTGCTCCCACAGGAGATGTCCTCAGGAAAAATAGCTTAATGGCCGTTAAGTATTTGGGTACTGTGATGAGTACATCAGCACCCCTCTCCCCAGCCTGCATGTGGCTGTTTTAATCCTGCACACCAGAGAAAACAAGTCTCTTCTGCATCTGTTCGCTGTCTCCTTCCTCTGAAGCCCAATCCCAGCTTCCCTCCCTAAGCTTTTGTGTCCCCACTCCCTGCGCCTGCCCACGAGCTAGGTCTATACGGAAATAACCTCAGCAGCACCTAATTCACCCCATTTATAGTGTGAGAAAAGTGCTGCCCAGCTTCACAACAATAGCATTTTGTAGTTTAAAAATGGCGTTCCAGTTATTGCAAATGGGCAGTAAACTGATAACAATATTGCTTCTTCCATCTTACTGCTTTCGTTCCAAAAGGCAGATAACATTCTTGTTCTGCATTTAGAGATTTGATTTTTTAAATTATGTATCTTGAGGTCAAATTGTTGGGGTTTTTTCAGCAATTAGCTATAATAGCAACCTGAAATTCCACTTCCAAAAATAAGTTGATTATTGAATTTTCTTTATTATGTTATTAATTCAAATTTTTGTAAGAAGAAACTGCAACAGAGTTCTGGGAGCTTGATATTGCTGAAGTAAAATGTGTATTTGACCCCACTCAGGAGATTTTTCAGGTGCTGGCAGGTGATTGAACAGGTACTGGATTCTCATAACTGTATATCCAAAAATAAATAGTGAAACATTCAAAATCTCAAAGTGAAACATTTAAACATGAAACATTAAGACCATTTTTGGAGTGAAACAGCAAGCCAAATTATGTCTTAGCCTTCAGCAGCAGGACAGACGTGTGCCATGCAGCTGCTATTGCAAATACCATGGGAGAGTAGCATCGCAGATCTCAAAAAAATAAATGCAGATGCTAACAAAATGGGAGATGAATGTACTCCTTTGAGTGCAAGGGCTTTTAAAAAAAAACCCAAAAACCAAACAAAACCAAAACAAAAATAAAGACCCTGGCTTTCTTCTTACCTTTTTTTTAAAAAAAAAGGTGTCTTCTAGATGATGCTGTATAAAATTTGCCAGTTTCACACTTTAAATCTGGCCCTGTGGTTCATCAGATAAAACCACAATCAAATCCCCAGTCAGGTGACCAAAAGATAAAGTTCTTGTCCTTTTACCTGCATTTAAGGCACTATGATGTAGATGGTCAGTGCCTGAGCATCCAAGGGCATGTCAGAACCATCCTTCAGCCACTTCAGCAGTGTTGCTAAGACCAGTTACTTATCTTTATTTATTAGTCAAAGCTCATTCTGTTGTCATATCCATTTCCATAATGAGTAATTAATTTAGCAGACTAGTTTGCAATGTTAAAGACTATGGATGGATGTACTTTCCTATTTCTTACTGCACCAGAGGATTCAGTGCCTGGGTTTAGCTCTGCTGCCTTTCCTGCACATTAAATCCCTTTTAAGATGTCTCTTTTCTTTCCTCTGCAACTTTGCCTTGCTTCCTTCTCCCAGCCCAGCAGATGCCTCTTGATCCTTGCAGGCATTTGTGAGCTCCCTGGTCCTTTTGCCTTTGCACAGCCCCAGGGGCTGAAGGCTTCCCACCAGAAGGGCACATTAATGTACTTTTCTTACTCTGACCTGAGGCAGTCCCTGATGCCTGTAAGTGTAGAAGATATTGCCAACAGCAGGAGACTCTGAAATGCCAGTTTGGCTTTGGTCGTCTCACTTCTGTTCTGGCATAAAGCAGGCTTCAGATCTGAGCTCTGCTTTTCTTTTGGGTTTGTTGGTTTGTTTGTATGTTGTTAGCTCTGAATTCTCATTCAGAGGCTGCAACAATTCTTTTTAAACCTCTGTGAAAGAGCTGCTCTGAGTTTGGGAACAGCTGAGTTCAGTGGTTCAGACTGGAAATCCAGGTGTAAATCATCCTTTTTATGCTCTCTTATCTTGTGTTATTTACAGACTAAGTCTGCTACTCAGCCATGAAAGCAGAAGACAGTGTTGGTGCATCAAGGTAGTTTGGCTGCCAGCTGCAGAAAAGAAAGGACCCCATGCCAGCTGGTTTACTTGGGTCACTGCTTTTCATGACCTTTAGTGCAGTTAGCACTGAAGTTTCCTCTGCTGCAAAATCAAGGTCTCATCAAAATGACTTGCTGGAGGCTCTGCGCCCTCTCCAGCAGGGCCAATGCTGTGTGCAGAGGGAGCGAAGGCACCATGGCACTCAGAGTTCAGTTGGCCAAGATACGGCCTCAGGGGACAACTGTTGAGATAAATATTTGACAGCCAAGATACCTTTTGTAACAGGAGGAAGAAGAGCTCATACTCTGTGTGCCATGGAGGGGGGCTATGGGATTGGGAGGCTCCAGGTCTCCTCTTTCACAGCCAGCCATCGCTGTCCCACACAGTGCAGCCTCACCCTGACACCTTCCGTCCTTCCCTCCTACAGCAAACCTTCATACCAGCTGTGTGGACATTCTGGTTTTGGAGTAGTATTTCCCATATTCAGTCAAGTTTCCTAAAAAGGTGGATGCTTTCCAAAATTAGATGAATTGTAGGTGAGGAGGGTTCATTCTTTTATTTTATATGAAAGATCTCTATGCTTTAAGTTATACCCTTAGTAAAAGATGCTTGCCTCTTTGTTTGGTGGAGCTGACTCTGAGTCTTGGTCCTTCCAAATGCACAGAAGTTATGCCAAGAAACGGTAATGTTGAGCTTGTTTTAGGGCAGATCAGCTCCATCCATTTCCACTGATGTCCTGGAGTAAACAGTTCACTATTGTCCTGGCTTCAGAAAAAAACCCCAAACCATTCTTGGACAGAAATATGTAATCGGAATACTGGGGGGATACTGGAGCCTGCCCACCAGGATATGTTGCCCAAAGGGTGCTCCGAATGATGTGTTAAACCAAGAAGGGCACGTTCTGACCTTATCCCATTCAGTGTCTTTGCAGGTGTGTCCACCCTGAGCAGGTTAGGCGGGTGAAACCTCAGTACCAAAATCCCAGCCGATGAAGAAGGAGCTTTCAGAAGAGCTCAGTAACCAAGCAATTATGTTTTCGCATCACCAGTCGGAGGCTGCTCAAGCTGGCGACGCCATGAAACACATTGGAGGTAAGCTGTGAAAGAAGGACACAAAAGAAGTGAAGCAATGGGGGACTGCATGGCGGTCCCAGGGACAAACAACGATGATGGCATTTTCACATGTGCCACCAGAGGGCAATAAGAGGCAGAAAACGAGGGAACCTTGGGCTCTCCGGGGCTGGGCAACTCTCGCCTCCGGGCGTGGAAGGTCCTTTGACTTGCCTTAGAGAAAAAAGGTTCCCTGTGATTTGCCTTGCTCACCGTGCATGGGAATGCAGGAGGACTTTGCATTTCAACCCTTTGTAAAGACTTCTCTGCGTGCGGGCAGTGACTGGAGGGCACAGGTACCGCAGAGCCCCTCCAGCCTCGCACAGGGGCCGGGGCTGTGCCCGCAGCTGGCTCGGGAAGTTCACCTTCCTTAAGGACGGGGCACAGGCACGCTCCTAAACTCTGCTCGTCTGGGGCAACACACGAGCTGCAACAAACACAACCAGTTTTCTGCTGTTTGTTTGTTCGTTTGTTTTGTTTTGTTTTCTAATGGGGTTGGGTTTATTTCATTCGCAGGAAAAGTTGGTTGGATGGTTGTTGTGGGGCTGAGGCTGCAGAGGGAACCAGACAACCTTAGGCACACAGGGCAAATGTGTCTGTGGACCTGTGGAGCTGTGAGGATTTTCCACGTCAGGAAAGAGGCCATCACCTCCTCACATCCCTGCATCCCTCACATCTTCGCACTCCCCTGCCCTGAGCACAGCAGCCCAGACCTTCCCTTCCCTGATGAAGCACATCTGCTGCAGAGGGTCTTTCCCCCATTGCTCAGCAGCAGACACTCCCCTCAATGTGTGACTTGAGAGCAGTGATTCGATCATTTCTCACCATGGAATCCAACTGTGGCAATAGCAAATGTTGCTTTTACATCACCTTTTTTTTCTCTTCTCCTAGAAGTTTGAAAATAAAATACAGTAAGAGATGTATTTTCTGGACTGCAGCTAAGTCGACTATTCTATTTCCTATGACTTTTCTTTGGGGAGGGGGAAGGGGAACAGGAACAAATAACTTACTCTTGAAATAAAATAATTTAGAAGCAGCAGATGTGAATTTGTGAACTCATACTGAGATTTTACTTTGAATCATGGGGAGAAAGGCTGAGATTTGGAGCCTCCCCCCTCACTGGGGAGTGTCCTCACCCTCTCAATGATAAAATAATCTCTTTACCTAGTCTGTAAAACTGAACTTACGTCAGCAAGACTCAGAGGATCCACCCAAGAATATTCTCACAGCTGAACATCAGGATGTTTTCCTGGAAGGAGGGGATGAATTCAGATGTTCTGAAGCAGAGGACTGAGTTGTCTCCCACGCTTCATGACAGTCACATTTTTTTGTTTCATTGGCTTTTAATATCAGTATTCAAAAAATTAATATTTCCCTCCAATTTAAAGCAGCTCTTCCACTTTCCTCCATTCAGTTTTGGTTTTGGTTAAAAAAGAAAAGCAAATGAAGTATTTGAAAGCAGCTTAGCCAAGTTTTTCTCCCAATTGGCAGCTAAATCAAAACAATCCATGAGCTGCAAAACTATTATCTAGCCATTTTAACCCCATACTGAAAGGTGTCAAATAAGGATGTTTTAAAATAACAGATTCCTTGTTTGTGGGTAAAAACCATACGCACACAAATTCTAGCACAGAGATGGAAAGAGTAGTTTAGCTTATGTGGAAAATAGAGGGAAGTGGTCAGAAGGAGAGTTACCTTTTTGTGTATGTGCTGGTATATGAGCAGAAAGGTCAAGCCACTCTCCCTTTGTATAGAGTTCCTTGGTGCACTGAGGCATTGTGTTATGTTGGAGGGGAAAAAAAATACTAATTTTAACCAAGAAGTTATGGGAAAAAATATGCCTCTTTCTTTCAACTGCTGTTCAAACCCATTTGATACCTCAACCCATCCAAAAGTAATTGTTTCTCTTTGCACTCCACACTGGCATCAGGAGGGGACCTTGGGGTGCGAGTAACCTGTCCCTCAGCACAATAGCCAGGGAGTAGCCTGTCCCTGGCTTTGGTACCACATGCTGTGGTGCTGGCTCCGGATGGCTGAGCAAGTACAGGGAAGTGCACACCTGTGCACAGTGGGATTCCCTTCTCTCTCCCTCCCAGCTCACACGCCCCCAATGCCAGAGGGATTTCCCCCACTGGCTTCACCAGCAGCTGGACATGGGCAATGTCACATCCCATCCAGGTGGGGGTTGCTGTTTAAAAGGTTTGCTAAGAATAGCAAAAATACCCTATAAAAGTCGTTCCAGTTTTCAGGTGTTCCATTCTCACTGGAAGGACAGGCTTTTAGTGGCAGAGAGGGTATCAAAGAATGATCATTAAAGCCATGGTCATTCTCTCTGCATCTGGGGCCATTTGGGAGCCAAAGTAATTGTGTCTCTCACAGATGAGCCTGTTATGTGTGAGTCCACTCAGGTACTTCTGTGCTAGCAGGGCAACCTTTAATGAGCCCTTTTAAATGCCACAAAGAGGCACAAAGACACATTACTGCAAAAAGAGATCGAGTCCATGATTTCTTAGCAATTCCTAATGATGTAATTCTTTTCCTTTGCAGCACTAATACTCCTGGGTTGTTTGGCTGGGGTCACTTAGGAAACTTCAAGAAACTTTGGAAAACAGCACTGCAGAAATTAGAGGTTTCTCTCATATCTGTGAGGATAATATATTCACAGCACAATTAGTTGCTGTGGAGTTAAAATGATGTCTAGAAAATAAAAGGGGTGGAGAATGGGGACATTTTGGAACAAGAAAAGAAAGATATTTGGAAACTTTTAAAATAGAAACCCTATAGAAAACAGGTCACCTGGGACACAGAAAGGATATCCTCATTTTTCATCATTGGAAAGAAACAAGACTGTAATTAAAAACACATTCCAGAATACTGATCTGTTTATTCACTATAGATGGTCTGAATTAGCATTAGGTTAGGAAACATGCACATGCAAGGATAAAAAAAATAAGGGTAATTAAGACTGGATTTTTCCTTTTAGATTTCCATATCCAAACACAGACAAGTTTTTTAATCTAATGCTGCATGCTCTTCTCCTTGCTGGGGTGAGGTAGTTAAACAGCCCTCAGCCTTAGCTGGGAACAGGGCACAGCTGTGATGGTCTTCACAGCTTTCTGGGCTTGTTACCCCTCCAACTTCTGCTGTGTCCCATGATTTTCCAAATTCCTTGCTGCTTTTCATATTAAATTTGTACCTTCATTTCCAAGCAGTGAAGGCTAAGCTGGGGGGCTGGGTAAGGACATAGTGGGGAGGACCCAGCCTCTGGTCGTGTCCCATCCCTGGGCAGTGAAGCTGCAGAGGCCCTTGTTCCTGGCAGCAGCAAGGAAAGCGTTAGCACTCCTCTCCTCCGCTTCCTGCTCCTTTTTCCATAAACACCATTTGACCACACCTATGGACTGTTGTTCCCTCAGCCTGGCTGAAACCACATCACCCCACCAGCCAGTTTTGGGTTGCTCCCCACTGCTGCTTCAGCACCTTCTCTTCATCTGCACCATGCTTTGCTTTACCCAAGCACCAAGTTTTGCTGTGAGAGCAGTGGGGTAGGAAGGAGTAGAGTTTCCAAGACCTTTCTCCCAGGTCAGACTCCAGCAGCCAGGCTGGGCAGCCTCCATCTCTCCCACAGAGAGGGATGCTGAGCCACAGAACCATGGGAGGTGGCTCTAAGATTGAAGTATCTTCTGCTTGAGGCACTCCAATAAAACCGTAGAATGAAGACTAGTAGATTCTAGTCTCTGTTTCTTTAATTCAGTGAAATCTATCCTGCAAACCTAAATCAAACCCCTCTACCTCTGAAAGTTGGTGCACTCCCTATCTCAGTGAGTGGTTGCAGTATCACTGCCTCTAGCCACATTCCTGAAAACTGGACCTGAACTGGACTGAAACATGAACTGCAGTATCCTATACAACCCAGCATAGGCCACTATCATTTGTCCTGGGCTAGACAGCCTGAAGAGAAGCAGGTGATGATGCCAGGGGGTGGAAACATATTCAGCCACCCAGGTCTAACATGCTGCCTGACATGTGTGGGCACCTCACTACAGCATCCTGCTGCAGGGAGTCCCTCCATCCCTGTTCCATCACAGCCCTTTTCACCACCTTTGATGCACTCTGGGTCCTCCAGTGACTCTTTCAGCTTGTTAATTAGGCAAATGAAAGACCTAACCTCACGCTGGGAGTGCCAGGTTAATGGGCTGAATCTGCCTAGTGAGATGTCCAGCAAGTGGGAGGACCAGCAGCAGGAGCACACAGCTGAGCAGGACATGGTGCTGAGGGGCAGATACCCTATTTTGGCAGCAAGGAAATTCCAGATAAGATCAGTCTGTCTTTTGGATTGTACCCTGTGATAGCTGTTTCCCCAATGCCTGCGTATTTGAAAACCATATGTGCATGGGCCATAATGACCTGGTCCCCAGTCCTCTGCTGGTAACTACACTCAGTTGCATGAAGGTAGCAGTAAGTCTCCACCATGGCAGCACACCTTGAGGATTTAGGATAAGCATTAAAATCTTCAGCTGTGCCTGTTGAAGTTGCTAACTTAAATTTCTGATCCTCCTGGTATGTCTCTGAACGCATGACAGACAAATGTTTCTGCTAACCAAAAAGAAATGTTCCAGCTCTTTAAGACAAATTGCTCATTCTGGTCACTGCTGTTATGCTTCCTCAGCAGGTTTAAGTCGTCAAGCTAATTGTGACAGCAGTGATTTGTTTGTTCTGAATCAGAAGTTTCATTACAGAAAGTTACCAGCTATATTTTGTTACCATTAGTGTCAGAGAGCTTGTATAGGTCAGGAAATGCATAGAGCCAGCAGTCTACTCACTTGGAAAGGTATCCATAGACAATAAAGTTTTATGAACAGAAATTTAATGGCATGGATCTTTCCAGACTTTCCAAAGAAGCTGAGCATAAATTATTTTTTTAATGCTGAATCCTTCTGGTTAAGTATCTGCTGGTAGCACAGGCTGCATCCTGCTCCACTGCTGTATAATGGGGCCATCTGTAATTAATGAAGCTTCAACCTTTCTGCATTAGTTTTGCCTAAGCTTTGGGGGAAGGTGTTAATTAAAAATTAAAAGAATCCTCTTTCCATTAAATTAAAGAGCATTTTAAAAGAGAAATGCCACCCTCTTATAGCAGTTTAGCAGCCAGAAGGATAGTCTATCAGCCAGCCAGGGAAGGAACAGCAGAAATGAATATATATGTGTATCCATGTGTAGTGCTCAGTTTTCTTGAGCAATTGCCATTTTTTCCTGGAGTAACCCCCAAATCATTTGCGGGAGGGTGTCAGATAATGCTTTCTTCAAACCCAAGCCAGCTGTATGTGCAGTCAGGGAGAACCATATGCCTCGTGTGCAAGGCTGGTATTTGCTGGGTTCTGAAGATAGTTCTAACATCCATCTCATGGCATGAGCCCCGAGCTGCACTTGGCAGCTGCCCTTTCTGCCTGGGAGATTCATGGATCAAGGGACACATTGGATGGGTTGGAAGGCAGGACATTTTCTGAGCTATGTAGAAAAGCTGTCCCTATTCAGGTTAGAGACTTTTTCAGTTTTGCCATTCATACAAACCACTCTCAGCTGACAAAGTAATTGTGCATTTTTTTAAATGCTTTTGTCTTCCTGGTTATACATTTCATTAATTCAGTACAATTCCTGTCCTTCTTGGAGGTACCTACCCTTTTCCTATCCAATTCTTTTTTTCTGTAGTGACTAACTGCTAGAACTTCATCATGAGTTTTGAGACTGGGTAACTGTGCTGAGACTCATCCAAACGCTGTATTTCTGTCTGGACAGGTCTGCCAACATTTCAGCAGAAATTGTTTTGCATGTACACTTAAAAATTCACTTTTTTGGTGTTTAAATTTCTTTTACAGTGAGTTTTTTCACATATGCTCAAGGCCAATAGAGTTTGAAACACTTCCATAAACCCCATTTTTAGAGGTTTGGGATGTTCTCTGCGCTTCCTTTACTTTTGAAGGACTCTCTCCTTGTAAAATATGGTTAGAATAGATGAACCCCTTCACATCCATGGACTTGGATCCTTTTTTAAATAGCATTTTTCCAGGGGAGTTTTATATGCAGGTTAAGAACTACTCTGAGCATGAGAGAGTTCGAGTCTATACCTCTTACTGCTCAGGAGGATGCCTGACCATCAGGCTGTGCCCAAAGAACATCTTCTACTCCTCTGTGCCATGCTGCAGTGGAGAAGTTCTGGATCCAAGGGTCACTGAGTGAACGCAAGATTTGTTTGCTCTTTAGCCCTGTGCTGAGTGTCCTTGTTTGGAAAGGGCATATCTTCATTCCCACTTGTGCTTCTTGGGCTGCTGTGGTACCCGTTCCTAGCACTAGAAATGTTAGTGTTAAAATAAACATAGCTGACCCCTGCATTTGTTTAGGAGTTTGGAGCTGGAAATGTGGCAAATCCGAACATGTGCATGGCACAGCGGAGTGGGCATGTTCTGGAGAGCCTTGCCTGATGGCTGTGATTAAATTCCTAACCCTGTATCAGCTTGTTTATCTCTATATTTTTCCCCTATTCATATTTTTGGGGAAAATGATAGGTTAGAGGGGATTAGACAAGGAAAATATGGAGTTTGCATTTAGATGTGTTAAATTAAAGGAATTGGCAAGGTAGTTAGAAAGAAACTGGAGAGACCAACAGTACGAGTTAGATAATTGTGAGAAACAGGAATATTAACTGCTTTGTACAGGGGTGATGGGGTCACATAAGATTATTATTTTCCCAAAAAGATTTATCCAAATATTGTAATATCATCATAATTTGTCAGCAACTGTGAAGCCCAGGCACCTCAGGCAACTTTTCAAATTTCACATAATCTTCAATGTCTATGGGAAACACAATGAAATATGCCCTGTTCTTAATTGATTCCTTTTGCACCACATTTTTTACACAGACTTGGCTGTTGGCCTTTCTTTGCTAAGTGGGGGTTTCAACAAGTGAAGAAGATGGATGGCCAAACCAATCAACTCCAGAATATGAAAAGGTCAAAGCACTCAGCGAGCACACTGCCGACTGCTTCCAGATAACCCAAGCATAATGAATCAGATAACTTTCTCTTAGAATAAACAAAATAAGGAAACTAGAAAGTAGTTCAAGATGGTAATGTTTTCTTTATCACTTGAAGACCACCGTGCGTAGCACTGTGGAGTACAAAACAGGAGAAAAGTCCTTTCCTGGTCTGTCCTATTGAAACAGAAGAGAAAAAAACTAAATAGTTTGCATTTGCAATGATGGATAGATTTGCATCAACATTTAAAGTAAATTAATACTGATGTTTGCAGGCAGAGAAATGTTGTTAACTTTAGTGTATGATTACAGCTTTCTTCTTCGTAAGGGTTTTAAATGAGAGGCTTGTAGAACCATAACCTCTGTATGTACCCTTAAGTCCTGGGCAATGGACACTGCTGAGCAGAAGGAGCAGAGGACTGCTGCCATGGTCTCTCTTTGTGGTCTCCAACGCCAACAGGTCTGCATTGCCATAACTGAGTTAAAGCCTAATATTTAATGTTCTGGTGAGTAGTGCTGGGGAATTCCTGCCCACAGCACGCCAGTAGCAGCAGGGCTGTGGGAACTCCACTGGTGCCAGCAGGGCATGGATGAGAGCCCCTGCAATGGCAGAGGGGCCTAGCTGCTGGTACTCCAGGGCCAGCAGAACCTGCCTTCTCACCTGGACAAACTCAGTACACCTAGGAAGGGAAAACTGTTCAGAATGATCAGAGGAAGTATTTGGTTGCCAAATCCTCCCCAATCAGTATGTGTGCTAATTTTTAATGGGTTTCTGTTACTTTCAGGCTTATCTTTAGTTGCTGCTCTACTGCACTTGGCAGGAGAGAAATAAACACAAGCCATTATTGCTGCACTATCTTGAATACCAAGCATGTTTTCATTCTATCTAGCTAACATAAGTAGGAGATAAACTGGCAGCTTATTCCCTCTTTATTTACCAAAATAAAGGAGAGTGATAAGTGGAGACCTCATGCAGAGGAAGCTGTGGTGATTCTGAAGGGCACATCTGTACAACCACATAGGAGATAAAGATAATAATACTGCTCTGAAAGGACATGAACTGACAGATATGTATTTTATTTCTATTTCCATCATGAACAGCTTGTGGGGATTCGGGAGAAATAAGAACCTGGGTATATAGTGAAACGTCTCTAATCTTGTGAAGGAGCTTCACCTCAGCCCATGTGAGATCCTAACTCCCACTCAAGTAATGTGAAGGTAGACCTCGAGGAAGAACTTGTGCCCAGTAATATAACCCTGGCACTTTCTGAGAAACACAAGTGTCCAGCTTTGGGAGAAGAAATACTTTGATCTGCATTTGACACAAAGGTCACTCTCTCTGCTTTGGGAAAACAGACTAAGGGACAGAAAATGAACTAGAAGATCTATAAAAAGCACTGCTTTTTGCAGGTATTAGCTTACAATAGCCCCCACTAATTTCAAGAACCTTTTAAATCTCACTGGCTTTCAGTGACAGACTGAGGTTTCAAAACAGCTTAGCAAGTCTAGGCTCTGGTATTTAAGACTCCTGCTGAAAAAGGGTGGTTGAAGGCAAAAGGAAGGGGAGACGTGGTGGGAAAACCCTCATAATGTGGAGGTGTAGGCATGTGAAGTGAAACTCCAGCTACAATTTTAATTGCAAATGTGTAGTGGAGGCAATGGAGCTGCAATGCTCTGCCCCATTAAGACTCCAAGCTCTAACATTGGGGTGATCTGACTCACTGGAGGGTGAGAAATTTAATGTGCTGTACTGCTTGCCACAAACAACATTTGATTTCAAAACAGTAAGTATACCAGCGTCGTTCCAAGCTGTTCCAAGCAGATAAGATTTAAACCCAGCATGCTGGCTTTACATTGGTGACTAATGACTGAAGGGAGGTGCAGAGCAGACGTATCTTTAGGTAGGTAATATCACAGGGTAAATGAGATTTGGACTGTGTTTTCTAACAAATTTAGACTTAGAATAAATTATACTTTTTTGAAAAATTACGGGCCCTGTTGAACTGGACTTTGCATCTCATATAGGTAAAAAATGCACATGTAGTTAATCCATTAGTGCATAGCTGCCTCCCTGGGGTGTGCAGCCCCAGCACCCACACAGTCATCTGGACATGAGTTGTTCCTATGGATCCGTCCCCATCCGTCAGCCATTCACTGGATAGGCATCTCCAGATGGATGCACGAGCTGGGAACCATAGAATTATAGAATGGTCTGTCATGGAAGGGACCTTAAAGATCATCTAATTTAAATTCCCTGCCATAGGCAGGGATGCCCCCCACTATCCCAGGTTGCTCAGAGCCCCATCTAGCCTGGCCTTGAACACCTCCAGGGATGGGGCATCCACAACTTCTCAGGGCAACCTGTGCCAGTGCCTCACCACCTTTACAGTGAAGAATTTCTTCCTAATATCATATCTAAACCTACCCTCTGTCAGTTTAAAGCCATTCTCCCTTGTCTTATCACTACATATCTTGTATAAAGTCCCTCCCCACCTCTCTTGTAGGCCTCTTTAGGTGCCAGAAGGTGCTATAAGCTTTCCCTGGACTCTTCTCTTCTATAGGCTGAACAACCTCAACTCTCTCAGCCTGCCTTCACAGAAGAGATGCTCCATCCCTCTGATCAGCTTCGTAGTCCTCCTCTGGACTCACTCCAGCAGGTCTATCTCCTTCATATGTTGCGGGCTCTGGAGGTGGATGCAGAGCTCCAGGTCAGGTTTCACGAGAGCAGACCAGACAGAGGGACACAATCACCTCCCTTGACCTGCTGGTCACGCTGATTTCTGAGCTGCAAAGGCACATTGACAGGCCATATTGAGCTTCTCATCAATCCAAGAGCAACACCCCTTAAAATGGGTCAGGACTCATCATGAAACCCTTCCTCTTCCATTGAGCTGTAAATGCCAAGAGCTAGTGACCAAAAAAACTCAAACCAAACTGAAAGAAACAAACAACAATAAAAAAATCCCCCAATGCTCACCCATCAAACTAAGCAAAAACTTCCATGTGTCTTGACACCTTACTTCTATGTAACAACTGATTCTTCTCATTTAGGGCCACTAGACAATGACATATTTTTGTTTACCTGGGTGAAACCAGTCCCCTGTATGAGGGGACAATTGGGCTTCTGGGTTTTAGCTTTGTGACCTCCAAGGGCTCACTGTGCCATTTATACCTGCTCATTCTCTCAGTATCGGGGCAAGACGAATCCTGAGCCTTTACATCTACATTTTGGCAGTCAAACTGAGCACTATATGGGCGTGAATGCATTCAGCCATAGCACAGGAAAATCCCAAATCCCGGCATTAAAGGATGCTTCTCTTTTTAATACCACAACATCATAATTCTTTCCTACCAACAAAACACCTTCTTAGTGGTTCACAGATGAAGGATTTTGTTTGATTGTTCATTCAGATACTTGTGTTGGAAACATCCTTTATACTTATTAAAACCTGCTGTGTCTTAAAATGTTTTGTTCAGAGAAGACACTTTAAGATGTAACCAGGAAAAATTATCGGCTGTTTGCCACACGACAGGATTAAGGACCTCAATTTGTCAAGGTGTGACAGCTATATGCCTTAGAGCACAGGTAATCTCATGCAACTCTTACAAACATTCATGTGTTTTGTCTTCAAGATGCAACAATCTGTTATGCAACGAATATCCACACGCAATATGAAGACTTTCACTCACAGGTAAGCCAAGATACATTTTCTTTCCCTTTGAAATTTCCCCAAGATGAATGATTCCTTTTTCCCTAACCCCTCCGTTGGCTGTTCTATTGTACCTGTTCCTGGTTAAAGATCCTGGTTCAGCTGCTGCAGCAGGCATCTAGATCCTACCTCAGCTGTGTCTAGACAAAGCTAAAAGCAAGAAAATCAGTGTTCTGGTGAAGTACTAAAATGCAGTATAGTTGCCTAGAATTCTAACCTTAGAGGGATTAAAAATGAGCCTATCACAGCCACCAGTGAACAACCCTATAAAAATAAAATCTTCCTTCCAAAAAAATTGAACCTGCATTTTCTGTTGAACATTTAATCCTCCAGGGCTTGCAGAGCACTTTGCAATTCCTCCTTTACTTTTACCCTTGTCTCCTGCCTCCGGTCTAGAAAGTCTGGTAAGCAAATGAAACAGATTCAACTTCTCCCTTTTAAGACTTTTGCTATGTTGAAGCTCTGTCATGATCCAATTATTGAGGTTCTTTAGAAATTGCTCTGCCCAAATTAAGGTGCAAACAAGACCATATGCCAGTGACAATAATAGGGGTTTTATTTGATAGTAAATATGAGAGAAAGAGAGAGAGAGAGAGAAAGAAAGACATAGAAAATAGGTGGGGGGGGTGACAGAAAGAGAGTGACTGGGACAGAATAAGGAAAATATCACCGCTCTGTGGATCCCAACGATGTTATATTGATCCTCTCCACCTGGTCTTCTTGGTGGTGAAGGTCCCCCCAGAAAGCATAGAATCCCATGGTTTAATATACCCTCGAGCCAGGTGGCAATGCCCAGGCATGTCCCCCTGGGGAAGGGGAGCAGTCTCTTCCAGCAGACTCTGGATCTCTTGTATCACGTGCAGGCCTCTGGTGCAAAGCCTCTGGGGAGCACTTTGGGGGTCTTTGATGGATTATGACTCCTCCTCAGCTGTATCTCCCATGAATGTCCTGTGGGTGTGGCCTGTGGGGCTGGGGGTTCCACAGCCTGGCCAGTTTGTGTATTTGGAGGATGGGTGTTTATTGCCTCTCACCAGAGGCTACGCCACGCACCCAAAACCTCCTCCTCCCCCCTCGGCTCGGGGGGCAGTCTGTGTAAACTTGGCTTCTGTGAGATGTGCTCTCTCTCCCCAAACCCCGAACCCAGCGGGGGATGATTCTCAGCATAGCCGGTGGCTTTGGCCTTTTGTGGATGCATACCTTTCCTTCAGCCTGAGATGACTGAACAACGGGTTTCCCTTTATCTAATCAGCAGTTTGGCTTTCAGTCCAAAGTCCCAGTCTTCAGGGAGGCTTCTCTGGTTGTAGCTTCCTTGTAACGAACAAAACTTTATACAATGTTTGAGGCATGAACTATTTTCAGTCTCTGACAAGCTCACATCCCCGTCCCTCTGACAAAGCTTTACCTGCATCTTCCCCCTTAAGCCTCCTTCCCTATAACCTCAGAGAGGAACTTCCAGCTGGTTCTTTAAGTTGGTGTTGTGGACCATAGGAAGCTATTCAGGTAGTCTTAGTGGGCATAAAACGCTAACATCTTAGAAGAAATATTTTATTTTAATTATTGCTGCTGTAAAATTAGTGTGATCAATCTTATTTACTACTTCATCAATGGCTATGTAGCTTTAGTCACATTCCTATGAGGCAAGTAAGTAAATGGCGGTGAGGAAGATTCCCAGCCCAGAGCTAGGTATGAATCAGTGACAAATCCCAAGTTCATAATTACCACCAGTCTGTCTTCTCCACTGACTGTTAGAAAACATGGGGGTTTATTTCCAGTGATGGGCAATATTCCTTGCTTCCCCCAGAAAGACTCATCAGGAAGAGGAAGCACCATCTCATGATTCCCTAAACAGAATTAGAAACAGATCAACTGAGGGAATGACGACAATAATCTTTGGGTAATCTTTAAAACTTCTGTTTAATTCCCACAAAGACGCAGAGACAAGCTTCCCGAGATGCGAGTACCTAAAAAGATATGCTTAATGCCACTAAGTAAAAATTAAGATACAAAATAGGAATATTGAAGTGACATGATAGGATGTTATTTCTACTTTCGCTGTTGCTCACCAGTGATGTGGGGTGGTTGTGGGGTGGCTGAAATCGCCGTGTTAACCCAAAAGCATCCCCTGCAAGGGATGCCCTGGGGGTGCAGCTCGGCACCTCGCAGGCCGACTTCCAGCACCCGTGCCGATGGATGGCACCGAGACACAGCCCCGCACCCAGGCCAGGATAGCTCAGGTGTTACCAGGGGCAAAGAGTTCGGAGGGCTCTGCATGGGTTCCGAAAGGTTTATCCCGAAGGGTCCAGAGGCGAGAGAGGGCGAGCAGGCCTCGTGTACAAGCTTATAAGGGGTAACAGAAAGGGGGCTGGCAGAGCACCAGCAACCAATTACCTGGGGGCAAGGGGCAGGCGGAAGGCAGAGGGATACAACAACCAAAGGGGAGAGGGAAGGGGCGGAGTGGGGGACCAGGTACCAGACAGGTACTGNCAACACACCAGTAACGAAGTTCACCAGCATATCCACAGAGCAAAATAGAAATACTCTGATAAGAATATTTTGGGGAAAAATTGAGACTTGTAAAATCATATATTGAAGTTTTCACTGTACCATATGATTTCGTGACAGAGTTTTCTATGTCCTGGTTATTACCATTTAGCATTGGAATGAAACTCCACTAGATGAAAGGAAAAAAAAGGTTTGGTTTTCCTTAAACTCTTTATCCCAGAATTAGGCAGTATTTTATCTACATTTTTGAATGCACAGGACTCTGGTTTTTAATTTTCAATTTAAAATATTAAATGCTTAATATTTCAGTGTTGTGGAAATTAGAACATTGGAACAGAACATCGTAAGATCTTTCTTAGCTATGTCACAAGTAGCATTCCAATGATGACTTGCTTTTTTACAGAAGACTCATTTCCTCTTTTAGGGGTGTAAAACGCCTTTGAAAACTTCAGCCTAATGTTTCCATCTTCACTTTCATTAGTTTTACAAAAAATACGGCTGACAAAACCAAAGTCACTTACTAACAACCACGATAATCCTCATGTGACCTTAGCATCAGCTAGTCAGTTGGATGCATTTCCAAAGGTGCTAGAAGGTTTGGAGCACAGCGTAGGGCAGGTCCTCTTCAGGACCCCTTAAACAAAACTCATCATGGTACCCGTGGAGAAACTCAGAGACTGACATTTCCCAAATCACAATATCTCATCATTTGTCTATTTGTTTGCTTGCTTTTAGCCACTCTGCAGAGCAAAAGGAGACCTTTTCTGCAAGTTCATAAATGCACACCACGTGCCAACTCCTTGCAAAAAGGAGGAATTTGACACGGGCATAGGCAACTCTCCTATAGGAACAACACTACACATGCTTCACTGTCTTAATTTGAGCAAAGTGGAACAGAGCCATGTCTATTAGGTGGATGCCTTTGAAAACCATGCCTCTATTATTCATGCCTCTGTTACTCAAGTCTCTGCCTCTATTATTGACAGTGTCTCAGAAGGTAGGATCATTGCCTGGAGTGTACTTTGAAACTATCCAAAGCACCGAGTTTGAAACTCTTCAAAATCAAGAAGTCTGTGGTTGTGTTTGGCCATGACTATCAGCTTGGTGTCCCAACCACCCTGTGAAAGGGGCACCCTGCATTACACTGTAGAGGAAGCCCTGGAGGAAGCCCCTGGAGCTGTGCCCAAAGCCTCAAAAACAAGGACTGGTGACCTGTGGCCAATGTGGGGACCAGGTTCCTTTGGGAGCTCTGAGCACTTTATGTATTTGAGGCTGTCACTTCTTCCTGCATTTTGAGGCAGATGCTGCTCCTCCCAAATCCCATGCTGAGGGGACTACATGCCAAAAACAGCATGATTTTTTCCTCTTCCCCACGCTGTTACCAAGAAGGAGACAGCTTAGCCTATGATGCTTTCCAAAGATGATATAACATTACCTCGGGGAGGCTGTGCCCCCAGTCCTGTTCGGACTCTGTCACACCACATCAGTCTGGAGCACAGGCTTGCTCCTTGCTCCATGGTATAAAACAAGCTCCTTCCAGCAGGGGTTTTACAGCAAGCTCACAGTTGCTTTAAATTAGAAAAGTTGGCAGGTGGCCAAAGAACAGAGTGGGAGCTTGTTCAGCTGAGACAGACAGTTACAAAACTCTGTGCAAGAGCATCCAGCCTCAGATAGGTTTTCAAAAAGTACCTTTTTTGTCATCCTGGCATTTAAATTTGTTTTAAAGGATTTTGAATCACCAAAAATTACCTACTGGCTTGAATCTACACCTCTTACACTACCCAAACGGAGCATGTTGCTTTCCCTGAAAAATCAGATGTCATCTACTCAGCTGTGAAGGTAAGTTGTAACTGATTCTACTTTCCTGAACTGACTTCTCTGAAATACATTTGCAGAAGGAAATGCAGTAGAAAGATCTTTCAGAAAAATGCATATTTTTCCTGAGATACATATGATTCTGTTAGAAATCTACTGTCGTGGTGTCTCAGTGAAATCTGCCCATGTATCTTCTCTTGTAAGAGATTAGTCATAAACTTGGACATTTATAACATCCCATCAGAAAGTTAGCAGACAGATTGTTTAAAAATCAAGGATGTAATTTTCTGGAAAAAAAAAGTTTTAAATGTCTACCTTTCACAGGGTTCAGGGTTATTAAATTACCTAAAACATTTTAAAATGATTTCTCTATCTAGCATTAATCTTACATTCCACAGACCCAGACCAGAGACTGTTTGGGTTTTTTCGCTCATGAATGATTCCATCATCATTCCAAATCTTCACTTTAACCATAGTTGCTATGGTTTCATAAAAACTTGTTTTGAAAAAAAAAAATCTATAAATACCAAATAAACCGTTTTGCTTCAGGCTTGCGCTATTGCAAAGTTAAGCTCCTTCATTTAACTTATTAAACTCTCACAAATATATCCATTTTTTATTTTGGTGGTGTGTTTCTTCTGCTTGGTTGGTTTTTTTCAAGGTCATTTTACTTTTTGTGTTTCCACTGCTACCAGCAGCGTGCTTTGTGCCTATGAGTAGGCTGGTGAGAGAATGTGGGCTGTTAAATACAAATGAAATGCCGAGTGTAAGTGATTAATCACCATCTTGGTCTGAGTATGTGAGAGTATAAGTGGATTAGCAGTTTCAAGCTCCCTTTTTTCCACTGGGTCTCTGGTTACCATTACCCAGGCGAAGCTGAGGCAAGCATTGCCTGCTGCCCAAAACCTGATACTCACAGTGGGGGCTAATTTCTCTAACCCACTGTTTTTCAAGGAAATGATGAAGCTTTTCAGGCTGAAGTTTTAGGAAAATATGGCTTTGAGCACAGCAGTACCTACAGCCCTTGGAGCTGTACAAGCTATGGAAATTCAGTGACAGGAACCTGCTTCAGAAACCACATAACTATTGTGTTCTATAGCATGTTGTGTTTAAGAAGCAGAAAATCCTTTCTTCCTGTAGTGCCTGCTCCCTCTTTTCCCTGACTTGGGACAACTTCAGCTATGCTACTGGAGCAGATTTGCCCTGCTGAGAATGGAGGCCTGTCAATGCCCCTAATGCTGTGTTCCCATGGATCACACTGTAAAAAATGTATTTAAGAGTAGAGAAACACAGAGCAGAGAGGCCAGGGAAAAGAGGGCAGAAAATCAAGATTGGAAGTGGAGGGGCTGATATGCCTTCCCTCTGTCATGGAGGAAATCCTAAAATCCTGTTCACTTCGAAGCTGCTGTGTTAAGTTTCTGCCAAATGGGAAGCCCACCATCACCATCGTCACTGAACTCTGGAAAGGTGGAGCTAGGAACACCTCCACCAGGAGGGTGAGGACTACACGGTGTAGGGATTGGGAACTGTATTCCCTCTCCCAGTGGTTGCCTATTCATTGTCATTCCTCCACAATACCCCACCAGTCTGATGAGTAGGTGAGAGTAAGGGTGGTAAAGGCTGGTCCTGCTCCGTGTTCCTTAATGATACAGGAGACAGGAGGGTTTCTGAAACTGAGTATCTCAGCCAAAGGGACTAATTCTGGTTCAGCAGCAATGACAGCGAATTATGCAAACAAAGAAGGCAGTGTTTTGTTATTTCATCCCTTTCATCTTCTCCACACTTCCCTGTCGCACTTATCCATGTTCCAGTCACAGTGACAAGGTGAGGAGGTAGATGGAAATCCACAGTTCTGAGGGCTGGGTTTGAGTGCCTGCAGGAGAAGTTCTTCAGTACCATTCACAGAGCTAACTTACATCCTCAATTCTCTGTGACATGTCCATTCAGAAGTCTATCCCATGTACTGGTAAGCCTGATTTTCAGAATCCTTAAACAGATGCTGTATGAACATTACATATACCATCATTAAATGATCAAATAACATCCATATTACCAAAGGGACACACTGTAAATGACAGAACTACAATTTAGATTCACCAGAAAAACTTAACCTCACAGGGAAGCGAAAATTCTAAGGCTGCAACCTTCTACACAAATATCGGTCATTTAAAAAGCGTTTCTGACTCAGAGAGGTTGCTTGTCACAGATAGAAGGCAGGTCAAACTCTATTTTCACTGCTGAAGTGGCTTCTCTGTTAGTCAAAAGGACTGCAGAATGATTATGTGACTGCCTTGGCAGAGAAATCTAGAGTCTTTGCAGGCTCGTCTTCATGGTCCTACCTGGAAAACAAAGGCTGCAAACGAGATAACCACTGGGCAGATTTACAATTTAAAATGTAACTAACATTTTAGTTACAGATGTTGGACTGCAGCTGTCAGCAAAGGGTATTTATTTCTGCTCTCAGCCTCCCTAAAGTAAAAGGTGCACATCAGTAGCAGTTTCTCTGTTGAGCTGAAGAAGGAATCCAGATTACTCTGATTTACCAATGCTGAAATAAACAGTTCTTCATGTTCTTCATAAATTAAGATTCAGCTTTCATTTCTGGAAAAGCAGTGTGAAACTGTTCTTGGTTATCTAACCTCAAGCCTCACCTGTTTTGGGATGCAGATGGGAAAGCCCAAAGTGATGAAAGCAGAACAGCAAAGCTCCTGATTCAAGTCTTCAAAGATATTTTACAGTTTCATGAAACCTTACAGCAGGGATAGGGCCATATATCCAAAGAGTCTACACATTTCTGTGACATTTAGGTGTTGGGAAGAACAGAATTGTTTAGTATAAAACCAATTCTTATCACAGAGAATAATGAGGACCACTTTTAAAGGAGAAGAATAGGCTATGAATAATGGGAAATATATCCTGGCAGTGAGAGATATACAGTTGAAAAATAATCCAGAGGGAAAGAAGGGAAAAGTCTCACTGGCTGGGATGTTTCACTTACTCTGGGCAAAGCTAGCAGAAATCTGTGGGGAGCAATCTTTCCTAGGCTGAGAGATGTGATAGTCCATATGTTGTGCTGACTTAAATGTATTGGCTCATCTTCAGTCTATCTACTGGATTTGTCTTCCTCATCCGTGTGAGTATCACGTCTCTCAGACCCAAATGGGGTGTGGGCTACAGAAGTAGAGGCCAAATCTCAAAAATTTAATGGAGATAGTTGACTATGTTTGGACACCATCAGGCCACCCATCCTATTTTCAGCTCACATTCTCCCCTTCTCTTTTGGAGAGACCCCAAACCCAAAATCAGACACCCTGCAACAAACAGGAATATCTCCTTGGCAGGAGTTCGAGGTTAAAGTTGAAGGAAGGGATAAGAAAGGTTTAAGGAAGGGAACTGTTCAGTTAAGCGGTTGGGGTTTTTTTGATGTATTGTAATTCACTCACTTTGTTTTATTTCTCTCCTTTTTTTTTTTTTCCTATATTCTTCAATAAAGATATTTTTCTTTCAGGAAAAAATGAAGAGTGGGGAGAGCATTAATAGCTGAGGTGGGACCTGAAATGTAGTTTGAAAAATGTGCAATAAAAACAGGGTGTGACGTTGCTATAAAACCAAGGAGAGCTGGAAGGGCAGAGCTGAAGAGATGAGTGTCAGGCCGGCTCACCCCACCTCTCTCCAGTGGTCTGATGGACCTCGTGACTGGATTCAGGCTAGCGTAGGAGTCCCATCACTGCAGCATAGGGGAAAGTGATTTGTGAGCTGATGAGAGAGACCTCCCTTGGGTTTTTTACCCCTTGGAAAAAACAGAGAAATTTGAACTTTTTCTGGATTTGTCCAGGAAAACTCTCCCTTTTCTTGGAGGGGGAGTCTTCTGATGCTGGAACATACATCTGCTATTCTCACTAGCAGTTACAACTCAAGACCAAAAGTCTTTTTCCTTTTCAAGAGTCTATAAAAACTTGATGTTATGCCAGCCTTGCTAGCCCTGCACTGATGTTCCTGCACAGAGCCAGTCTGCTGCCTTTCAATGCACCTGGGGATTGAACTTACTTCCCCAACACATCCCATACTGCTTTTTCCAATCCCTTTTCACTATCACTAAACAGCGGAAATACAGAGAAGCATGTAGATTACTCTTTGCATCCATTCCCTATTCTGGACACCATGTTGGTATTTATTTTACAGAGCAATTGGTTCCTTTGAGCCTCTGTAAGTTCCAGCTCTGCAGAGATGTGCTCTGAGAGTTACCTTCCAGAGACTGTCCTTTTTTGGCCCCTAAACCTGAGATCATAGCCCTGCATTAGCAACTCACCCAGTCCCACACATCTTTGCTTGTCTCCTCCTCTGAATTACCAACCTGGCAGCCTCCTTCTAACAGACCTTCCATTTTCCTGGTCTGTGTGTTAATCCAGGATAAACCACTTTACCACTTTTTCACAGGAGGTTCCTGAGGGCGTCTGCTGGCAGCCATTCCTCCCCAAAGTTACAGTGGCTGATTGGGCCATCCTGTAGCCTGCTCAAATGATCTGGGAAGGCACTCTCCAGCTTCTGGACAGCTGATTTCCCAGTGGAAAGAGACCAAGGCTGCTTTGGCCTCTCTTGAATTACTGTTTGCATCATTCAGTGCAGACATTCCTGCTAGAAAGTGGTGATACACATCTACAGATGACCTCTGAGCAACAGCTTTGCGGTGGGGCAGCAAGAAACTATTCCAGGGAGAGGCAGCAATTTTGGGAGTGGGAATAAGATGGTCTACACTCCAGCAAAACAGCTAGCATAAAGGCCTGGTGTCTGGATGGCAGCTCCTGCTCCTCTCCTGGAAGAAGGGAATTTTCATTTCTTTCCCTATCTTGGGTAGAGGGAAAAGAAAATAAAGAAAAAAACCATTCGCTTTACTGACTCAACTTCATCATTATCAACTTCACCATGTGTCCGAGTGTCCTACATGGGAATTCAAAGATCAAGTAACATCAATGGTCAAAGAGATGGAAACAGTTTAGGCAGGATGAGCAGGACCAGTGGTCCTGGCTAACTGTGAAACAGGTTGTCCTATTCCCTCTCCCCTCCTTCCTGCACCCCTGGAGTGAGCAGGTACTCTCTGTCCAGGGCTAGCCCCTGGGGTCTCAGACGGACTGTCCATGTGCTGCATAGCCTCCATGGACCTCCACAGCTGTGCAGTGAATATTATTTGATCCTCTAGAAAAGGGGTTGCATTTCTCTGTATTTTAAGCTTTACAGATGGGTTATGCTGCTTTACATCGGACTAGGGTTTTGGAAGCTGCATTGGAGACTGCCTCTAGGTTTTTAAGGAGAATTGAGAGTTTCCTCTGCAGAACTGCCTAGGATGGCTATCTCCATGCTGACAGGCCACACACCTCCGTTTTGATTCAAAATTTCTGTTCATGGACTTTCTCAGACAGAAATACATCACTTCTCACTGTGTCACACCTGAACAGTGCGTCCTGCACTACCAGGAGGTGCCTAACTTGTAGGACTTGTTCTGTACAGCTGGTCTGAGAGCCTGCTCTGAACCTTCCTGCAGTGTCTTTCCTGACGGATCTAACAGAATATACAAAAATTTTTATTAAATGCAGATAATCCTTAAACTCACCTAGAGAAAATATCCAAGAAAAAATAAAAGGGCACCTTGGGAACAGGAGCTGCTAGAAACCACCAATTATCTTGTATTCTCCCTCTCTGCAGTCGTGCTCTATCCTTGAGAGTCAGGTTTTCTGTCTGAGGCTTTTGATTGCCAAAGGCTGGGAAAAAAATGTCTGAATTGTGTGAGTAAAACATCTGCTTCTGCAGCCCAACAGGGCATGTATTACATCCTGGCAGTGAGAGTCAGGTCACAGCTGGGGTCAAATCAGTCCTCATGGTTCCTTTTGTGTGTGTTACATAAGGACAAGCACAGATCGGGTCTTCTGTGGGTGCAGCTCCAGGGATTCCCAGGGCATATTTGGATTGCTGTATCTGGCAGGATTTAGCCCCAGATTTAACCTCCTGCAGATGAGGGCTTGTAGCCAAGAGGGTTGTTTTCATACCTCCTGAACAAGTTAAACACCCACGTGAAGTACTTTGATGTGATGCGTCTCTTGACCATTTCCAACCTGACTCAGCAATCAAGAAGTTGTATCACCTCTGCAAGGATAGGTCAGGGCTGTAAAACATCTCTGTTCCCTTAGTTAGGACCATGTTCTTCATCAGAAGGGGTGGCCGGGACATTCACTGCCATCAGTGCTCATGCTTTGAGCAGCCTCTGCATTGACTCTGGCATGAGCTTTGGATTCCTTGACATTAAGACTTGATGATCCTGCAGCAGAAACAATTTTGCCTGCATGGAAGAACTACCAAGACACCCTTAAAAGGAAGACTCTGCCAAGAGAACACTGCTGGAGATGCTCACCACGGCTCCAACCTCCCCAGGAACCATCCTGAGCAAGCCTAGGAGCAGGCATGTACCTCCCCTGCCCCACCGAGTCCCAGTGCAGAGGGGAGACAGCCTGATCCCTTCAGACCCCACGGCCAGAGGTGGGCAGGACCATGCCCTGGCACGGAACCCCCCCATCAGAGCAGCCTGGCCGGCCGTGTTACTGTACACGCCTCCATTCCACACTGTCAGCAGAAGCAGATGTTTCTAATTTATCACTAAAACCAAACAACTTAATCCACCAAATATGCAGCAGTGGGGGGTGAGGAGGGGCCCTTTCACTTAAAGCTGATTTATAAATTGGATGATTAAGGTTAATTTGTCTATGAATGAGGCAAATCTGTGTCAGATATTGTTACTAATGCTTCTTCCCCCTAATTTTTGCAAGTCTCAAACATCCAAACCCTTTCAACCTGAGGCAATGGGATGCATTCCTGTTCTGCTGGCCAAAAGCATCTGGCACTGTTTCCTTTCATCAACAACTCCAATATTTATCTATTTAGCCCTCCAGAACATTATTTGGGTGTAACAGATGTTGCAGCCCTCTGTGGTACAGGTGCCAGAAGAAGACCTCAGCAGCAATCCTAGCATACTCCTTCTTGCTTTTGGGAGTGTTATTTCCCCTTGGCTCACTGGTAGTGATGGCTGGAGGGCAGCATGGGACCAGAGAAGCCTGTGCTGGAAGCCCCTGGCAATGGGGACTCTGCTCAGGGCTTGCACAGAAACTGCATCTTCTTCACTCCACAATATGGCTGAAGGCCCTGATGGGAAGGGTTCTGAGTCCAAGCCCTTTTCAGATTGGACTGAGAAAATTACTGGGTTTGCCTATGTTGTATCACTCCTGGAGGTCATGGCCAGCCTCAGATCATCTATATATCAGCACACGCACAGCTATCGATCCATCCAGCTACAAACAATACACAGACCCTGCTCCTGCTGACACCCACTTCAGGCCACCAGTTCCTACTGCTCATAGCTTGTGTCGTTGTTCATGAAAAAGGGCTCTTCTCCAAGCAGCTGGCACTCAGCCACAGCACATCTGCCATATACAGCAGCAGTGAAGTAATAGCAATGCAGCAGCCTTAAAAAGATCTTAACAGCATAAGCCTTGTGTGTCTGTGAAAGGTGAGGGGAAAAGGCAACCTCAACCAGTAGTAGGATTGTCGAAACACCTGGGCATCCACAAAACAGAAAATACCCTGTGCAGGAATGGGAGGGCATCCTTGTGTAGGGCCTCAGCAGCCCACAGACCCCCATCCTGTGGTGCCAGGCTGGGAACACCAGGACAGCAAATTGTCACACTAAACCTAGCCTGGTTACATGGCAAAAGAACAGCTGTACTGATTTCTTCAGCTACATCTCTAAAAATAAGGATTTCATCGGGTGTCCTTGCTTGGTAGACATTGCAGTGCTCCTTACTCCTCGTAAGCCAGTGCCCCTGCTGCAGAGAGGGACCCAATGGCACAGGCTGACCCTTGGATGTCACGCACAAGAATAAGTCCCTTCACCCCAGGCATCTGGGCATCTGTGCTGCAGCCATGGCATAGCACACTGCTTTTGGACATTTGGGCTTTCAGGTTTAATTGCAGTAGTGGGTTATAAGAAAATGCAAAATAGCCTCGTATGCAGCTCTCTGCTGGGGTCACTGCAGTGGTGATAAGGCTGTGCGATGCTGTTGCAATGACCAGTGTTCCTCTCCTTAGCAGTCTCTTTGGCTGTAAGCAGGATCTCCTGGGGCTGGAGCAGTCAGGAAATCCTTCTCCTCCATTATTTCTATTAAATGGTAGCATTAGATAATGTTCCAGAATGTCCATGAGTTCTCTTCAAGTCCAAATACCAGGTAAGCTAAAGGGATGAGTGAAAGGGAGAACAGAAGAAAACCAGAAGGAAAGCAGCAGTAGCAGCATCAGCAGCAGTGGGAGCATGAATCAGAGCCCTTTGTGCTCTGCTATAGCTGCTACATTCCCATCGCTGCCATACACAATATATATAGAAAATAGGAAAACAGCAGGTTTGAGAAGAAAACTGAAGATACCTGGAGCAACACTGAGCTTGAAAAGAGCTGAAACAATTCTATTTTTTGTCTAACAAAAGAAATCTCTCTTTTTGTAATTCAGTCCAGACAAGCCTGTATCAGTTTAACAGTTTTAAGCTACGCACAATGGGAGCACCAAAAACAATTTATTCTGCAATGCTGCAGCCTGCTTTTCAGCCTGCTTTTCCCAAATGAAGAGATACCATTCAATTAATTTTGACCAGTGATACAGCCCTTTACTTCTTGAGAACTGGGCTGTGCTTCAAATGGTGATACACACTGTACGTGGCTTCTCTACCTGGTTAAAGAGGTGCCTTTCCTCATTCTGTACCCATAGGGGGTGGTCAGAGATATCTTCATGTCTGAAAGTTTTGTAGCCACAGGAAGGAAACTAGGTGCAGCTCATTGCAAGAAAAGAACATTTTACTTTGATGTTTTCAATTGTTTGGTCTGAAATAGCCTCAACCTCACTCCAGACCTGATGAAAACTGATGGATTTGAGCAAGCAAAACTGTTTCAAATTTCTGGATATATCTTGTAAATTATATTCTGGGGCTCTGATTTTTATTCCTGCTTGTTTTTTCCAAGGTTATAGAGAAGAAAGGTCTATAGATTTAACTTATGGGAGACTTGATCGGTGCATAAAGGACAATTTCTTAAACTGTCGAAAGATTAAACATAATGTTTTGCAATCATGTTCAAGGTAGATGAGGAGCAGATTTTTGATGGGAAAGTGACACAAGCTACTGATAGAAAGCCTGCTCTCTAATTCCTGGGGAGTTTATTTTGCCTTCCTGCCTCTGATGAAGTAGCAGTACTTGAAATAAGTTTTGCTTTTGGCTGAAGATACATCCCACAATGGGAGAGAGTGAATGTCCTTGCCTTAAAGTATCCCCAGGCTTCATCCATGTTGTCTGACCTCTGAGGCAAAAGGCAATTTAATAAAACATCCTTTCTGACCCTCAGATGGAAGATCACACAGCTCCTCGAGTACAGGCTCAGGACATTTATATCCAAGCATGAGAGTTTCTTTTGATGGGTTTTAATGGTATGTGTTGTTGACGTTCCTAAATTATACAGCTCAGTGAAGCATTCAAAACCAAATGTTCAGCCCCCCTGGGGTATGGTACAAGGCCTAAGGATAAGCTTTGATGTGCATATAAAGCCATGGTGGCTGTCAGATCCTGAGTCATTTTCCAGTGGCGCCAATGTGACCAGAAAGGGAATGTATATGCTTCCACATAGTTTTGAGCCAGAACTTCAACTTCTGCTGCTGTAAACTAACTATGCTGCCTTTGCAATCAGTGCAGCAATACTGCTGTATATCAGCTCAACAAGTGGCCACTCAGATTTCAAGACTGAGAAGGTATACGGGCAAGAATTACACACTACAGGTTTAAAAATATTCGCCTTTTACATTTTAATGATATATTAAAATAAATTACCAACTAAAAAGCCAGAATTCTTCCTTTTTTCAATGTGCAGTCTGAAGCATCAACAGGAATTTGCAGGTCCTGAGTCCTTGCCCGTTTTTCTCTAGTCCCTGCACTAGCTGAGACCACATGAGTTAGTGACATTAGCATCTTGTCTCAAGTGAGAAATTGCTGCAATCCTAATTTAGCTGGCTTGGCAGGCCTGAGCAGGTATGCAGCAGAGTGTCTAGAAGGGGGGGCTGGCGATATGAGACATCTACATAAGGGTTGCAAAGGAGCTTAACTGGATCCCTCCAGGAAGCAGAACTAGTCTAGCATACATCTGTGGCCCATGCCATAATTTTTTTTTGTTTTTCATAGAAGTGATCCATCATTTCCTAGCTACATGCTGCATATGTATATATATATATA
>VZRR01002773.1:0-50729 GCA_013398015.1 Oreocharis arfaki | reverse complement strand
TATATATATATATATATATACACACATAACCATGGTGGACCATGTATAAAATGGCATTACTCACCAAAAGCTAGATGTGAGATCAAAGTGTAAGGGCCATGCTTATGAGCCACTCATTTAAATATAAACATTTTTGTCTTTCAAAAAAAGACTATCTTGCCTTTCAGTTCTTCCCAAGTCCTTCTTATGTACGAACTGAATTTCAAAATTAAAATTGATCGCAGGTGTCTAAAGTATATTTTTCCAGGCCTTCAGTTTAAACAAGTTACAGCAATACTCACCTTCATACAGTTTTTGATCATTATGATATGAATTCTCACTGACAGCAGTAAAGACCATGGGGACCTTTCCTCATTTCCAGAACCGGCTTTTATTAATTTGGATCCCATTTTAGACTGTCAGAAGGGCTGTTTTTTAAAGGAGAATCATTCATTTGATGATCCCTAGTACAGCTGCCTACCACATGTACAGCAGCAGTGTTAGCACTTTTTCATTTTCCCCCTCTTTCAGCCTCAGCACTGGAACCCATTACATGGCTGGCATCTCATAAGTGCCATGTTACTTTGCCCCTTGCTTCAAAAATTACCTGTAATAGCAAGGTAGCTATTAATAACTAATAGCAGGAATGCACAGGGAGCTGACAGCAGCTGGGATGCCAGCCTTGAGACATGACCACTCAATTTCTTACTCTGCACAGACTGTGATCTCTGGCAAATGTCATCCGTGTGCTGTTTTTTAACATCTGTAAAATGAGATACAATGTTTTGGCTTCCACCCCAAATAAGTATAATCAAATGATTGGGTGATCAGCTATGACAATAACCATGAGTTTGTAATTACTCGGGATAAAAAATGCAAAATCCCTCTGGATCATAATCACTGAGTCATCTCCTTGCTCTTGGAGGTAATGGGGGTCAGGTGTGCTGTATGGAATGGAAACCCCTGAGTAATAGAGTCATCATTGAAGAGACAGTTACCAGCTGATTAGACCTGCTTTGAGCAGATGTTGGATGAGATGAACTGCAAACATCCCTTCCATCCCAAATTATCCCTGTGATTCTGTTCTAATGCTGCACCTCTGCAAATACATCCTCTTGGGGCACTGGGGACCATGGTGCACACACCCAAAGTAGTGCTGCAGGACACAGCCTGCCTCCATCAGGGACAGATCAAGTCGTGATGGACTAAACCAATTCAGGGCAGCTTGACGCCTCCACCAAAAGCACTTTGATACTTGTGGCCCCAGGCTCATCTTAGAAACAGTGTAGGTGCCTTTCGGTAGAACTGTGCCTCTATGGAGCCAAGCAATGTCAGGCTTATCTTCAGATTAACCACCTAAAGGTAATGAAGTTTACCACGTTGGGGGATATGCTCTCTAGTTCACATTTACCTGCCATTTAATCTACATCATCACTGCATCAGTGTTTCAATCCTTGCCAATTTATTTACGTGAAATAGCAAAATTAAGCCTTGTGGTTCCTATGGACTCTCTTCATGGCATCTCTCGTGAAGTAATAAAGTGTGGGCTTTGCAAAAGCCTTGTGCACTGATGTTGGAAATAATAGCTTCTGGGATATATATGTTGTTGGGTTTTTTTTAAAGTAGGGAGTAAAATTAGACAATTTCCATAGACAATCTGATCAAAGTAGTTTAACAGACTGTCACATCATACCTGGGGACCTACTTTCTCAGAGTCTCAGAGATAACCATAGTGCCACACCAGCAGAGCAGCGCTCCCAGCCTGCAGACAACACAGCACAACCAATCTCTTGGGTGGAAAGACAAATGAGAAACATAAGACATTCATTTATATATAAGTATCTACACTTCCTCTGGGAAGAAAAAAAGAAAGAAAAAACATTCTTAAATTTTTGATGTGGTTGATCATGATACAGACTTCACCCTACAAATCTTGTACTTTTCTATCTGTGTCACAGCTTGTGGGGTCCTGGCCAAGCTTCCACGTCCACATTCACAATTGCAGTTATAACTGCGACCCTTATGTTTGGAACTGTTTTCTTAACTGTGCATAAACATCTGTGAAGGCATATACAATAATATCCAGTAAGGCAAACGACCTTTGCAGTGACCAGCTGCCTTCCAGTTGAGAGGCAACATTGCACATGGCTACAGAAAAATGGAGCACCCAAACGCTTGCAGTGCTTACACACTTGTGGTGTGGCTGAATTGGGCTGGGGATAAATGACATCATCCATGCCTAGGGGCTGCACATGCACTGCCCAATGGTTTGTTGCTTCCTTAGTCAAAAGCCGAATCCCTGAGGTAGAAACCAAGTCATGCCTGGGAGTAATTAATTGGTGCTCAAATTCGTACTGTGGTTTAGATGGCTCGACTGAAATCAACTCAGTTCGGCCCTCAGAAGTTAGGTATGTATTCTGCTTGTCTCAAAACACTTCACAGAGCAGCAGGTCATAGGTCCCAGGCAGTTTTTGAAGTTTAGCTTCGCATAGTTACGGACAGAAAGCTGGATGGGATCCCAATACGCCCCACTGGTGGGACTGCGGCCTGCACCCTGGGCGTGTGCGAGCAGTCTCTGTGCCAAGCTGTGCTCCTACACACCAGGTCACAAGGTCTCCAACATCCTAAAACAAGATTAGAAGCCAAAAATGCCAGCTATTTTCTAAAAATAGGAAAGATGAGAAGGGAGAGAGGGAGAAAACGTGTCCTTGCCAATGGTTTAGCAGCAGGGGAAGAGGTCCAGCACGGCAGCTGCACAGGCTCACCTCAGCGTGGCCCAGCAGGGGAGTACTGCACTCACCTATGGAAATGGGTCCTAGGGATGAGACTTGAGCCCACTGCAGACAAAAGGTGTTCTGGTATCTTAAGAACAGCACTTGCTCTCACACTAGTTTAAAGCAATAGCTTTCAACAATGTATTTTGATTCAAAAAAAAAAAAAAAGGCACAAAATTTTAAATTGAAGATATATGGTTTGATAGTGCCTCATATTTTGAAACTGCTAGTGGAGAAAGGAAAACAGCAGGAAGGGCTGAAAAGAGCCAAAATTAATTTATTGTGGACTTAGGGTTTCAGTATTCGACAAAGGAAATGGATATAAATGGAAACTAAATTGAAACTGAGGTCTCTCTCATTCAGCAAAATAGATTACTGCTACTAGTCAGCTACAATGTGGAAAGGCAATTTAACTGCTAATAAACAACTTTGAAGTTGTACTTGTGTTTTAGTGTCTTAATAAAGCTGCAAAAAAAAGAAGCAACAATAAAAGCCGAGCCCAAGTCTTAAGATTCAAGGAAAACATTGATAATGCATATATAAAATGTGTAAGGAATTTTTTCAAGTCCACTGTTCACACAAGAGAATAACAAATGAGATCATTTGATCATTGTTCATTAAAAACCATTGTTTCCTTAAGCTAGAAAAGCTTTTTTAAAGTTTTGAGGGCTTTTTTGTTTGTTTCTTTTATGTTTACGTTTCATAAAGCCACAAAAATTGCATTTACATTATTTTAAAGTTTGGTTCTAGACTGTAAGCTTGTTTCTCTTTTTCCCCCTTTTGCTACCGAATACAATGGAATGAATGAGGACTTTTATTTCCCTTCTTATCTTCTGCTTCTTTAATACGGCTTTTTTTCATCTTCTCCATAAAACCTTCGTCCTTATCGCCTGAGAATTATATGACTGTGTTTAAACTATTGTCTTTATTCTGAAAGATGTAATTTTAAAATGAAGCAGGAAATTTTTTTTCCTGAAACCTTACATTTACCTATTTTTAGCTACAAAATCTTTTTGCTTTTCTTCTTTGTCTCACTAGTTGTTCTAGTGAGGACTTGTTCCAAAAACTATGCTTGTTTTTATGAAGTTTAGTAAGTTTAAGTAGCCAAAAGGGAAGAAAGAGAGAAAAAGTAGTAAATAGACCTTGTGAAGGAGAAAAAAATTGTCTGAAAACCACTCATCTGCTTAATGGCGATTCATTGCATTTATGATGTTCAAAATGCTAAACTTCAGTATGTGTTACATTTCCTGCCTGGGATACAGACAGATTCCCAGAAAATCGAGGTTTGAAATAGAAAGCCAGCAGTAAGCTCATCTGGAACACAAGGAACCTCAGCAGAGGGGACAGAGCTTGAGAGCACTGCCACTCGGGAGCCATGAACAGAAATAGAGAAGCCTGTTTTATTTGTTTTATTTTTTTAAAGTACGTGAACAAATTAAAAGCTAAAAACCAGCATTGTGTTTTGATTTTGCTGTGCCTGTGCTAGCAGCATTGCTCTCATGCCCTCCCGATGCAGAGCACACATGCCACAGCTCCTGCGCTCCCATCACTTGCTCTTATGTTACTGTTCAAGTATGCATTCAGAAAAGAGCCAGCAGATACAGTAGATTTATTCTAGTTCTTGAGGTCAAGAACTCCTTTTTTTTTTTGGATTCAGCAGAGAGGGAACTCTTTCCTCATAGCACCAGACAGGCTTTCTGCTTTGCAGCCTACTGTCAGTGCACACCACAGATAAAGAAACATCTGAGAGCATTTTTAAAGGATTTATCAATCCAAAGCACCGGTGAGCTATGTGCTGTCTCCAGTGTCAGAGTTAGGAGGCTTTCAACAAGGGACAATATCTGCACAAAGTGCAAGCCAGAGGCTCCAGCTGCTGCAAACTTTTGCAAGCCGTGTAAGTAAAGGTCTTTATTTTGCTGAAGCAAACTTTGTGTATTCTCTTGCCTCATAAAAACTCTGAGATAATCTAAACTTGAGATGAATTTCCTAATGCTAGTAACATTGCTATCCTGCTGTCCTTTTGAATAATGCATGTATGTCAGCACAATAAATAAGTATCTTACCTTGTTTTGCTTGTGAGTCTTGTAAAGAGCAGAATCTGTAGCGCCTCAGGCAGGCTCTGTTTGTTTTTCTGATCGCTGACCATTTCTGTTCTCGGTGATCGGCACAGAGACCTTTCTGATTTCTCTGATTTCTTTGATTTCAAGGACAATGAGAAGCAGGCAGGGAAATGCAAAGACTGTTCAAAGGAAAACAAAGAGCATAAAAGTAGTTTATGAAGTGTTGTCAGTGAACCCAAAAGTGGTGTGTAACCCCCATGTCAAACTTGTGGTCTTATGGGATTTTATGTGCTTTATAGTGAGGTTTAAGGGGTCACAGATTATGTGACTAAGAGGAATGTTAAATAACAGAAGAAATACTTTGATTGCTTTATAAAATGTAACTTTACGTTCATGCTCACATTTAAATTTGTCACTTTTTGTATGGTTATCTGGAGCTTATGGCAGACGACAGGTCACCTTTCTGTGAGCTTCACATTGTAATTTAAAGTCATGAACTATTTCCTTGTTCTTTATGTACTTCATATACTTATTGGCACCAAGAGGCCTGGCAGAGCGGTGTTGAAATGCCAGATTTCTCTTCTTGTCTTTGAAGTCCTCCCTGCCATTTTGATTGCTGCCAATATGTAGATATGGCAATAAATAAACGGAAGCTGTATTAGATTCACTGACTAGGTACAGGTGTTACTACCCTGAGACAGAAATTTATGCACTCAGAATTCTCAGTGTCTTCCAGTGTTCAGAGAGTCTCTAGTTCCCTTGCATTCCTTATTCAAAAAGCATCTGATCCCTATGACTTTGCACATTCTATTTGGCTCACAATTTTTCCCAGTTCCCAACAACTTTTAACAGGCCTTTTCCTCCAGACCCACATGTCCGAAAGGTGCAAACCCAACCCTCTAACCCTGATACATACTCACAGGTACTCAACCAAACTTTATTTATTGCAGATATGCCACCTCAATCACCTCTTGCATCAGGTGGTCAGAGGAACATGGATACTGCCCTAAATACCCTACCACCTCTCCCAGCCCTCCTCTTGCCCTTCATTTCCATGGCAATGCAAGATCTGCATGTGGAGAGGGGCACTGTCCATTATGGGAGATGCTCATGATTCTTTGAAGGCCAAGGGAAGGCCCTCCTTGACGTCAGCCAGGCAGTCAGACCTGGGTGCCAAAAGAGCAAGGAAATGAATAGCCCTGCAGGGCTGGGAGACGCAGTGTGCTGCTTCCAGGGATGTTGGGGAGTCACCTTCCTGAGCGAGGATGGGGAAGGGCTCTGTTGAAAGAAGTTTTCAGGGTGATAAGGATCACATCTCAAAGGTGCACTGGCAGGAGCAAGTCAGAGGTGAACGGGGCTAGTATGAAAGTCAAACTCCTCTGATGATGGAGGAAGAGGATGTTGCTTTTCAAGAGTGTTTGGAGAAGGAGAAAAATTTTAATTTTCAGCACAGAGATCGGTAGGAGCTGTTTTCTTTGCAATACAAAATTCTCCCATACCTAGCTGGTGCAACCACACTTCAGGGAGAAAACAGCAGTTTATTATAGTTTTGGAATTTATGTATATTCATGTGTTCTCTTGGCAAATGCATCTTTTGACTTCTAAAGCTTTCTGAACCTTTCATATAGTCCTTTGCTCTGAAGCAACAGATGTCAGCGATAAGCAGACAGTTATGGCTTTGAATTTGAACATCTTTAAATACTTTGTTGCATATATTTTAGGGTGAGGAATGCACTCTGTCTTACTATGCAGAACTGATGCACTACATGGAAAGTATCCATGTCTGGATGCTTGATGTCACTTCCTAGATCACAGACCAATAAACCACATGTTTTTCAGGATTATTTGTTATGAGATACTGTCATCTCATTATTCAGCTTGTGTTTTCAAGTTTGAAACCAACTGTGAAATGCTCTAATCTGATGTGAGCTCAAAGAGAACAAACAACAAAAAGAGCCAAAGGAGCTGCTCCAGTTGTAAATTGCATTTTCACTCCGATGTATCCTGCGAGCAGGCTAAAATCTCCCTCTTGCACAATTTCCCAGAGGAAACAATGCCGTGCCTATGGAAACAACTGAAAAAAAATCTTTTGATCTTTCTTACTCTAACCCTTCATTTTCAGAAGGTACAGCCATGAAATTTGATGAGTGGAGAATCCAAGAACATAAGATCTTAAATCAGGAATAAATTTGGGAATACAAATGGAAAGAAGAGATCTGAAACAAGAAAATAACTCTCATTTTCTTTCAAGGAAAAGAAATCATACAAACAGATACAAAAAGAAATCATCCAAATGTTTTGCTATTGGATATTAATTTACTGCTCTAAAAAAGCTCTTTTCTTCCTCTCTGGCTGATTCTCAGTCCTGAAGAGTTTGTTTTTTAAAGAAATCACTTGAGGTGACCTGTGACGTGTGAACTATTTAAACTTTATTTAGTTGATCGTACGAATGGATTATTGCACATATTGTTGAAGGCTTTATTAATTATAATGACACAAGAGACGTTATTGCATTGTCTCAGTGCTTATACAAGGCACCAGCCTGACTTGAAAGAGGAGAAATGCCTCATTTCAACCAAGCTTTGGAGTTTTGTCTCCATCTTGAAGAAAGAATGGGGCTGTTGAAAGGCTCATGGTGCTGAAAGGGTGCTAGAAGATCTCAGTGGTGATGCAGGACCTCTCTTTCCCTCTCTTTTTTCCTCTTTCTCCAATTCTTCTTGTAACTTTTTCCTTTCTCACTTCTTCAGGATACAGAATCTAGTAACGCCAGGCTCTTCCAGAACACAAGTTTTCCTCAAATCAGCTTCTCCTTACTCCACAGCACCATGATTGCTCTTCAGCCTTTCTGGAGTAGAGAAGGCTTGGGATGGAGAAGGGGCCTGATGGGAACAGAACGCCCCAGCACAGCTGGTGAACCAAACTGTCCACCTGTTTGGATTTCAGTGGCTAATCCCCATCTCTGCAGGTACAAAGTAGCCCACATGTAAGCAAAACATGAAGGCTTATGACCCTTGAAATCTGATGCCCAAGGCTAAGGAATGTTTTAATTACTGCCTTGCATTTAATTACTGCCTAATGCTATGCATTTCCACAGCCAGATCTCTTCTGGGACTGGTCATTACCTAAAACAACAGGAGACTGACAAATCCAGTAGTTTGAAAAAGAGAGCATTTCCTCCAGTTCTACTTTGAAAGTTTTCAAGATCTCTTCTCTATTCAATACTGTAGAGTTGAAAAAAAAAAGAGAAAATTATTGAGGTGTTCTATTTTAGTATATTATTTGACAATATCAGGTTTTCGGGTTTAGAAATCTACATGCAAATGGGAAGGAGTTGCGAAAACTTCTGATTGATGGACTGTCTTTCTTTCTGACAATTCTAATTATTTAAGGACTGCAAACATTCAAATACTTCAAAGGCAGTATTTTTGTACCTGACAGCAGTGTGACTCAGAGAGTGTCTCTCTCAGATAAATCCTTTCAGTATGAAGAGGTTACAATATGATGTGTGATAGACTTACACTTCTCTGGTGTCTATCTCAAGACCTTTTTCTCTTTGTGAAGCCCTGCCATCCATTACTGCTCTGGTACAACACTTCAGCACATATGCATTTTGCCAAATACCACCTCTCAGGCTTGCAGACATGAGGACTGAGGCAAGACTCAATGACCGTAGAACTGAGATCTTACTAAAAGTGTGTGAAGATGCAGAAAACTGAAGGTAGTTTTCCTCAATTCTGGAAATATGTGTCCATCCATGGCCACTCATAGATAAACAAGTTTTTTTTACAGAAGGAAAGAACACAGCTTTTAATCCTTTCCATGGCCCTGTATGCCTGCAGCTTTCCCATAGGGTCAGAGGCAGAAAAAACCCCTCCAAACCTGCTTGAAAGCTCTCAATCTAAGTGTTGTACAAGATAATCAGCAAAACTGACCACAAAGGGCCATAAGTAGAAATACATCCCCAGATGAGCAGTGTGGAGAGCTGAGAGCAGTTACCAGTACTGTGATGCCTGTAGTGGAAAAGCTCTTGGCAGGCGAGGAAGCAGTGTAGTGACATACCAGTCTGCAGATGGAAAGCAAGGCTGGAAGCTGCTCTAAGCAAGCTGCTGCAGTGGAGGGTTGCAGTGGGAGCGCGGACTTTTTGCTGTGAATCTGCTGGAACAAACACCATCATCCTTCGTTGTCAACTGATGTTTGTTAATGCAACTTATCTTTGGGTGACTGCCCATTTCTGAACTTCAGTGAAGTAACTTACAAACTTCATCTCTTAAACTTACCTGGGGAAAGGAGTGAAGGGGAAAGGGAGAAGGGGAGGGAAATCTGCTAGCATTCATATTCCAGAGGGAATTAATTCTGTTGTATTTGTAAGGTTTCCTCTGTGGCTTTTAAGTTATTTCCTGAAATCTGGAATTATGTTCATGCAAGATCTGAATCCAGCTTTTTCTAAAATTATGTTGAAGCAGACTACATGGTAACTAAAACAATTTTTTCTTTGGATGTCATCTCTGGTTTTGTTTATCATCTGATGCTCTAGCAAGTAGTTCCTGCCTTGAGGGGCTGTTGATAAATAGTTCCCTGAGATAGCTCAGGATCTCAGCTACCTAGTCCCTGTGAAGTCCTTTTAATACACTGAGAAAAATTTCGGTGTTCACCACAAATTGATTTTGGTAGTTATTGGTAGCTCAGATCCTTGACAGCACTGAAGGTGTGTGGTGGAGCATGTGGGGAAAGGAGACAGTGCAGGGAGTCGAAAGAAAGCATTGGGACAGTTTTTTGATGACAACCAGGAATCAGATGCAGCCTCACATGGTTGAAACAATAAGGGCACTGCCAGCATGCCCTGATCACTGCCTCAGTGCATGAACAACCTCCCACCTATGTGCACAGTCATCATCACGTCCCCTCTCCTCCCTGAGAGGAAAAGGGTATCCTGAAGGATTGCAAAAATTCTTCAGGGTACAAGAGAGCAACAAAATGAATGTCTGAGCAACCCAGGTGGGTAGAATAATCCCCACTTACAAAGCTGAAGATTTGGACACTTATATGACTGTTGTGTTGACCGTATCACGGCTGCTGTGTTCTGCTCCTTAAAGAAAATTCTCTGTATTCATGGCCATTCCTTGTTCAGGAAGGAAAATATTCAGATTCTCTGGTCAGACTGGCTACCAGTGGTCATAGGAGAAGAGGGTAAGAATCCATATTAATTGATAATTAAGATACTTTTACATTATAATTATTGGCATTCACCACATACACCTAGAATTTTGTGATTTTCAAATGTGGAGTCAGACTTCTTTTATTTTTACCCACTTTTGAACATTAGTTAAATTCCTATAACTTAAGTGGAAATCAGAGGAAAAACAACTAGAAGTTCTGCGGATTTCTGCTTAAATGAAAGTAGTTAGAAGATGAGAGGCATATATGAAGAAAATACCTGTGGGATTTGACAGGTGACTCTAGTACAATATTTTTTAAGAATAGACATGAACTCAGCGCATGAGGGAAAGAGTCATCCTCACAACTGCCTTCCTAGTTGAAGAAAATTACAGTTTCAGGTCAACAGCATGCAGAGTTGCCTGGAAGGTGTTGCCAAAGACCATCCCAGTAGTGCATCTATGCTGTACATATCACGTTTGAAATTAGTCAGCAACAGCTATGTCATCTTGATTTGTATGCTAATAAGATGATGTAATGATGCTCTGGAGAGATAGATGTACAGTTAGCTGGCAATAAAATTTTTGGCTTTTCTGAAGTACTGAAATTTCAAAATTCTCAGGGGTATATTTCTCTGACTCTGCACCCTGTCTCTTAAATAAAGAAACATCCCACTGTGGCCATATCTATGATATCACCTCTTCAAGGAGAAAGGGACATCACACATTTCTTTCTGAAAACAGCAGGTGCAGAAACTAAGATACGGACATTTTTTCATAGACATGAGCTATGACAAATTTTGCACATTATCAGCCTTCTTGCTGAGAGTAAGTCTACATTATGGTTGAGAACAAGCTATGTTTCAGGGCCTACTGGACCCTGAAACAGAGCACTAGACCCTGTTCCAGAAAAATATCAGTTCAGGGGGAAATACGAAATGCCTTCTCATTGATAAATGTTGTTTCCAAGACAATCTCTCTTTGAGCTACAGGGCCGTTTCCAAAATGTGAAAGGATCCTGGCTCCTTGCAGACAAGGGAGGGATGTGAAAGACCGGAGATGACTGGTGATCTCCCTCTTTATGGCAGATAAAGCAACATGTGAGTTTTTTGACATCTTTTCTCCTCAGTGTAGCCCTTCCTAACTTTTTTTTTTCCTCACAAAAAGACTGAAAAAACCCTTCAGCATCTTATCACTGAGAGAATTTTTCAGCGCAGGATTTTATAAATCATATCTTGCTACATTTATGGAAGTTCTGACCACACTTCTGCAGTCAGGGGCATATTTGCTCATACTAATTTCACTGTAATGCTAGATGGTTGCCCCTTGTTGTAATGAGGTCTTAAATTTTTTCCGGTTGGTCTGAGCTGGTATTTTCCAGATTATGGGAGCACTTTCCCTAAGCTAAGAGTGTTTACATATTGCAGCACTGTTATGTCTTTGAGGGCTCAGTTGTCATGCAGGTGCCTAATGCTGTTCCTGAAGATGATGCTCCAATGCAGACAGGATGTTTGGCTGATTTCTGCTTCAGATGGCTTTTACCATCTCTTCTTTATTGCTGCCAGGGTTTTCTCTCGCTTCCCTGGGGACGCCAGATGCATCTAATGAGTCAGTTTCAGCTTCGAAGCCGAAACAGGTCATGGACAGCAGCCATGTGTTGTTCAGATTCTTGCATGGAAGGGAATTTCCTTTTTCTCTTGCTGGACCAATTCACTCAATAAGAACTTGTTTTAGATCAAATTTGCATTGCTTTTAGTTAACTCAAACCTTTTCTAACCTTATCCTTTACTCAAGATTTTATTATATGCTAAAAGAGGAGAGTTGCCTTGAAAGAAAACTGGTTCCTCGGACAGTGTACCTTGCTCCCAGCTTAAGTGATAGAAAAAGGACTGTTGAGGCACAAAAATCACAGGCTGTAGCTGGTGAAAAATTAGACAACATTCAGAGGCATGCTTCTCCCCAGTGTTGCATAAGTAGATATATAACGTATAATGCACTGCAACATCACAGCGGGTCTCCCAAATTGAAAACAAAGAGGAATAAAAGACTGCCATACCTTGGCTCGTAAATCCCTGAATGTGTTGCCTGTGTTGATTAGTTACTTTGATTTGTGCTTCCCTGCACAGCTCATTTTTCCCTTTAATAAGAGTTTGGCTTGTAAATTGTCACTTGCATTTGCACCAAACAGTGCAATTAGGCTGGAGTGACAGAATATATTACATTGTTTGTTTTCCATTATGTTTATTCCAGATGGTTTTTGTCACTGACTCTTTTTCTGAGCCGGGCTGTTAATAAACATAAGATAAATCTAATGAATAAATTTGCCTGTTTAGTAGAGATCCGTGGTGGTGGCTGAGATGGGGTTATGCTGCTGAGTAATGGGTTCTCAGTAGAACTACAGAAATGTCAATTCTTGCTCACTTATGAGAGGCAAACTGTTCCCATGGTTAGTGAGGGGCTAAAGAAGATGCTTATATGGGATTTTTTTCCTTTAAAATCCATAAATTTAAAATTTAAACTGAGGTTATGATGAGTTCACATTTGTGATGCTTTATTTCTTCTCTGAACAAAGGAAATGTTTTATGGTACAGCTACAGAGTGAGTACCTGGTCTCAGGCTTTTCATTGCCAGGAAGTTCCTCTGTCCCCTTGAGTCAGCTGTTTCAGTTTTTGTCTTGGTTCCTGAACAAATACTTCTTTTCTTCTTCAACCATCTTGTCTCTTCAAATAGAAGTTGTTCAAAGTCTCTGACTAGGCTGGAGAAGCAAAATCGATTTTAGAAAAATAATTGGAAAATTTTGGAGAAAACATATGGTATAAAGAAGAAATATGGATGTCTACAGGGCAGCAGGACTTGTCTTAATCTGTTCACTTGCCAAAGTGGTGTTTACTGGAAAAAAAAGAAAGCCGTGACCAAGCAGGTCTTGGAAAAGTCATAACACTTAAGGAGTTTTCCAGTAGGGCCCTCTTAGTTTTTCCATCAGAAAGGAATATAAGAAAACCCAGCAAGAAATACAACATGGTCTGTCCTATCATCTTGCAAAAGTTTTAAAAGCTGCATGAGAAGAGGTGACCATGGTTTCTCAGCAGTGAGATCGTGGTTAATGTGAGTCTTGGTTAAAGAGCACATTTTTCAGAAGATCAGCTAAAAGCAGATTATAGTAAACAAATTGTGTTTCTACTAACATTTCCCACTTTCTCTGAACTCTTCCAGGGAGCTTATAAGCAGGAAGCTGCCAGCAGTGCTGCCTTTTGTCAGTACAATGGCTTCTCATGTGTCTGTCAGCTGCTTAGCTGTGCTCTGAGCAACAAAAACAGTGTCTCTGTGGGTAAGGCAAGGCAATGCTTCCCCAATTGAAAAATCAAGTGATGAACACTGGTAGAAGAAATTGTTCATCTGGGCTCACATGGAGCCACTAGCAGCAGGCTGAGGGCCCAGTCATTGTCGTTAGCTGGGTGGCAGTGGGTCTCAGCCACAGTGGAGAAGGGAAAGTTTCTAGGAATATGACTAGACAAAGAAGGGGAAGGGGAAGTAAGACATGTGGGAGCAATAACTCAAGAAGGCCCCAAAGGAATGGTGAGCTAAGAAAGGCTAGAAAGACATGGCTGTTTTGGTAACTGACATATAAGGAAAACAAGGATACAGCACAGGGTGCCCGGCCAGGCTGTGAGGTGTGCGAGTGTTAACCCTTCTGGAATTGATTCAGGACATTCCACTGCTTGAATTCACACAGTTAAAATAAACCTTGTGCCAGGCTTGTTTCCTCTGGGGCTTATGCTCTGCTTTTTGATTCAATCATTAAGGATTGGCTGGGCTTTAACAGCATTTTTGCTTTGCCATCACCACACTGTTGCTGACAGTGGAGCGGATCCATGGTAATGAAATTCATGGCAAAAGGTCCATGTCTGCCTGCAGCTGCTCAGTCATGCTGTTTCTGTAGGGCCTGATTCACCTCCGGACTGTGCTTTTCTTTCTGTGTGTCTTACCCACCATACTCTTCCTAGGAACACCTGCACGTCCACTTGCACAATGTGCAGTGGGGCAATGGTGAATCTGCTCCATAGATGCCCAATTAACTGTTTACTGTGAAATAAGATAAATTACCATCTTGTGCATCATATTCCTGAGTGTTTCACTGGTGGGGAGAAGGAGAGTTTACCCATCCCCAGCCTGCTCTCTTTGTATGCAGTGTCACACTAAAATGCAGCAAGGTGTAAGTTGGACAGCAGAACTTGGAGGCAGACAAATGGGGCTTGGCCACGATAGGACCTGGGTTTTGTAATTCTGAGCAATAGTTCCTACTTCTGCCACTGAAATCTTCATTTATACCAGTTCCTGGCCCTTGAAGGCCTCCAATGCGTTCCTTCTCATTTCATGTCTTTCTCTATCACACTCCTTATTTTCAAGCTGACCATGATCAGATACTTTCATGTCACTTCTCTCACCCCCAGGCATTCCTTTGGGTGGAAGATGCCTTCAGATTTCAGAGTTATACTTCCTCTGCTCTCCAGACCCACCAGTTTAATTTTTCTTAGGATCCTTGAGGCTGGCACTACCCTGTAATTCTCATACTGGTCTACTAAGAAGGTACATGCGGAAAAACATTGTGGTGTTATTTTTCGTCCTATTAACAAGTGGAGAAGATGCAGCAGACATGATGCTTTTGTTGATTTATTTATGTGTGGTTCCTATTCAAAGGAGTGTAAGAGAGAGTCAAAGAACATGGACCAACTTCTATTCGGTTACACCTGGAAAAACTGGAAATGACCATGATATAGTCTGATGACTTTCTCTGGATCTACAGTGAGCTGTTCTAGGGAGAACACAGTTCAGTCAACTGATTTTACATCACTTCCCAATGGACATGGGCAATATATGCTGTGTGTTAAAACCTATCTGAATGCTTATTAAGAGTTCAACAACAAAGGTTTTTACTCAGGATTATTTAAAAATGCATTTTCCTTTTTCACTACTTCCATCCGCTCTCTTTTGGTCTATTGTGATTATTGCTGTATTCATTGAGCACCTTGATTATAAAAATGGGCAGCAATTGCGAAGTCTTTAGTGAACTTCGTGAAGTATTTCACACTTCTCATTTTATTTGTCATGGTATTTTGCTGTCAGCTTAGACTTTCTGAGTCTTGTCTTTTTAACTCCAGAATGCATTACTGTATTTGGAAACATTTCATGTAGTGTTTTGAAAGAAAAAGAATTTATTACACCCCAAAATTATGTCATGAACCAAAATTTATTTTATCCATCTCCTTTACGAAAAGGATATTTTAGGCTGTTGTAAGAAATGTTGATAATAATTATTGAATCTCTGCATTGACCTTGTTAACGCCATCCAGGATGGTATTTAAAAACTGTTAAGGAAAACTGTTTCACTTAAAGATCAGTTGCAAAGCAATTTTTGTAGCAAACTCAAATAGAAAAATGTTCTAGGTCTATTATTAGGCTCTATCCAATTCTACTCATGCCATTAAAGATGATTCATAAAATACTGCACATCTGATCCAAGTCAGCTTCTGTGCTTATAGCTTGCGTAATCCTATAAACCACACCAGTGTCCATGCATCACTTGATTCACATCACTACCCCCACGTAGTTCATATACTTGAAGTTGATGACCCGTTCACCTAAAAAAAAAAAAGATGGAAAAAGTGCCTGTGCTCTCAGTCAGAGGAGTAGAAAGCAGAAGAATGACATTACAGCATGAATCCTCCATGGAGCTGGAAGTAACAGGAGTAACACCTTGCACTGAAAATTTCATGAGTTTTCTCCTTTTATTTTCATCTCTGTAATATGCTAATTTGTTAGCTTTACAGTGTAGCATGCTGCCAGAGCATTGCAACAACTGCACTCAATGCCAGATGCTAAAAAAGCTTCTTGAAATATTACTAAATAAGGTATTGTGAATGTTCTTCATGGGAAAAATAAGTCCATTCCCTGAGCAGTAAGAACAACGGAATCTCTCAAGTCTAATAGCTGTTTGTCAAGTGCTTGTGCTTCTTTATGGTGTTTTTCCTCCCTTTCATTTAATTTCTCTAACTTTAAATCCTGGCTTGATAAATTTTTTTTAAACTAAAATGATCTATAATTTACTACTGCTTTATTATTGTTTGAGATGCATCTTGATCCATTTAGAGGAGTAGCAACATACCAAGATTTTAGTATCTAAAAAAAAGACAGTATCTGAAGGCTAGTTATTTGGAAGAAAATGGTGCTAAGGGCTAAAAGTTGGTACTGTTG
The DNA here is from genome assembly GCA_013398015.1 of Oreocharis arfaki. NCBI lineage: Eukaryota > Metazoa > Chordata > Aves > Passeriformes > Paramythiidae > Oreocharis > Oreocharis arfaki. Next base: position 34,511 of record VZRR01002773.1, on the reverse strand, counting down.
CTGGGCGTGTTACTATATTTCCTATATAAAGGGTTTTTTTCAGGATAATGAAACACTTTCTGCAGGTTGCCATGATGGCTAACTGCCTCACGCAGCCTCTGGCTAGGAGGAGAGCTCTGTACTCACTTGGTCAATAGGAGCAAGACCTGGCTATGAAGGAAGGGAAGCCATGGGTCCCAAAGGATTACGATCATAATGCTAACATTTAAAGCTGGAACCCAAGATACTTTTTACCATGGCAGGGTATTCAGCTCTGGGGATAATTAAATGGCAGCATAATTAAATGCCTGTATCAGTGTGACTCAGTCCTCTCCTGAAGGGACTGTGTAATAGCCCTCAAGGCAGCACCAGCCTGTTCTTGCTCCTTGTCTCCCTCCCCCCACATCTCCTCTATCACAGCAGGCTCCTACAGAAGACCCAAGGGCCTTCTCAGCACTCACCTGGCGTGTGAACACTGCAGAGCTGTCCCACCTTGGGCTGGCAGGTTTCACAGCACAACACAGCTCTGCTGACCCACACATACACAGTAGGCACATCGCTATAGGGGACAGGGGCTGCCGTACGACCCCTGCTTTACAAAGGGTAATGAATACAACCAGGGAGGCCCAGGCACGGGGCACCACAGCAGTCGCAGAGCAAAGAAACAGCTGATGAAATATCTGTTGATCTGCTTGTCCACGTGAAGGACTCCTGGATACTCCTGAGGCTGTGCAGTGCTTGCTGTCACCTGGCCACAGCATTTCAGAGAGAAAGCAGATAAACTCCTTCTATCTGAAACATCTTCTATCTACCGCATTAGCTCTCCCACAGGTTGCCAAGATCACTTTATTTACTGTTTAAAATCTTTAATGGAAATTGAAAAGTCTCCAAGATCATCACTAAATGTGCAGCGGGGACAAACAGAAAAAATAAATTTATCACTGGAAAAACAAAGACAATACTCTTGTGAGTGGTTGGAAATCAGTTTGGCACTGCAGTTACAGCACTTCAGTGACTTCTTTTTTTTTTTATAAAAATTGTTTTTCTCAGTTTTCTTCAAGTCTAATCAGTAATCATTTGTTTTGTTGGGTTTATATTGGTCGGACAGTTTTCATGTCTCTCTCATTCACAGCCTGATTTCTCAGTTTGCTAAAGGACAGCTGATAACACTCAGTTTCAGATAAACCAAAAATTACATTTATGCCATAAATACCCTCTGTGATTATGGGAAGACATGGTCAGTCTCTTTTCATTGGCAGTGAAATCAGTGCATTAAGTACGCTTGAATATAATTGTTCTTTGTTTTCTCAGGGACATCATGCCAAATTCCCTTTTTTCAGTCCTGTCCTTATCTGAACCTTTAAACCCTTTCTTTCTAAATGATGAAAAGTAGTTCCCTGTATACCCTGTAAAATCTTCTGCCTCTCTTTAGGGTATCCATATCCACTACACTCAATAAAGAGAAGAGTAAAAGGAAATACGTCATCTCATGAGCACAGCAGTCGCACCAACTGCTGTGGTGAGATTTCCCCAGTTGCTAATGATTTACAATGTAATCCTTATCCTTTTCACTTAGCTCCTAATAGTGTTCAGAAATATCTTAGTTTATGGTCTGGGCTATCAGAAGCCATTACGATCAGATTGCATATTTCAGTAGTAAAACCACCAAAGATCTGGATCCTGAGGATGTACAAGAGATGTTACAGAATCACAGAATGGGTAAGGTTGGAAGGGAGGTCCTCTAGTCCAACCCTTCTGCTTAACCAGGGTTCCCTAGAGCACATTACTCAGGATAGTGTCCAGACAGCTTTGAGGAGACTCCACAACCTCTCTGGGCAACCCGTTCCAGTGTTTGGTCACCTGCACAGTACAGAAATTCTTCCTCATGTTCAAGTGGAACTTCCTGTGCATCAGTTGCTGCCCATTGCCTCTTGTTCTGTTGCTTGGCAGCACTGAGCAGAGCCTGGCTCCATCCTCCTGGCACCTTCCCTTCAGATACTGACAGTGATGAGGTCACCTCTCAGCCATCTCTTCTCAAGGCTGAACAGACCCAGCTCCCTCAGCCTTTCCTCATAAGAGGGATGCTCTAGCCCCTTAATCATCTTTGTTTCCTTCCTCTGGACCTGCTTCAGCAGCTGCATGTCTCTCTTGGACTTAGAAGTCCAGCAACAGCTCCTTTCACAGAGCTGGTTACCTTTCACAGAGCTGGTTACCTTTCACAGTGGCTGCAAAGCACTCTGAGTAACTAGGAGCTTTAATTTTGAATTAACAACTGAACCAGAGACTGCACCAAAGCTTCCATCCCTCAGCTGGAAGAAAGCTGGATGGTGGGTGGGGGTCAGGTCACCATCCCTCAGCATCAGGCTGTTTCTTTGACTCAGAGAGGGTTTTGTAGAGCAGCAGCGAGGCCGTTCTCACTCAGCATTAAATTTCCATTATGAATTGCACTGCAAACAGAACAGCAACAAAGTCTATTTCTTTCATTATGTTTTAAATTTATCCGTACTCTATCATCATATTTTAACACCACAGTGTCTCAGCAACAGCAGGATGGTGTAGGATGGACAGACCAGGACATCTCTTCCTTGCAAGTAGCTTTTGAGAGTTGTGTTTTCCTTCTCTCTGTTTGTACTTTATGAGCATTAATTAACTCCTCTGGTGCCACCACAGGGCAGGAAATCATTGCCTTCCATATGGAAATGGAGAAATGAAGCGGATTATGTGATTTGCCCAAAGCTAAAAAGAGAATTGTTATCAGCACTAGGACGAGAACTGATGATTTTTCTTAGTGCCTGGTCCTGCAATGCAATTAGCAGAGCAACCTCCCTTCCCCTCATCCTCTGCTGTGTTACCCTCCACCTGCGAATGGCAGTGACTCCAGCAGTGCTTGATATTTGAAGCTGCATTTTGCTGCTAAGATTAATTTCCACTCAACAGGATGACTCCAACCAATACATTTTTGCATCTAAGAGAAACATTAAAATGTGCCTTTGAATTAAAGGGGCATAAGAATCCCCTTTAACTGCAGCATGAGTCTGATGCTTAAGCAATTTTCCAGGAACAAGTTGATGCTACAGTAGCATTTTTTGTGCCATCTAGTGGTTGCAGAAAGTCAGATGCCAAGCTCTGTCCCAGCGTGCCACCCAGCACCACTGCCACAGCAAACCCTGCGCCTGCTCTGACAACCCCTGCCCCATTTAGGGCGGCTTTTCTTTTGCTGCTCCTGTTGCTGCTGCTTCACTCGGATGGCTGTGAGTTTTACTCTGGAAAGCTGCAGTAAGAAGTGGTCTGAAAAAAGAGATAAGTAAATGGATATTCTCAGGAGTGCTCTCAGCTTACATATAACCTGTGTTTCTGTGGAATAGGGAACACTTTCCTCACTGCTTCGAGAGTGTGAAGGAAACTGTGGGGACTGAGGAAGTAACCAATATACACAGAATATTAGTAATTTTTTTCCTGAGGAGAAGGACACAAACAGATGCCTTGAAGAAGGGAGCTGGCTGCTCCACTGGGCTGGCCACCGTCAGGGAGGATAAGCAATGCTCAGAGAGGATCTTGGGGATGGGGCTTAAACCTAGGGTTATTTTTGGCCATCTTTTTGATTAACTTCTCAAAAAACACAGAGAGAGACTGACTTCTGCATATAGCCATGATCCTTAAAAGCACAATTAAAAGAAATAAATTCCTAGCAAGGGCAGTAAGGAAGGACTGCACCTCTCATATATGCTTAATTAATTAATGCCTTTGAGAGTTCAGGAAAGCCAGACAGCACCATAAGCAACAGTGATGTTTTTTCCTACATTTTAGTAGAAGCAGCATTTTGTAAGGGATTTAAGTTGCTTTTAATCTAACACATTTTAACTGACAATAGTCATGAGAATAAATATGATGGTTCCTAATGCACATAGAGTTTAAGATACAAAAAGCCTGTTTATTTGTCACAGTTGACCTTCGTGTTACCTAGAAAGTCCAGTACCATCTGCTGAGATAGTGTTGGCCCAGTGAAGCTAAGCAGCTCACCAGATCTGGTCAACTGTGTTTCATACCTTTCCTGTACACACATTAACAAGTTTGGTAAAACAGCTTGATGAGAAAAGCTTCTATGTTCGGATTGGACTGCCTCTGACAATCCTTCAGCATCCCCACGGCCCTAGCTCAAGCCAATGCCAAGACCACGGTAAATGAGCAGTCCAAAGACATGGAGTCTCTGCCATTCTCCAGAAGTCCTTGCCCAGAAGCCACACACCATGACCAGCAGTGGGACAGGTTCTTGCTCCCACCCCAGCATAGAAAAGCTGCAAATATGTGGTCGTCTCCAGATCCAGCTGCACCAACCCCAGCCTATCCCCCGTGTTCCCACACTGTCCCCTGGCCAGTTAGGGCTCCCCACTCCCTGACAGATACAACGCACCAGAGCAACAAGAGCTCTCATTCCCACTGGACTAATTTTGACTGAAAGAGGCCAGGAGATGCATTTGGAGCACTCAACAGAGTGGACTGTGCGCCCAGGAGGCCAGCGTGGGCAGGCAGGCAGGCAGTGACCTCTCCCGTCACTACCCCTAAGGTCCTGTCTGCACCCTGTTTAAGCTGAAGAGGATCTGGCATGGCTGTGCCAGCAGAGCTGCTAGGGCAATAACCTCCAGCAGCGTGGCTTGTAATCTTCATCTGGCACAGCTCTCTACAAATAGAACATCTGTCCACAGCCTAAAGAGATGTTTCAAAACTGATTTAATTAGACCAGCACAAGCACCCATCTGGATACTTTTAGCTCTTTGGCTCCCATTCACCTAGCAGACAACAGCAATGGATAAAAATAGTTTTCACCTGCCTCCGTTGCAAAGTGGTCAAAAGGAAAGCATGAAGTATCAGCTATGCCAGATTCCTAAACTTTCGACGAATACTTCTGGTGAATCCTGATGAGGTGCTTTATGAAGCTGCCACCTGAGATCTCCTGCCCAAGGTGACCACATCTGCAGAAGGGGCGGCGAGGGAATGTGTGCCTGCAGCCATGCAAAACTCAGAGTGTCAGCCCAAACAGCTGATTCCAGCGGGTCCAACAAGCCCAGGAATGAGTTAGACTGCACTGTGCCTTGCTCAGTCATCTACTACATGGGAAGCCTTCCCTTAACCTTCTGGCTCTTACATTCCTCTACACAACAGTACTGGATAGCAAGGAATGCAAATGATTTAATGCAGTGTCAGATGAGTTAAACAGCCCATGCAAGCGGCTAATCTACAAAGAAAGGGAGCCCCAGCAGAAAAGCAGCAACAAACTGAAGAGGGACAGTTACATTTTAAATTGGTATACAGGTTTTTGCAGTGAGAGACTGACTACATCCTCAGTTTATACAACTTATTATTCCAGCTTGGGCCAAATAAAAACAAACTGACTTGTTCTAGTTGAATTAAAACATCAACTAAGGATCTGGCATTCATCTAACAAATTATTTGAAGACAAACAAATGCATGCTTGTGCATAAATGTTAGAAAAACATATCGTAGAGTTTAAAAGAAGAAAAAAAATCACCTATGACAACTGAAAGCATCATTGCTTTTTCAGCACTTGTTGGAGGCTGCAGATAACCCAGGTGACTATTAGATTCTTTTCTAAACTGTTAATAAAAGGCTACAGTTTACATTAGTTTTAATGTACCTCATGCTTACCTTCCATTGCTAAAATCCTTTCCAAGAAAAAAACATTGGAGTTTTAACTAGTTACAGATGGTAGAGATAAAACTGGTCTTTATAAATTTGTGTTTAAAATAGGATTTTCATGGAGAGGACTGTTTATATTTGCTAATATTATCCAGTCTGTCTATTTGTAAACAGGAGTCAAAGGTTTACAAGCTTTAGCCTGAGATAAAAGTAAATCAGAATGAGGGATGACCATGAGCAATGGAATCCCCTGCTACACTGGAGCTGCTTTATCCAACAGGATGAAGACAAGACAGGCCACAGCAAGGGGCAAGCAATGAGCTGAAGGGAACAGATGCCCTTCAAAAAATTTCTGTTGTTTTCATGGAGAGAATAGCATTGGTAACTCATCAAATGGTCAGGTTGTCCTACAGGTGCCCTCGGCCTTTTCCTGGTGTTTAGACTAGACCAGGATGGTAAACAGGCATGTACACAGTCAGATAGAGAGACCTCAGGTTTCCCAAGCTGTCTGCTGTTTCTGGGCCATGGTGCAAGTTCATGGGCAAGAGGGATGCCGCACAAAGCCTCCGTCTGGCCTCTCCTCACTGTGGTTTTAGCTGCCATTGCAGGTGAGAAGGCTGAGAAGCCTCAGCCATGTCCTGCTGCTCCTTGCATGAGCCTGTCTACTGCCCTCTCTTGGAGCACAGATATTCCTCCAGGCAAGAACACAAAGTCCCCTTTTGCTTACCCCAGGGAGACTTGCACAACCTCTTGCTACATTCTCTGGCTACATTCACTTTTCCCTCTGAGATACCAAAAGCAAGCTGAGCTACTGACCATTTGTAATCAGGAAACAGCACCAGCATCATGTCTGTGCCACCCACTACGCACAGAAGCTCTTGGCTACCCCAGCAGCTTCCAGTTCTTTGTGCTTTTAGGCCTCACTGCAGCACCCATCAAGGCAGAAACACGTAAGGTTTAAAAAATTGTAGAAAAAAGAAAGCCCGTGGCTTACAGATCAAACTCCAAACCAGAACAACCTCTTCGGATAATGGGATCCTCATTTTTGCCAAACCCACTGTTTGCTAATAGTCAAGGGTGAGTCATTGCTGCCCCTCTCCACAGCCAAGGGTTTCTAGAAAGGAGGCTATTTTTGCTGTGATTTCTTCTGTACAAGTGGCACCACCTGCACATCAGCTCAGCTTCCAGGGCTCAGAAGAGAGAACTCATCTTCAAAAGCCCACAGTTGAAGGGAATGTAGTGACAGTGCGTGAGGCTTGGGGCTGTGCCCTACATCCCATGGCCTTCCCACAGGTTCTTCCTCTGTGACTGCTGGCCTACTGCACCCCTGCCAAGGTCTGAAGACAGACTCCAAACAGGGAGAAGTGACTATGACATCTGGGCTCACCACAACTTCAACATTCTCAACAACAAACACTCTACTTCAGCCAGATTTCTGGCAGGAAAAGCAAGTTCCATGCCTGAGATTTCCATTTAAGGACTTTTCCCAACCATCTTTTAACTCAGCCAGCTATAGCCTCACACAAAGGAAAGAAGCCTTCACATTGCCACCTCCCTGCCACTTTTTGGACGGGTGCCCCTTATTATCCCATATGGACATGGAGAAATATAAGTTCTGGAGGAACAGAAGTGAATCAAGGTGGCCCTGGCTGCTCCTGGGCTTCCTTCACATGCTGCTGTACCTCTCCTTTCCCCTCACCTTGAGCCTTGTGTCTAGTAATTAAAGCAAAAAACCCAGAGGAATCCACATCCCAATAGACAGGGAACAAAGGGGAAAAGGGTCTTTTCCCCACATGCCTGCAGGGAGGACAGATTTTGACCTTTGGGCTCCTGGTACTCGTAGGAGAGCTCAGCAGTGCCAGGAGTCCAGCAAGGAGAGGGGAGCTCTGTGCTGGCAGGCACAGGAGGAGGAGGAGGAGAGGGAAAGCCACCCTGACAGGGAATGGCAGTGTCATCACACTGTAACCCAGCCAGCACTGTGGCTGTGATATGTGGCCGCCAGTCACACCACTGTGTACAGCTGGCTACTCGTGAGGAGCAAAACAAGAGCCTGCACAATCTGAGAGTCTGAGGTTAAAACAGATAAATAAACTAGGTTTCAAATAATAATGAGACACATCTGTATTACGAAATCATGATTGTTTTGTTAAAAGTGTGCCAATGAAAGCAGTATTTTATAGAGTATTTGAAAGACTGTCCTCTGAGCTATTTGTAGCAAGCACATAGTTTATGCAGCTTTGATGAATTCAAAGGGATTTTTTCTTCCTATAAGAGCCACTGATGTCACCTAGAAAAACATGATATATACTACTTTCCTTGGCTTTTAAGTCTAGCAGAATGACAATTGCTACAGGAGGCAGAGGCCAGATAACACGATTCAGGCAGCTGCATTTTTTGCAGCTGTACTTCTGCATTTTTGTTAGAGATGATGGGTTTGAGCAATCTGAGGACATAATAGGAAAGCTGCTCTTGTGTGTCATTCAGAATCTTGCTTACTAATGTTAATATACTACAGGAAAACAGCTCTTACAATTTGATGGACCATATAACTACTAGAATTTTTAATTGTAAATTTATAATATTCAACAAAGAAAAATCTGTGGCTATCATAATGTTACTGTCTTTCTGAGAAAGGTAACATACTAATGAGCAGATTATTGACTGTCTTTTAAAGCAAGAAATAGAAGGAACTGAATGAAATTATCAGTTAAAAAGATTTAAGGGAGACAAAAAGGTTTAACGGAGACAAATGCGTTCTGTGCATAATTAATTTACAAATTTACCAGTTATGAGAAATGTTGTGAAAAGCCAGAGTTTAAGCTCCTTCCAAGTTTATGGATAAAGACTCCAGAAAGGCTAACAAGAAAGCAAGGACTCAGAATGTGTCTCAGTTTGGAAGATCTCAGCTGCAGAGGAAGCAGAAAGAGAACCTCCTGGCAAGCATTGCTGAGCTGCCCACATCCCTGGGAGGAGTGCAAGAGCCTGTTACAGGACACTGCCTGAGACAGAGGGTACAGGGCTAGAACAGCTTCTGATCATATTTACCAGAGTCCTTCATATGTAACATTAATTCCAAAACAGAGACATAATGAAACGGCTGTTATGGATGATTTCATAATTGCCCCAAGAGAACAAGTTGGGACACCAATTAATTTTATTGAGAAGGAACAGCAGTGGCTTATGAACTTCTGCAGAGACCTAGTTTCCTGCATTAACAAAATAAGCAGAATAGATAAAAACCATAAAAGAGCAGCTATGCCAATAAAATTGTCTCCAAATGAAGTGTTTTGATATTCTCTCCCATGAGCTGATAAATTTATGAGACCTATTTTTTTAGCTTTACAGTGCATGTACAAGTATATATATATTTGAACAGACATACATTCAAACTTTTCCAAAGACAGAGGAAAAACAGATGCCTCATAAGAAATCACAGCATCTCACCGGCAGAAAAGGAGAATTCTAAGCAGGAAGGACATGACTTCTGAGCATAGGAGAGTTTTCAATTGCAATTATCCTGTCCAAGACAGGAAAATTTAGGCAATAAACAAAAACACAAATATCAAAGTAGAACTTTCTGCAGTGAAGATAACTAAAACAAAGATAAAACCAACAAACCAGCTTATTACATGTCAGCTTACTGTTTATCAGCTAGAAACAAATCTAAGTACATTGTTAATTTAGGCCATCAAAGAATAGATCTGTATTAAAGAAAATTAATTCCATCAGTCAAAGTCAAATAGAAAAAAAACCCTTTAATAATATATTTTACATAAAATGTATCCACCACGCACCAGGGCATTGAAGAAATGCTAAGTGGAAACAGGTCTCCTTTGGCTGGTAAATGTAAAGATATATATGTGCATGCATGCATACACACATGTACACATACACTTATTTTTCTGTGATGAAAATATGCCCTGGCTGAGGGAAAAGTGACTGCCTAAACTGATCTGAAAGACTTTAAATTACAATAATTTTTTTCAGTTTTACATCTTGATCCCATGCCATAAAACTTAAATAGTTTTATCACTGAAATGAAAGGTCATTTTTACCAAGGCAAGAGAAAGGTTCTCCATGTTTTATGTATTTCAACTTTATTTGCAAGTCAATATGTTCTGAATCTCTGTAGGTTTCCATTAAAGTGGAAATTGCAAAACCCTTTACCCTGATGGAAATTTGAAGCTGATATGCTCTAAGCCCTGCATGACTCCTCTTCTTTGTATATATTTTATTTGTATTAACAATTATATAAGGAAATTTCTGGGGGACAGATCATTAGAAGTGATTCTGGCATACTGCTTGTCTCAGACTTGCCAGAATTTCTTAAGAAATAAATTTAAATGAAGGTCACTGTTTAAAATGCAAAAAGGCTCATGACAGTCTGCTGCCATGGAGTTGGAACTGCAAAATAACACTGAGTTTATTGTCATCATTGTAAATCATATCTGCAGATACTTGGGAGAAGCTTGAGCAAAACTCTGGACACCACAATAATGGAGAATTTTTTTCACTGATAATGGAATTGTGAAGAGGGTTCTCTACAATCACTTCTCTTTGTAGAGAAATATGTGTATTTTGGCATAACGCAGCACATACCACTACCTTGGGGTGTGTTGGCACTGCAGGTGCACCCCAAGACCGTGTCACCTGTGGATATGACTCTGTGCTACCTGTGTGTCCTGCCTCCTCCTTCCCCAAGGGAAGCCCTGTGATGCTGTGTCTGGACAAGCCAGCTGGTACCCCCGGGCACAGAGCACCACTCAGCTGTCACCCAAAGGGACACTTCCTGGCTGGGCACACTGGTGCTGCTCTGTGTGGGTCAGATGGCTCCAGCTATGCTATTTACTACACAGTGGCGTCTCAAACAGTGTGGGGAAGACCAGCTGGATTGGGGACATCCTAAGGTGACTCTAACACTCTGTGATTCAAGGTCAGGCAGAACTTGTTGACAGACTAAGATCAGGGGAAATTAAAGTGAAAATGAGATTAAACTGGTTGCTAAACACTCTGTGACCTTCGGGCCATCTGGGAATGCCCATTTACGTCCCACGGATATTGTGCTGAAACCACATCCCACCACATGCAAAGTAAAGCCTGCTCCTTACCAGACAAAGGCCAGACTTTCCGACTGAAGAGTGGCATGTTGACTGACAGCTGCAGCTTTTCTGTGCTATTCCCTGGAGGAACCCAAGGAAACAAATACTTCTCAGACACGATGGATTTCAAAAGAAACCAGTCCAATTATTGTTGCAAGAACTTAAGTGAGAAAACACCTTTTGTTTTGCTTCTGTCAGAAATGACCAGTTCTCAGATGCTAGACCTCATCTGCACTGTAATGAAAAAGCTGCAAGAATCATGCTGACTTCATCCATTCTAATCTCCCACGAGAGAACTGATTTGAAATACAAAATGGCACTTCAAAATTGCTTAAGAAAAGCAAAATCTGAAAAGTACTTTAGAAATTACCTGCTTTTACATCAACAGAGCAATATTACCCCTGATATTATTGATGTTGTTGTTTTACTGGTGAAGAAATAGAATCATGTAAGATTAAATAATTGCCATGGAATAGACACTTCTGATTGAGGAATAGAAATTAGATCTCCTGAAAGAAAACTCCGCGCTCTGTTTTCTTTCTTCCTCTCTGTGAATTTGATCAAATGCCACTAATAAAAGAGAGATTTGCATTTGATTTCAGTACATACAGAAGCAGGCTGACAAATGATTATGTGCATCAAATTGAAGTTATTATATCACAAAAAACCCTGTCATTCTTATAAGTGAATTTGTGTCAGATAAATTTGTCAGACAAATTTGTGTCAAACAAAAGAAGACAAAGCTCTTCCTTCTCCTCTCCTCTCCTCTCCTCTCCTCTCCTCTCCTCTCCTCTCCTTTCCTCTCCTTTCCTCTCCTCTCTCTTATGCTTATTAAACTCTTTTTAAAGACTTGTCAGGACACACTGCAATTAGGACATGTAGTAGTCTATAGCAGTTAACCAAACAGATGGATAGACTCTCCAGAGTTCTATATAACAGCATGAGTTTTTCACTTTCAGGGTTTGTACAAATTAGAAAACAAGTAAATGAGATAACACTTCCATTTTCTTCACACGCTTTTTTACTTGACAATTTAAAACTGCTTGCCTGAATTGCCCAAATCAGAAACACAGAGCAAAAAGTTTGTCAGTGCTATTTCAACATGAAAGAGCTCTTTAAACAGATTTTAGATTTTTATGATGTGTTATAAGAACAATCCAAATATTTTTTTCAAATAAGCAAGCTTGACACCTCACAGTACATGGCAATTCATGTATTAAATAAACTCTAAACAAGTTGGACTGAGACTCTGCTAATCCAAACAGTTCAAAATAGAAATGATTCTCATCAGGACACGGATGAAAGCAAGATAAAATTCCAAGGGACACAGGTTGTCTACGTGGCTCAGTGAATGCTTCAGTGGGGAGAGGCACAAAGATCTATATGGAATTAAACAAACCTTGGAATGTCTTGTGCTGAAAACTCTTAATTCAGTATTTGTGGAGTGAACTTATGCCACCAGACTGGGATCACAATGCTTTCTTGCTCTTTGAAGAAGTACAACCTGCAACCTCACAGAGGCCTGTGGGCACTGACATCCCTGAAATCCTTGCCAGCCTCTCCTGGGGTGTCCCAGTACCCTGCCCACGGTCCAGGACCCCATTTCAGCCCTGCTGAGCCCCAGCCACAAGCTGATATTCTCGTCTGGCCTCAGATGCCAGGGTTGCATCTGGGGATGGGCTCTTGCTGGTGAGATCCTGCCTTGCTACCCTGTTCCCTGTGAGTTCCATCGTTCCCAGTCCCAGGGAACAGCCAGCCCTTGCCCAACACAAAAAGCTCCACAAGATATGAAGTTGTAGAACATCGGCCTAATCAAGTAGAAATGCAGGTCCTGAGTTAGTGCTTGCTGGGTACCAGTCGGGTGCTGGAAGTACTGAAGGTAGGCTTGGGCGGAGATAGCACTCCTGGGAGGTCTGCTGAGAGGAACGATGCATTGTCCCTTCAGCTTTTCTATGGAAAAAGCAATATTTGTTTCAGTAAGAAAATATCAAACCATACAGAATTTAAATGGAATTTTATTTTACAGCTCCAAACTGTTTAGAGCTGTCGAACGTGCATGCCCTTCTGTCTCACAAAGAGGTCAACCTCACTGAAAATAAAAGGTTTGATTTAATCAGGAAGAAGCATACTTTAAAAACCTGTTATTACCCAAAAGCAGACATTACATAAATTTTATTCTATTTTTATATCTTCCTGGCTCCAATCTCCTGAATCTGACATTAACCATAACAATCGCACATGTGACAAAACCAGGCCAAATTCTCCTTTTTCTATTCCAATATAAATATGGAAGTAATACTGTTGAAGTAACAGCTTTGAGGTAGACTCCCTCCACAAGAACAGGACTTTTCTCAGAACAGCCAGAGTCAGGAAAGTATGCTGATTTTGAGGCCAAGTTTTTACTGACAAGTTGGAGCACTAAACTGGAGACCACCAGGGTTGACGTGAGAGCCTGGCAGTCCCAGAGGCTGGGGACACAGGTTAATGTTGGTGGCATTTTGAAAAGCACATGAGACTTCAAAGCTCTCATGCCATTTCAAAATGTCTTAGGCTTTCAGAATTTCAAGCCCCTTAGTTTACATTAAAACATCAGCTTTTAAATGCATTTGTCATTTGTGCTGAGACACAGCCACTCATACCTCTGTGAGATTCAGATTCACAGTCACAACCTCTCTGTTACGTTTGACTTCAGTTTCTTGTTGAAGCTCTATCTTTGCTGCTCTTGAACATGCCAACGTTACCCCAAGGGTCTGAAGATGGATACATTGCAGCTAACTCTGGGCAGGGAATACTGCAGTGCCCCGTGGATGTAGTCCTGCAAGAAAGCTGCCAGCATTGACACGGCCACAGGCTGCTCAGGCATTGAGCCCTGTCAGGTGTGCACAGCCTGGGTCTCACGTTGCTGTGCTGAGCATCTGTGTTGCCCAGGTAGACAAAACTTCCAGTTTTCCTCCTGGAAAAGCTAACAGCTTGGTGTGTTGCAAGTGTACCCTCTGTACACCTAAAAGCATTGCTATCTTAACTATGACTGGTTTTGAAAATATTTACTCATGGGAAGCCAGGGACAGATATACTCTTCCATGTACAGTACAAAAGGGACAAGAAACTGCAACTCAGCCGAACAGGGCTGTTCCCTGTCCGAGGTCACAGCCTCCACTGCCCCTCTGTCAGAGAAGTTTATGGGCACCTTCCCCAACTTGCTTCAGGAAAAATCAACCAGCTTAGTCCAGTCTAAGCCTTTAAACTTCTCCTTTGGTCTCTGTCTAGTTCAATGTAGAATGTAGTCCCTGGCTGGATGCCTACTTTTCCACACATTTCCCAGAAAGGCACAGTGCCGGGGTGATATCATTTGATGAACTTCCAGAAGAAAACAATGTGCTGGGGGAGGAGTGTTGTTCTGAGGGTCTGGAAGTTTTTTTCTCTTCATTTTTTTCTTCTTAAATGAAGTGAACTGTGAACTGTTCTTTTGTCTACCAAGGGAGACACTTCAGAGGTGTCCATCTTCAGAGGTGTCCATGATTTAATAAACAACATTTACCTTGAGGGCATGAGAATTAAGCCTTGTCCAGGGACTGTAATATACTCAGCTATATATCCAGTGAAGTTCCCAAAGTAGTTCTTGCTTTGCTGGCTGTCCCGCATCAGTCACTCCTGTGCAAAGTGATTGCTCTCATGAGGAGAGCTCTCTATGCCCACAAAGCCCAAGTGGGAACACAAACTAGCACAAGGAACAAGGTGGTCCCCATGACTTGTGGCAAGAATCCATGACTTTTGTTCTTATTTGTCCATATGTGCCTTGCAGTTTGACATTTTATTTTCCACCCTGTTTTTCCTCTTTCCAGGCCATCTGAAACGGTTTTCCCAGCCCATTCTCTATTTCTCTTCTATCATCACAAGGTTGGCAAGGCAGAATGATCTAAGACAGGAGATGGAAATTTTCCTAGGAAGGGCTGGAGAGGAACCAAGAGAAGGCAGCATGCTTGAACTGAAAGGCATTCCACAGGAGATGGGCCCATTGCTCTAGGCATCTATCCACATCTTTAGATGCCTACATGCTTCCATATGCTGCATTCCAGTCCAGATTCATAACTAACCCTTCAAATTGCAGATCATCCCTGAAGACAGCTTCTAATTTATGGTTCCTGTCTCCTCTTCTTATTTTATTTTAAGAAAATAGAGAAAATATTTCAAATAAGCCTGTACCTGAGGTGTAGGGACACTCATATCCTGAATCTGCCAGTGTTAAATCCTGGCCATTTTTCTCTACACTGCAAGCAAACATGTTATTGTCTCCCTATTACTTGCCAACTGTAAGGAACTGGCCTCACTTCTTGGCTTTCTGTCAAAACAAATTCTGTCAGGTTATATTTATTTGTGTGTTCTGGTACAGCTGGCAGTGAAACTGCTTTGCCTGCCAGCATTCTTGTTAAAATTCCCCCCAGCTGAGTCAAGCTATCTCACCAATACACACCTTGACCAAGTTCTAGGGCATTTTTCAGAAAAGCAGCCTTCCAAATAATGGGAGAACCTGGAGAGACTGTTTCAAGTCAGTTTCAAGACACCAAGAGATAAAATTGCTCCCACTCTTTTGATATTTTGAAAATCAAACATATTAAACTACTGGCCTTGATTACAAGCACTCGACTTTTCATGAAGGTTTGAGACATGGTAGAAGAATTTGACTGCATTCAACATAGTTATGAAGAAGATTGTTCAAACATGACTGAGTACAAACGTAAGTGCATGAAACTGTTAAATGTCAACACTGCTAATGAGGCCTTTAAGGATTGTTTTCCCAGAAATATTTAGCTAATGGTTCTTCCCACTGGCTGATTGATTCCTTTGGGCATCATCAGCCATTCTGGTACTGGGAATCAGAAGTTCAGACTACTCAAAAACAGTTGGGTCATTTTCCCCTTCTTACACAAAGGAAACAAAACGTTGTAAAGCCATGTGAAGATTGATGGATTGTGTAGCTAACCTAAGCAGTGTGATGACAGCTAGCTGTGGTCTTGATTCATTAGAGTAAGGCATGGTCTTACAGGTGGAGCTCTGGAAGTTCAGCACAGCCCCCACAACACAAAGCAAGCTGGGAGATACATAAAGCTCTGCCTAACTGAATGTGGATGATCATTGTAAAATCAGTGGAAAAGAATCCATCATTAAGACTTGCATTTTAAATGGAATAAAAATCATACAGAGCAAAGAAACTGCTGAGCATGGCATGCCAAACCATAAGCACCTGTATCTGAGGCTTCGTAGAAAGGTGAGTGGTGGTGGCAGATTGAATGGCAGGTTTGCACTCTTCAGGCGTGTGGACTTTTCTGGATTATGTTTTGTGAGGGAAAAAACTGGCATAGCCAGTGAGATTTTAAACGAATTGTTGAAGGTGTCTTTCTCTGCTCTCATCCTGACTTACTACCTCCTTATTCACCTTGTATCTCCTCCCACAATTCCTGGATGGAGAGTTGGGGAAGGTCTGTGAGCCTCGCAGTGAGGATTCGTGGTAGCAATCTGTGGTAGTACAGCCTTTGCATTTGGAAAGCCAAAGGAATACGGACTATCTTGTTCTTTACCACTAATCCACTGCCAGGACTGCAAACAGAAAGGGCCCACAAGCATCACAACTTCTCACCTACATCTTTGTGTACAAGGAAGTTAAAACACATCTTGTCCTGCTTAAACACCTGTGTGTGTGTATTGGAAGTGAATTCAAAACAAGACAAAAGTAAGAACACAGCCAGGGAAGCTTGTGACTAACAGCTACTGGCGCTTGACCCAGCTTTTATTTATAACAGATTCAGGGGAAATCTTCTAGGCTTGTTTCAAAACAATGCCAATTAGTAAATTTTAGAATTAGCCCTACATAGTTGAACAAGTAAGAAAGATTAGATCATATACCACAAAGTCTCAAAACCGGGAACTTGTTACAGTCCTTTAATTTCTAAGTTTAAAAAAATGTTAATGACATAGTCTGAGTACACCAGTAATGAAATGAGATTTCCTAATGGCTTGATGATAAAGATCCTCCACTGAGCACCTGGCTTCAATGGGGATCTAACTTACAGAGTATGTTCTCAAGGGAGATCATAGAATCATAGAACAGTTTGTGTTGGAAGAGACCTTTAAAAATCATCTAACCAACCCCCCCTGCAATCATCATGCACATTTTCAACTAGATCACTTTGCTCAGAGCCCTGTTCAATCTGGCCTTGAATGTTTTCAGGGATGGGGCATTGACTACCTCTCTGGACAACCTGTTCCAGTGTTTTTCCATCACCATTATAAAAAATTTCTTCCTTCTATCTATTTTAAATCTACCCCATTTTAGTTTAAAGCCATTACCCCTTGTCCTATCACAACAGGCCCTACTAAAAAGTCTGTTGCCACCTTTCTCATAATCACCACCTTTAAGTACTGACTCTTTCAGCACGTCTTCCTAGGAGAGGTGCTCCAGACCTCTGATCATATTTGTGGCCTCCTCTGAACCTGCTCCAGCATGTCCATATCTTTCCTGCACTGAGAACCCCAGATTCGGACACATTCCAGGTAGGATCCCATGAGAGTGGAGTAGAGGAGCATAAGCCCCTACCTTGACCTGCTGGCCACATTGGTTTTGATTCTTTAGATCTGCCACCTTCATGGACTGCAACAAGGTCCAGAAAAGCTTTTTGAATGTTTTTCCAATATCAAATGAATGAGATGACTTTAAGAACAGTGATGGAATAAAGGAATCTGTCACTCATTTGGAAAATCTGCTTCAGAAACCATTCTGAGCAACCTGGTCTAGTGGAAAGTGTCCCTGCCCACAGCATGGAGGCTGGAACTAGATGATCTTAAAGTCCTTTCTAACACAGACCATCCTATGATTCTATTACTAGAACTGATCAGCATGTCCATCATCTTCCAGTGAATGCCTTGATGTGCACTCTTGCTCTACCTAGTGGATTTGAAACCTATTGAAATGCCACTTCCTAAAATTGGAATATCATTATCCTAACCCAGTGTTTATATCATTTTCATTATTATTTTTGGCGATGGCTATGATAAAGATGTCTGTTATTATTCTGAAGAAGAATCCCATGTGCTTATTCTGGCTTTCAGTTTTCGGAAAAATACATTGAACTCCTCAAATGTTGTTTTTCCCTGGAGAAAAACCACTTGGCATATATAAATGACTTTGTTTCCTACCCTGGTTTATGGACAAAAGTTTTTATCTGTGAAAAGGACAACCAGAAGCCAAGAACAAAGTGTTATTTATGATTCATGTTCTACCTCCCAGTTAACTCTCTGTGAACAAATATTTAACTGCAACATAAGTGACTCCTGAGAAAGTAATCTGGGAGGTCTATTATACCTTCTAACTTAATAAACCCCTGTGGACTGAAATCCCTGATTTTGGCCTCCTGAGTAAACCTGAAATTTCAAAAGCCACGTATGTTCTTTTTCACTTTTAATGTTTCAGTGATGCTTTTAGAGCACTCATTTTAAGTCCCTAGAGGGCATGGGCTCAGCACTGTGCTTCCTTCCTTGGTCTGAGGAGATTCACACTTTCCAAGAGACTGCAATAACAGACAGGCACTCCCCATCCTTTTAAAAGGACTGCTACTATGCACAAAGAAATGCAAGAGTCTGAATTCAAAGGGCAAGAGAAGTCCTGATTCTCTGGCTTAATGCATGGTTTCCCAAATGTCATTTTTTGGCTACCACTGTTGGAAGAAATTTTCTGTGTTTCCCCCAAGATTAAATTCAGGCCTGTAAACATCATCACCTGAACATTATCACCATTTTCTCCCAAGCCCAGCTCTGTTTGCCTTACTGTGTTCCCACCATTCAGCTACACAGCCCCATCACTCCTTAAGATCCCCAACCCATAGATGAAAGCTCCATATATTGTCTTCTATGCCTTCTCCTTCCCAAACCAGTTCTCCAAACACAACACCCCAGCCATCTAAGGTACATCTCTATCTCAACAACCCCACTCCCCTCACCTTCCCCAAATGGCATTTTTCCCATGGTCTTTTCAGAAATAAAAGTCCCAGACTAATTAATTTCTTGTAGGCACATGAGAAAAACAGCAGGGGAGGTCTGGGAGCTGGAGACAGCTTCACACATCAATAAGTTACTGGCCAGCCAGTGACAGGAGCAGCTATGTGAAGGTTTTTACTCTGATTTGTAAAAGATCCTTGACACAGGCAAAACTAGCAATTGTTGAGATTGTTTTTGCTTGGCTTACATGCAGCACAGTGTGGGAACATCTAGCCTACTGATTCAGACTTTCATCTGGCAAAGGGCAGGATTTTTTTCCAGTCCTTGGTCCTTAGGTCATGTCTGCTTCTTATCCATCAGCTTTGTGCAAAACTCATATGCAGCCTTAAGCACAAAGTCCCTCCAAGCTGTTCCCTCATGGCTAAGTGTTTAAAGTTCTTCTCTGCAGAGAGGTTTGTTGTCCTTGATTTAATTCCTATGAAAATCCATGAGCTTTATTTGAGTACGCTCAGTAGTACATCAGAGCAAACGTCACTATGAAGTTTGTGCTTGTAGCTAACAGCTGCCTTGGAGTTACTGTTTGCTGCTCTGCTGTAATGTTCAGCATTCATATGCTAATCCATTAGTGGAGACTGCTGTGCCTGACTGTATGGTAAGGCTTTATCAAATGACAGCAAAATTAACAGTTTGGTTTCTGCCAATTTGATGCAAGATGTCTGACATGAAAAGCGGAATATGTATCACTGAAGAGAATTTTGGAGCATTGTTTGTTTCTCTCCAAATACACTATTTTCATGTTTTTATCTGCATTACCACTGATACCTTAACAGTTTCTAATTTTCTGCTCTGTAAAATAAAAGATTCTTCATAAAAACTGTGTATGTGTATACGCATGTGTATACACGGATCTTTTCCCTGCTGAATAGTTCTGACCATGCTATCCAAATACCAGCTGAAATATCATGAACTGCAAATAAATGTAACAGCTTTTAAATTATTTAAAACAGGTTTTAAATAAATCAGTTAATGCAAATCAGTATCACACAGAGGGACAACAAATGAGAACAATTTCTAGATCAAAAGGCTCTGCAGAGGGATCTGGACAGGCTGGATCAGTGAGCTGAGACCAGTTGTGTGAGGTTTAACAAGGTCAAGTGCCTGGTCCTGCAACCCCAGGTAGCGCCACAGGCTGGGGGCAGAGTGTCTGGAAAGCTGCCCAGTGGAAAACAACCTGGGGGTGCTGGTGACAGCGGCTGAACGTGAGCCAGAATGTGCTCAGGTGACCAAGAAGGACAATGGCATCTGGCCTGTATCAGCAATAGTGTGGTCAGCAGGACCAGGGCAGTGATTTTTCCCCTGTATTGGGCACCTCAAATCCTGTGTTCAGTTCTGGA
The DNA here is from genome assembly GCA_013398015.1 of Oreocharis arfaki. Lineage (NCBI taxonomy): Eukaryota > Metazoa > Chordata > Aves > Passeriformes > Paramythiidae > Oreocharis > Oreocharis arfaki. The sequence continues at coordinate 14,395 of VZRR01002773.1, read as the reverse complement.
TCCTACTTCAAGAAAGACATTGAGGTGCTGGAGCATGTCCAGAGAAGGGCAGCGAAGCTGATGAAGGAGCTGGAGCACAAGTCCTGTGAAAAGCAGCTGAGGGAGCTGGGAGTGTTTAGCCTGGAGGCTTGGGGGAGACCTTATCACTCTTTACAACTGCCTGAAAGGAGGTGGTAGCCAGGTGGGAGTTGGTCTCTTCTCCCAGGGAACAAGAGACAGGTTGAGAGGAAATGATGTCAAGTTGTGGCACTGGAGGTTTAGATTGGGTAGCAGGAAATCTTTTTTCACAGAAAGCGTTGACAAGCATTGAAACAGGCTGCCCAGGAAAGCAGCAGAGTCACTATCCCTGGAAGTGTTCAATAAACATGTGAATGTGACATGGTTTAATGATGAACATAGTGATGCTCTTAGGTGGATGACTGGACTTGATAATCTTGTCTTAAAGGTCTTTTCCAACCTTAATCGTTCTATAAGTCTATGATTCACTGTAAAAAAAAAATTGACTGCATTTCACAGATATTTTTCTCAATCACCCATTCTATTTCTTCTTTTTCTCCCCACAGAAGCCAGTGGATCCTGATTTCCTTGAATGCTGTAAATTAGCCTTGAAGGAATGGACAGCTCCAACAAAAAAACTGACGCAAGTTTTCTGAGAAGACAGCAAAGGAACTAGAAAAAACAGCTTGACTTGTAGGTTCTCACCTGACCCATGACTGACTCTCTGCTAATGCAACACTAATTTAAGACATCTTTGTATATCAGGTACTGCAATTAATCAGCATGGCACTGTTTGTACAGTCACTTTTCTTTAGTATCCCAGTCTACAGTGGGACAGAGAAATCTAATTTCCATCCAATAGTTTATGAAAACACCCAAATACTACATATAATGATTTAAACAATTTTTCTTCCAAGATATTGCAACACAGTTCATTATATATGACAGCCCAAGCCAGGCTTAAAAAACCCAACCTGTTAGCAGCCCATTCACACTCCACCATCCCCTGCAGGGCAGGGCAGCTGCCGGGTTCCACTTGACCGATTTGGGTGAAGTGTTTATTTGTGCTGTTTCCAAGAGGCACTGAAGCTGTAGCTCTCTAACTGCCACCCCTTCTGCAACTTCAGCAAGTTTCTGCTGTGGTTATTTAAACTGGAGATTCATTTGCCACCATAAGGACAAATTTCAAGATGAAATGAAGGTGCAAGCTTTATCCTCACTACAGGCACATCCCTCTAGCACAGACTAACTCCCTCCAGCAAGAGGGCTTTTATCTATAAAGCTTATGTAGGGCCCAAAGACAAAATAAACTATGCAATCAAAGGTCTTTGCATTGAAAAAAACCCAGTTTATTTTTTCACGTGTTGACATTTGGCCCCAAAAAGCCTGATATTCACCAGTTACACTATGTCAGTCTACAGCTACTTACTTGAAAGACATACAGCAACATGTACAGTGCCCAGAAAAATCTCCAACCTGACAGACTTTCCTCCTTGCCTCCTACACGGATTTTGGTCATGCAGAAATTCCAGGTTGAGCTCTGCACCTCTATCTGTGCAGAGTGCATCACAGTGTCATGCTTATTTGCATATTCAGAGCCATTTTCATGTTACTAGAGTGTCTTATTTATGGGGTTTTTTTTCCAGATCTGAGGATGTTTGTGTTGCTGTACATTACAAGTTTTGCCATCTATACAAGCGAACAACCTCTTCAAAGCCAGACCAAAGGAGAAAATTACTACACCAGATATATCTGTAGCATCCCAGGTTTGCCAGGCCCTGCAGGCCCCCCTGGAGCCAGTGGATCCCCAGGGCCACATGGACGCATTGGTCTTCCAGGAAGAGACGGTAGAGATGGCAGGAAGGGAGAAAAAGGTGAAAAAGGGAGTGCAGGTATTGAATATTTGTGTAACCTAACACAGTAGTACAAAAAAGCAAGACCTTTCATCATCACTGTTATACATGCATATATATATACACACATGTATGATGAATGCGTGTATGTGCCTGTGTGGGTTTAAGTGCGATGCATGTGTAAATAGAGCGAGAGAAAGAAAGTATACAGATGTATTTTAGATACGTCTAATACGCACGTACTGATATGTAATGTAAATGCACAGCCTTCCTTCACACAGATGCTAAGAAAAAATCCAGGAAGAATGAAGCATCTGTGGTGTCTAATAAATAATCTCACCTGCGCCATTAGCCAGGCATAAAAGATTAGCGGGTTCTGAGGCATGCGCTAAAAATGCTCTAATCGTAGGAAATACTTAGTGCACAAGTATCACTACATAGGTAGCTGTGCTGCTGTCCTTCCCATCAGCAGTGCCTGTAGTTCAGGTAGCAAGAGACTGATCACATATAAAATTCTTTAATTCTTCAAGACACCTGAAGAAAAGTAGGAATATAGTAACAAAGGACCTGCAGACTGCGAAGCCTGGTCATTTGTTCCAACCTGGCATTCCTTTTGCAAACTTACTAGAAAATTTTGAAAGTATTTCTAGAGTATTTTGAAATTCTGGCCATGTTTTCTTGCTTGTTCAGGCACACACAGTAGCTCCCACAATCCTTTACTGAGGTGATATGTGCAACGATTAACTAACTTCAAATGTTTTTGAAGGTTTAAGAGGAAAGACTGGGCCATTAGGACCAGCTGGAGAGAAAGGAGACCAAGGTCAGTCTGGTAAAAAAGGACCTGGAGGATTGACTGGTGCCAAAGGTGAAGTGGGTCCAGCTGGACCACCTGGACCTAAGGGAGATAAAGGAGACCGAGGAGAGCCAGGTGCACCAGGGGTCTGTAAGTGTGGAAAGATAGTGCTGAAATCTGCCTTTTCTGTCGGCATCACCACAAGCTACCCAGAGGAAAGACTACCAATTGTATTCAACAAAGTCCTCTTCAACGAGGGGGAGCATTACAACCCATCCACAGGAAAGTTCATTTGTGCCATCCCAGGGATTTATTATTTTTCTTACGATATCACCTTAGCAAACAAGCATCTTGCGATTGGGCTGGTTCACAATGGGAAGTACCGGATCAAGACTTTTGATGCGAACACAGGCAACCATGACGTAGCATCTGGATCCACAGTGATCTACCTTCAGCCAGAAGACGAAGTATGGCTTGAGATCTTCTACACTGATCAGAACGGTCTCTTTTCTGATCCAACGTGGGCAGACAGCTTGTTTTCCGGATTTCTCTTATATGTTGATACAGATTACCTTGATGCTTTATCAGATGAAGATGAGCTCTGAAGCAGATGTCAAATGACATTCAAACTGGAGGCCTCAGCACAGGAACTTATTTATCTGTGTGGGGAACACAAAGTTGAAATGAAAAAAAAAATATCTGGGAGTTCATTCTTGTTTTGATTGGAACCAAATCTGAGCTCATAAGGGTGTTTCTAGAATCTAAGATGGATTTTTTAACAAACAACAGGGTTATCAAAATGAACTGTAATTAACAAAAGACTGCATCACTCCAGGACTGACTCTCCCCCAGAACTGTGTTTATAATACTATTTAAACAAATTTAAGATACTGTACATTGGATTTTACATAAAATGTATTAAGTTGCAACTTAGAATGGATATTTTGTATATTACATTAAAGTAAAATTGAACAATAAACTGCAATATCATCTTTGGTCATTTTAAGAGAGGCAATACATCAAAAACAGATTAAAATATTGAATTTTTTGAAGGAGAGGAATAAAATAGGAATGGCTGCTTCAGGATGCCACTGCACAGGTCACAAGGACAGTCTCATCTGGTATTTACACCAAAAAATAGCATTCACACCTAACCAACCATCCAATAAGTACATGAAGATTTGTATTAGCTGAGGGCTACTCAATAGCAGCCATAAAAGACTAGAACAAAGCTATCGAACATAGAAAGAAATTAAAAACTGGAAGATCTGAAAACTTGGTGATAGACAGTCAGTATTCAATGTGGGTATTTTCAGTGTAATTCCAAGTGTCTTTACTATTCTTTCAATGCCTTCTACTATCTTTATGAGAAATGTGGAAAAAAAGAATAAACTTTTTGCTGAAAAAAATCGTGAATGCCAAAAAATGACAGGACAGTAATCACTAATAAAACTAAACTATATGAAACAAAGTGAGGCACATCATTAAAGCAGAAGCTATATTTCAATATGGCTGAATGCAATGAAATAAATGTAGGTCATACATAAGATTAAAAACTGCATTCAGGAAATCAATGAACTTGGAAAAGGTACATGGGACCTCATGGATCATCAGCTAAATAGGAGTAATTAAAGTAGGCTGTTGCTACTGCCCTTTGGATGTATGATATTAATTTATCATATTATATTATATTATTATTTATCCTATTATATTATGGTTCATGTCTAAAAGTAGACATGAATAGTAGTTATCTAGGAAGCTACTATTTCTGTCAGTGTTTCAAAAACTTACTTGAAAGTTGCAAAAAAATGCTTATACTTCTGTTCATGGGGATTACCCAAGAGTTGCAACAAGGTCAATTTACTTTTCTTGTCAATGAGGTTAAGAGGTGATTAAATCACCATCTGTGCCCATCTGGAGACAAAACATCTGGTAGTATTCAGTACTTCCCTCGATCAGATAGGAGTACAGCAAGATCCATTGGTGAGAAACTGTATCGATCCCCACTGGAAATCAGGAAACTATTTTGCCAGTGGCAGCAACCAATCATTGCAAAAATATCTAGGAACATCACGAGATCTCCAGCATCCAACACCAGCCAAGACTGGCAATCTTTCATTGAGTCCTCTTACTTTCCAAGAATTTACAATCTTTTATTCATTCCAGATTTACAGAGACCTGCCATTTCTAACAGTTATTCAGATAAAATTAAATGTTAGTGGTCTGTGTTGCACAACTCTTGAACCCACTTTACTTATGACCAAGCCAGAGGGAAATTTCTAGTTTTTTCCTGTGTATTTGACTGGATTAAGAGAGTTACAACCAGACAAAATGACACAAAAACACTGCTGAGGTTGCAGAACCAGCACGATAGTTATGTATGGAACATCAGTCTGTGCACTCTGTGTCCATGCCCTCATTTCCTCTCACATTAGCATGCATGGCTTTGAGCACAGGGTTGCTGCTTTATGCAGTGAACAGGTGCAAAGCCCTGACCACAAATCAAACTGGCAATGCTTGTAGAACCACTATTTATCTGACAGTGAGAGATGTCTGATAGAAGACAAAAGTAGATTATTTTTCTAACTAGACATCTAATTTATTAGTGTCATAAAAGGGTTGCTTTCTGTGGAAAAATATGGAAGAGAACACTTAGAGATTCAGTTTATCACCCTGCTGAACAATCATTTATACATCTGCAAACTAAGGACAATATGAGTGCAAAATGCAGTCCAATCATCATTTACAATTATGATCTATGCTGATGCTCCACAGCCATCAGTGCCTGTCTGAGGCACAAAGACCATGAGCATCGCTCAGTGCTGCCTGCACTGAACTCCACAGGACAGAACAGAGGATCATATTGAGCCCATGACTTCCAGGGAGCATAATTCAATAGATGCAGGACTGGATCCAGAATACGTATCATGCAGCAAAAGCAACCAATGGAAGCTTTAAATTAGATGATTATCTTAGAAAATATGGAAATAGGTTTATGACATTTGAATCAGTATAAAGTTTATGTTAGGAGTAAAGTCAGTTTTATTAGAATTAGAAAGTCTGATAAACCCAGCCTTAAGAGAAGAGTATGACTGATTCTCTTCAGACTCTACAGAAATGTATTTGGTAGTTATAACACATCTGGAAACTTTCAGACAAAACTAATTTTTCTCAATTAAACGGAGAAAATACACAGCTTTATAGTGAAATATTCCTGGTTGCAATCCTAACTATAAGCAAACTGCTCCCATGTAATAATCAGTAAAAATGAATCCAGTATAAAAGAGATATTTTAACCACACCTATGTTGAAAATGACACCATGGGAATAAGCAAACCAAGAGTTATTGCTTTCCTTTTCTTAGCAATTTTAGTTTTATGTTTGTACAATGATAGAAAAGTAACTTCAGTCTCCCAAAGTTTTCCCATTTAGATTCTATACTTTTTTGAACAGTTTAATATTTTGGCATGAAGAGCTAAAAGTAAGTAATTCTGTGGAATTATTTCTATAGGTTTTGGCAAGAAGAATACTTCTACTACACACATGGACAACATATGTATATAAGTGCCATGTGCCCCTGCCCTCATTAATGGTCTCAAGACATTATCCTAAAGTAAATCATTGCTATTGCTGTATATTATTTGAAAATAGATCAACTTTGATGACATGATACTGCATTTGGGGTATTTATCTGTCTAAATTTGAATTTATATGGAAAATATCTTGGGCTGATGTCTTCCCACAATTCACACCAGTACAAGGGGAGGTCTAGTTGGTTTCTACATATTGTAGGGTAACAAAGAGCAAAATTCCTTCAGGATCAAATTCGAAATTAATCAATGGTTTCTACACAATATATCGGTCATTCTACACATTCCATAATGCAATAAAAAATTAGGTATCCAGATCAGATAAGTCATCTAGACTTTGCCTATGGTCCACGGAGAGAAATAAGTGCCATCAGGAGAAACTCCCAGGAGGAAGCATGTCTTTACTGCAGCACCAACTCTTGGGCTTCTTGTTCAAGGCTGCAAGAACTCATACAAACCTCGAACCATCAGGACACCTTCAAACAATATTAAGAATATCAGTGTTCCTGAGATTTTTAAATAAAAGTATATACATATTTACTTGGGATATATGTATGTAAAGATAAATAAGTAAAAATAAAGATATTTGAAAAAAACCAGTTCTTCACAGTCTTCTGCTCTTTCAGACTTCCTTTATACTTGGTAGAGCGACATTAGGGAGGAAGTTAGTCACACATTCCATTGCTGAATATTTTTAATCTAGATAATTAATTGAACATTTATATAGATTTTCAAATTTTTATGAGTACATTACATTGAATACATACTTTAACTTTCTTGACTACTGGTATTAACGTTCATACGGTTAGGCTGTTACACAATTTTTTCAGGAGCAATAGGTCCTCAATGTTTTACAATTTTGAGACAATATAGAGGAAATAATTACTAATAGAAGTCAGAACTGACATTATCTAGGCTCTTCAAATCTTTTTAAATCTACTTAACGCCATTTATGTACTTTTAGAATACGCAAAAATATACAAAACTGGAAGCAACTTATTCAATTTCTATCAAGTATGTTATATTAGTCATTGCAGTTCATTTAATACTCTACCTTCCACAGGTCATCCCCTAGGTTCTGCTCATATTCATTCACTAGGGTATTTTCTGAATAAATTAGTTTTCTCTGACTGGTTTATTAATTGATTTATTTATCCATTGGCAGGTAATTCATATTCAGAATAATTATACTAATGCTGTACTAAGCAGTTTGGTCAGCAGGAACTGCAGTTTTATAGGGAAATGGGACTTTCTTTGTACATGTCTTTCAGTAGCTGATGAGTGCCATCCAAGAAACAATACATTAAAGTAAACAGGAAAAAATAGAGTTGAGAAAGCAATATACCGCTCTTTGCCAATGAGTAATGCTTTCAAGAAGCAATTTATTCTTTTCAGTATAAACCATCTAGACTTCAGCTCAGAGAACATTTAGAGGTCATACACATTTTCCTGTAAGTCCTTAGGTCAACACTCCTGGCTGAGGTTACGTGAGCATTTCTGAATTTCAGAGGTATGATTCTTCCTCACATCCACAGGAAGAAATTTCAAAATACTGTCATGAAATTCTCAGTCACTGATACTTGGTTTTGTCCTACCTGCATCCATCAGTTCAATTCGTGGAAGTTACTACCTAAGGGAAAAGAAAAATTAATTAGACATATTATAGGCATATGTTTTAATAGCAAATATTCAAAAAGAGAAAGGTGTCTTGGATTATTTGGCTCATATCCCCCAATTCTGAGTATAAGTTTGGTATAATTTTGGCAGCTACCTGCTGGAAGAGGTGTAAGGAGATTTTTTCCTCCATGCAGATTGTTCTTGCAGCAGCAAGTATAAGTATAGAATTTTGCTTACCTGACTTTAATCACTAGAAGTTCAAAGATCATTGTGTAGGTTAAATGAGTTGTTGGCTCTCCTGTCATCACTGCAAATAAATAGGTGGGGTAAATCTCTGTTTGGATGGCCCTGTATTAGAGACTTATATTAAGAAAGAAGGAATCAGGAAGTACCAGTGTCTTCATATTACCTGTAAGTAATATTTAACAAGTACCTGTAGTTACTAAGTCACTAACTTAGGTTAGCCTTTAACTTTGAGATGGCAAAAGTTAAATAAGACGTCTGCTCTTCAAGAAAAATCTGCTAAATGGAAAAAATTGGCGTAATTTAATTTGACAATTTATATGCCCCAAAATTAGAGAGAAGATGTGGATTGATGAGAACAGAGAAGTACCCTGATAATGATGGAAGTGACCTCTTGGCAGATTTTCCATAAAGTATTGCTCAAGTTCCTCCTGGGACAACCTCAGCTGAAGTAACTTGGCTGGTTGCCAGAAAATTTTGCAATATACAAAGATGGGCTAGCCATCCTGTCATGCCTCCAAATTCAATACACTTCAGTATGTATAAAATATTGAAATTTTTAAGGATACTTAAATGAATCCTGGAGTGATTCTACTTATACCAAAGTCAAAGATAATAAATTTGTTCCTTTTCAACTCTAAAGCACCTGTCCTAAATTCTAAATACATTACAAAATATAAGGCAGAATTTGTAAAATAATCTCTGTGGTAGAATAACCTTGTTTATGCCATCTTATCAAAGGGACAAAAAATACTGAATTCTGGAAAGATATAAATGAGCCATGGTTCTCAGTGGGCTCTAAAGTGAATTTTTTGCAAGAAGAAGGTGGGATTTCTAGAAATTAGTGAATTGCATCAAGGAAATGTACCAGCAGTCATTTTCCTTTCACTACCTCCAACAAAGTGCTATCTCCAGGCTCAGAAGAAAGCGAAAAGGACTTAAAACTTTTGAGCTGAACAACAATTTCTTTCATCATCTGAAAACCTGCCTACCACTGATGCTGATTTCCCATCCATGCACCACCTGCATTCATGCACATTTTGTCAGACGTTCTGGTGTGTGAACACAGACTTCTAAACTCCATGTGACAAATCACAGGATACGGGGTTTTTTATTTCTGTCATGTTGCAGTAATGTGTGATCAGTTTAAAAATAATTAGGATGAGCAGAGTTTTTCTTTCTCATTTATAACCTCCCTGAAACTGGGATCACTGTAGAGTTGCACATAGTACCTAAATTCCTACTCTAAGAACACAGCAACATGTACTCGTATTCTGTAAATGCTGTATGTGGCTTGTAACATTTGCCGTTTTCCTTCTGTTGATTTTACAAATTTTGACTTTGATTCTAGACAGGCAATAAGAGGCGTATATGGCAAAGCAAACCTTATATTATCCTCAAAGCTGGAGAAATAACTCCGTTGTTAGTTGTCCCCTGTTGAGTTTTAAACTGTTTTAACTTGGAACTAGGGGCCTATGATGCCACTGCCCGCTCCTGGGGCATCCAGCATGGAGGGCACTGCAAGCTGCCGTCTACTCTGCCTGTTCTAAGAGCCAGTGTTGGCTGTCACTGACAAAACAGCGATTAATTGCCAAGTGTGACAGTGTCACACCTAACAAAGCAGAGCAGCTCACACCATCCTATGTTGAGCACTAAGTCTGCTCCCCAGCGTAATCAGTGGCATTAGGCTGGCCTTTGTTTTTGTAATGCTGACTGAGACAAACGAGTTGTTCTCCACCCTAGGAAACATACGTGGTTCAAATCCTGCGTGTCTCCTGTGAGCAGTCATTGTACTGACATGTGTTTTTAAGCAGCTTTCCATCCTGTTAAGCAAAGTTTCCTGACTGCTCCTTTAGGGTCTCATAGTAATGTTCCTCACAGAAATGATGTTCATATTTGTCCATTATTTAAACTGTTAGTACAACTGTTTCTGATACTGGAGTATATTTTTGGGACACAGACCTATTAGCAAAACAAGATGTTGAACCTGAGTTCTTGCCAAAATTTTGTATGAAGTTTCACCCACTGGATCATTTCCACAATCGCATGTGGTGATTCTTAGCAGTTAATAGAGATGTGAGCTGTGCATGTTTCCCTAAGAAACCTGTCCTCCTATTACGTATCTTTCCCATTCTTGAAAGCTGTTGTCATGTCAGATATTTTTAGCTATGACAGTTCCTCTTTCCACAATTAAAAATGCATGCTCCTAATCTTTTTTAACTACTATGTTTACTTCTTCCCCTGGTCTCCTTCTCAGGATAGGATTCAGAAACGAAAAGTAATTTATCCATCTCTTTTCATGTGATTCCAACTACTAAAACTTTGAAGTAACAGACCTTCAGCTATTACAGGGACCGCTTATATATAGGCAACTATAAATAGGTCTAATAACTCCATGTAGTATCCGCAATTTTGTTTATTCAGATCATACTAGAGATACTCATACGTATGTTAACTTAAGAAATTATTTTGTGAACAATTCAGTTCAGCAGAAAAGACCCCTCTCCAGACTTGACAGGAAAGTTATAAATTCCTTTGTAGCTACAAAAATTAGGAATGATATATAAGACAATCCACATTTCTACAAACCATCTCACAGTGCTGAGATTTCTGCCATTCCTAGTATCAACATAAGCTGGTTGTGAGCATTTAGCAAGCAGATAACCCACCCTTCCTCTGTTTCTTTAACGAGGGCTTCAAGATAGTGATTCCCTTCAAGCAGACTCTAAAACAACTATCATAGCCTTCATATCCTTTTCTTTTCTGCCACGGAAGTATTGAAGTATATTGATAACTCTATGAAGTCATGATTTGTCTTACTTCTTACTCTGAACTTTTACTGATACATTTTTAGTCCTCGGGTGGCAAAAAGTCTGTTTGCCAATGACAGCTTCTGATAGATAATATCTTTTTAAACTCTGCTATTTTTCCTGTAATTTCCCCCCCAAATGACAAGCTAAGAAGTTTGCTGAGGCTGATGCTGATTTGCAAAGGTCACCTGTAAAGAATAATGCACTGTTCTCCCCTGATGAAGCTCCAGTAATTACTCTGAGTACTTTGATGCACTGGAACACAGCGAGCACTAGGAAAACAACTGGCTACCAACCACCAACTTCAAGGATTTTATTTTTATATGAAGTTTTCAGGGATTTTTTTCAGAGAGAAACTAAGGGTCTCTAAACTAATTTTAAAAAATATTTACTTGCAGGAATGTTGTCATATAGTCGGAATTAGAGGTTTAACACCTCCTTTTATTCAACAGAGTGAACCAGTCTCGTCCATAAATGACTGGTGTTTAGGAATCACTGCTCTTTTTCATACAAGTCCCAAGCCGCTCCTCTAATTACTTTAGAAAAAGCACACAGAAATTAAGTCAGATAATTTAGCAAAGTTAGATACTTAAAGTTAGGATGAGTGACTATTTTATTGTATTTTAGCCTGAAATAACCATCCTTGACCCTGTTAAAAATATACTGTTGATATTTGCTTTTTAAAATCACTGCAGTAACTGAAGTGGGCTGCTGGAGCTGCATCCTCTCCATATTTTATTCATGACTTCCCTTTTACTGTAGATAAAATTGTTTACAAAAAGAAGTTTGCCAGAAGTGTTTTAGTGGTTTAAGCAGGAAATCTAGCTCCTTCTCTTTAAAAGCACAGCCGAGGTGCTGCTTTTAGGGGGAGTGTGGTGTTCATCTCCTGTCTGTGATCCAAGAGCTGCTGTATAAGAAAACCCAGGTAGGAAGCAAACGTTTTCCTTAAGCTCTGTTTCAGTGTCACTGCTTTTGGTGTACTTTCACGAATGAGACAGATTTAAGCAATCCAAAATCCTTAAAATTATTTTCTAGGTACTTTTAATGTAATAATTTTTTTAAAGAGCAGTAAGAGAAACTTCTCAGTGTTTCTGTTGTTAGTTTTCAGTGCTTGGAAACCACCTCTGAGCTAGTGGAGAGCTTTATAGTTCTTGCATCCAGTTGTTTATAACATTTTAAAGTGTCTGTTATAGTACTTAACTACAAGAAATGCTACCAAATTGTTAAAGAAAGCTGTCATAAAGCACTACTTCAGTGTAGTCAGTGTTCTCCATTTACATAAGCCTTCAGGAAAGACTGTTTAAATTTGATACATAAAGCTTGACACGAAAAAGAGATTTATGTGCCAAGTGATAAAAACGTTGCTGCTTCTTGCAGTGCAGTACTTTTTGTGCTGTGAAGAGGGTATTTGATGAACCTTGCCAGCAGCAAGGAAATGTGGCCATTTTTAGGTACAGGACCCTTAGCCTGGTGAGAGATACTGAGGGAAGTGGTGCTGAGATAAATGCACAGGTGGTTTGGGAGGGAATTACATTTGTCTAAGAAAACCATTTGCTTAGGATGAGTTCAGCTCCCTATGCTAGTTGAGACATATTTAGAAATCTGATAATACTTGAGGCCAGTAGTTGGTAAAGCTAAGCCTCATGCAGGAGGTAACTTCTCCTTTTTCATTAAGTATCTCCTAAGAGACAAGGAGGGATATGAACATCACTCTGCATCTTCTAGGCTGGGCTGGAAGCACTTTTTGAAGTATGCATGAGGCTGTACACACCCAGTCCAAAGAACTGACAGGGAAACCTCAGGTAGCCTGTGTCAGCCTCAGTTAGCCCTCTCGCTAAAGAAGATTTAGCCAGGTATGGAAAAAGGCCCCACATTTTGCTCCCATAAGCTGTTTCATGGGGATTTTAAAACCCAGAATAAACTATGCTGTTGTGATTTACTTCATCTGTGAGCACAGCACATCAGCCCTTGGGTTTTGCACTGGTGCAGCTATGCTGGCACAAGCTTTGTGCCAGGAACAAGTACAGCCATGGTCATGTCTCCACCAGTGAAAGGTAAAGCAGGACAGGAACCTGCAGTAACAGTAGCAACAAATTGTGTTGTGTAGATATAAATGTAAAAAATTCCCCAATGCTTGTAACCGAATACAGCCACTTTCTAGGGCAAACAAAACTGAAGTAATTTGGTGGGCAGAAGTGATTTCAGCCCAACGCTGAAAGCAGGGAAAAAAGGGATTGAACACGTCCTTGTGATCTGAATACTGCAGTTGGCTTTATGGATCACAGATGGGTTGTTAATGTAGAAAAAAAAAAACCGTGAGTGTTCATATAGCATGTACAGGCCCACATTATTCACTATTATATAGAATAATTAAATGGATACACACATATTTAAATCATTCCTTTGTGAAATAAATAAGGGGTCTTGTATGTACTAAGTCTGTATGTGAAACAGTGTAATTTAAGTGTTATGGGGGAAAATGTTAAATGGACTGTCTCTCATGATCATTTTGCACATATTGAAGCATATCTCTCATGAGTAATTCCTGTGTTGCTTGTGACAGCCAAGTGTCAGGCACTGCCCAGGTGAACTGCTGTGAAGAATCCCAACGATAATCACGGAGGTTAGTGTCCAGTTCATAGAGACAAACACGGTGTATGATCATTTTTTACTGAGAGTAATAGGAATCTTTGAAATAAGTAACCCAAGACTCTCTTTTAAGTTCTTCTTATCTGTCAGTACCATTCTAGTTAATACAGATTTGCATAATTAATTTCAAATGATATTATTATAACATTTCAATATTAATTGCAAATACACTGCAACTATAAGTACCACTGCTGGGAGTAGGCACCCTTAATGTGTTTTGGATTTGTGGGTTTTTTTAATTCTATTTCATATTGATCCACACTTAGTTGATTAAATTATCTTCAAATTATCAGTTAAATACATTTAGCCTTGAGTAGGTTGTAAAACCATGACGTTAGCCTGTTTCCTCATCTGCAGAACAGCTTTTTTTTTCTCATCTGCAGAACAGAAGTAATAGTGTTTAAGCAGTAAAATGTCAGAAGGGGAAAAGAAACCCAAAACTCCTATGGTATGAGGAGATTAACAGTAAAGATAAGGCAAGATGTTTTTCGGGCACCAGTAGGTTTTAATCTTGCTAACAAACAGCAGTGTGTGCTAACTTTGGGTGGTGCTGGGACCGTAGCCTGGCAGTGCCATATACACATATGTATGTGTGTATACACGGGAGATGGACATACACACAAGAGACAGACAGATAGATAGATAGATAGATAGATCCTATATATTATACACACACACAAAAGAAACATATCCATCCCCCATATATATATATTTATATACACACACAGGAGATATGTAGCGATATATAGATGCACGTATGTATATCTAGATAGATACATGCAGGAGATGTATATGTAGATAGGTATAGGAGATATATCCAGGAGATAAATATGTGTATATATA
>VZRR01002772.1:124361-138771 GCA_013398015.1 Oreocharis arfaki | reverse complement strand
CTGTATAGAAACCTTACTTTGTATTCCCGAGCATTAAAATGATCGGTTCCCATTCCTGGCTTTACGTAAACTGAGAGGCGTGAGGGGGAGGAAGAAGGAATGAAAGCTTGGATTTGCTCTTTTTCCATGTTACGTAAAGGAAAAGATTGCAGGAGCTCTGACAGCTTTCTATGTCTGTTTTTTAGGTGTATGTGGTGGTGAATTCAGTATCTTACGATCACCTCAGTCAGTTGTTTTCCGAGATGGAAGTTGGCCGATTCCTGGCGAGCGGATCCCGGATGTTGCTGCGTTGACCATGGGCTTTTCTGTTGAAGAAGTACGTTCCAGGTCTTGATTGTGAAACACCTCTAAAGCTACAGACCTGGTAGCTGTCATGTACTTCAGACCTGGTAGCCTTCCTGTCAGGTGCTGGAATATATAAAATATCGCCCTGTTTCTCTTGAGGAATGCATGACTTGTCAGAGGTGGTTTCCAAGACAGAGCTGTGTGGGTTATATGAGCAGTCAGAGGCTGTGCTAGCTGGCTCATTTGAGTCATCAGCTGTAGAAGGAAGCCTGCAGAGGCTTTCCAGTGCTGTTCCTCAGTTCTTCGGAGACCCAGCTGTGTGCTGTATCCCCTCCATCCATGGTCACAAACTGAGAATCTACGGAACCACTGTCACTTCTTGCACACAGGCTCTCTGTAGGGCTCAGCTCCTGAGTACTCTGAAGATTGTGAGAATTGGCTTGGCAAGGCAGGCATTTTGTCAGTTCAGCAAGCCTGCTTGCTGAGCAGAGGTAGTACAAGTAGGTTGGTTACTTGGGAAGTAATCCAAAACCTTGGAAACATGATTTGTGGTAGTGTTTCTGCACATTAAGTATTTGAATACAGCTTTAGCAATGTTTAAAGTGGGGCACATGAGCAGGAACCCTTGGATTGTCTCCGTCTTGCCTACTGAATTTTTTTGCTGGCATTCAGCAGGGATGAGTGGCTGTTGAAGCAGTAGATTAAGGTGTAATAGCCAGATATCTTTGGCAGTGTCTGTGTGCAGCCAGATACTGAAATCTGCAGGCTGAGGCATTCTCACAGTGCTGGTGAGGGCAGCCAGTTCTCATTTCTTCCATACATCAGCTAGGGAAGAGGTCTGATAAGGCTGGTTTGAATGCAAGACTGCTTAGCCTGTGTTTTGGAATCTGAAAATACCTTGCTGTCAATTAGTTCTGCTTTTTTTGTAATCAAACTAGTAACAAACTTGTATGATTAGTATGACTAAGGAGTAAATTTTAATTATTTTATCATGAAAAAGCAATATATTGAGTGATATTGTGTATGTTGCATATAAAGACACCCAGAAAAGCAGTGGGGTTTGGCTTGTTCTGTCCATTTGGCATCCTGGTCAACCACAGATAAGCTATGGTTATCATGGAAAAAAGTGCTTCAGTACTCGCTCTGTGCTTTTGCCACAGTTTGGGATTCATTTGTTGTGATGGGTCTGTAGCATCCTTTAGAAATGGTTCTCTATTAATATTAATTCAATCCTGGAAGCAGGCAGGGAAGGAAGTGTTTGAATGATTATTCAGTTCAGCTCTGGAACTGAGAGTTACTGAAAGCTGTCCCTAAGGCAGAGATCCCTGTGTGGGCAGCTTCCAGCCCTGGTAAGGAGAGTACTGCAGGGCCCAGGCACTCCTTCTGCAGCTCACATCAAAGCTGTAGTCTAGGAATATAAACTGACAGTGCAGCAAGGCTGCTGTAGAGAATTTGGAATTCTTAATGCATTGCATTGGGAATTCTCAGAGTCATTCAATATTCCTCCCTTGTTAAAGGAAAACTAAATCAAACTCCATTTTTGTCCCTGATGATGCTTTAAAAGGTTTTTCCTTTGTTTCTCTGAGGTGATATAAATCATGATGTCAATGACATTTAATTCTAAAATGCAATTAAATTGGCTTTCAAAAAAAAAAAAAAGGGCAGTTATGTCATTTACACGAATGGGGCAATCTGTTGGCCTTGATTCCAGACAGATGAATTTGTATTTTGTGCCTGAATAAACCAGTCAGGTAGCCTCCACTGTGCTCTTACTGATTTGTAATTGTGGTAAGCTACTAAGAAATCTTTCTGTATTTCTGTGCAAATTTGTACACTTTAGTTTAGGTGTCTGTTGTTGTGATTGACACGTCCCTCTCTTCTCCTTCCTTTCCACCCTGTTTCTTTCTTGTACTGAAAATATCAAGATGTTAGTGGGTTTTTTAAGTTCAGCCTTCACATGCTAAATACAGACTGGGGTATTTATAATTTAATTATGGGAAATAACTCTTCATGTATCCATTATATATAATGTTTTCTTAGTGTAGCCTTTGCTATGAAGTTACTGGCAGCTTTTAAACTAGCAATTCCTTCATGGTTGACTTGAGGTATTACTGAAGATGAAAGCAGTCTGGTATTAACTTACTTCCCCATGAAATTCCCAATAGGCTGTCCTGCACAGAGGCATTAACAGGGTAATAAGTTGTTTTGCTGTAATAGTGGGAAGAACTCTTCTCTTTGCCTGTGAAATACAACTTTTTTTGCTACTTTGTACTAGGACCTCCCCTGGCCTGGGCTGGCAGTGGGTGATCTGTTTCACCGACCACGAGCCACTGTGCTGGTGACAGTGAAGGGCGTGGACAAGTTGCCTGTGAAGGGGTTTTCCTACCCCATTGAGAATGTGAGTATCCACATTTGGAGCTGTCACCTGATTCCTGGGACTCCGTGGTCTAATGACAAGTACATTTCTCTGCTGTAGCCCCTGATGTTCACTTATTTCCTACTTCACTTGAAGTTTGCGTCTCCCCTGAAATGATGGATCAGGCTGTGTAGATCCATGATCTAGTCAGGATTCTGTACAAGGTAGGAGGCTTTTGAGATCACCCAGGGCTTCCTGTGTTGAGTTTAGTAACTTGTTTGACCAAAACATGTTCTCCTTGAAAGACAGCGAATTTTAATGTTTGTACCAATCCACTTCTTCCCATGGTAACTTACTATTTCATAGTCACAATTAGTAAGGTTTTTTTTTTGCTTCAGCTGAATGTGTGATAACATTTTATATAGTGTTGATTTTTTTGTGAGTTTTCCTTAAGTACTTGACTGTGAAATACAGCACTTAGAGACACCATTCCATTATACTGTATCAAGAAGAAATCAACAGCCATTACATTTACCTATTGCTGTCTGTCTTTGCTAAGACTTCTCCAGCTTGGTACAGCAACACAGAATCCTTTAGGCTGGAAGGGAACTCTGGAAATTGTCTCGTCCCACACCCTGATCAAACAGGATCAGCCACAGCAGGCTGACCAGCACTGTGTTCAGTCAGGGTATCAGCACCTCCACAGATGGAGACTCCATGACCTCTGGGCAACCCGTGCCAGTATTTGACCACCTTTGGAGTAAAAAACTTTGTTCTTGTGTTAAGTTAAAATTTCCTGGGTTTAAATTCATGCCGTTGCCTCTTGTGTCATAGGACACTTTAAGTATTGAATGGAAATGTGCCATTCTGCTGCTTTTTTTCATAAAACCCACAAATAAGTGTTTAAAAAACCTAACTTGTTTAAAGAACCTAACAGTTCTATTAGCTTGCCAGTGATGGCACTATACTGTGCTAGCATTTCTATTTTTAGTAGGTTTTTTTATATGTCTTTTTTTGTTGTTTCAGCAGTTGGTCTTTCTGCTGGTATATTTTCACCCATCAGTTTTCTGTGGTTCTTAACTTTCCATTTGCAGCAAGATTGTTTCCCCTTTTGCATTGCTTCTGTATTTGTTGGCCTTGTTCTACTGATAAACAAGGCTGTACTCTAAGCCTAAATAAGCCTCTCAATTCACAGTCATGGTCCCTTGGAGAATATATTGTGTCTGCCACATATACAAATAAAATCTGTTCATAGACATACAGGTGATGGGGTTTTTTGCACGTAGGTTCCTATTATTTCTTACCACTTTGGAAGTGTGCATACCCTTTACTTTTCCAGACTTTTTTTAGTTAAGATCAGTAGCCCGTGTTTAACCCAAAAATCTAACTAGACTTTGTCTTGCAGGCCGTTCCTTTCAGTCTGGACAGTGTTGCAAATGCCATCCATACTCTGTTCTCTGAGGAGACGCCGGTGGTGTTGCAGCTGGCCCCCAGTGAGGAAGTGAGTATTGCTTCGCTCCTGGTTCCACGTGTTCCACATAGTGAAACCTGAAACCTCTTTCCACTTGTGTGGCTGGAGCAAAGCCAGTCGATCCCACGAAATTCTGGACTGGAGGTTGCAGGCATTGTTAGTTATTAGTGTGTGACTGGAGAAGCTGAGCAGGAGCCTCTGCTGTCGGTAACCAGTGGCTGTTCCTGCAGAGGGTGTACATGGTGGGCAAGGCCAACGCCGTGTTCGAGGATCTCTCCGTCACACTGCGCCAGCTGCGGAACCGCCTCTTCCAGGACAACTCCATCCTCAGCTCCCTCCCTCTCAACTCCCTCAGCAGGAACAACGAGGTAAAAAATCATCCATCAGTGGAAAACTTCTATGGGGTTTTTTTTTCTAATATTCTCAGTTAGCTTGTGCTTTTCTCCTTTCCTCTCTTTCTTCTCTCATTCTTTGCCTAAGAGACCCCACTCCTAATTTTTTCTAACTGAATTAAATAAGTTCAAACATTTTTTTCTAAATAACTTTATTGAAAGAGTTATTTCCTTCTAGCATGTTCTGATGTTGTAGCAGACAACTATTATAACATACTTGCAACAAAACAAGACTTCCCTAACGTGGGTTTCATCAAAGAAAATGCCTGTCTCTTTCTGCCTCTTCCCGCAGGTTGACTTGCTTTTTCTGTCAGAACTTCAAGTCCTACATGATATTGCAAGCCTGGTAAGGTTTTTTGAAACATTTTCCCCTGTCTTGTGTCACAAACTTCAGAGATCTTTAAAGGTAGAGAAGCCATAGCCAGGATACTTGGCAACCAGTGATACTAGTGTGTCATCAGCTGGTTCCACCAGTTTAAATAATGCATTCTATTTGTATCAGCCCCATCACTGCAATTGTGCATGAGAACCTTAATCATCTGTAGTTTTCTTTTGTATTGTGTTTGGTCAGAATGGAGAATTCTGAGCTGCTGTTTCTCCATACCCAAAGATACAGGAAATACTCAGTGAAAAATTTGCTGGGACTTTTTTTTTTTGCTTGAGAAGTATAATGGTTCTTAAGAACATGTTCTTTGCCCTGTCCACCATTTACTTCAAAATATCATTTTATCTGAAAAGTCTGGAGTGACTTTTGTGCTATGAATAGTGATGGTGGTAGAAATGCTCCAATGGAGGGGTGAGGTTTTAATTCTGAGGATGTTTTTACTAAGAAGCTGCTGTCTCGTTGCTGTGGTTGAGGGTTTGTTTTAGTGGGTCAGTGGTGTGTGGGTCTTTTTGTTTCATTTTGGTTTGTTTTTTTCTGTGTGTCCTTTAAGCTGCAGCCCTTAACTACTGAAGTGAAAGAAAGAGTCCTGGAAGAACTCAAAAATTCACATTAGGTGAACGGCTAGTGGAGAGAAATGGGCTCTTGAGAAAATGGGGTAGAACAGCTTGGTTTTGTCTTGCAGGCTAGAAATACTGCAGTTTAAGTAGTTGGGAAGATGAGAATAAATTCCTTGTTTTCAGACTGTTCTCTTGTGCGGGCAAATATCAGTGATGCATCTTCTCATTTGTAGAAATGCAAGAATGTCACTACTCTCCTTTGAGATAATTTGCATTGTATTGGTTGGATTTTCTGACAATTGGATGATATTCCTCAAATAAACTACTTTTGTACATGGGCAACAGCAAGGCAGAGGTTGCAACCTACTGAGCTGTGCAAGGGCCAGCTTCAAACAAGGAAATGATAGTATCTAAGTCTTGTAGTTATGTGTTTTTGTTTTCTCTGAGTTGTATTTTCATGGCAGTTACAGAACAAGGATTCTGATGTCAATAAGTATTTTATTTCTTTTTAGTACAGCTCTCTATTACGTGTATGTAACCTCATGTTAGGAACAGATGCTACGTAATGATCATCTGCTTTCTTCTGTAGAATTAAAAAAAGAAACAATTATGGACATCTTCTAAGTTGGCAAGAATTCCATTTCCTAATTAATATGGAATATGACTGTAAGAAGTGAGGCTGGCTTAGTCCAAGTAAATTGATTTTGTGCAATGTGTTTTTAAAATAACCTGTGTATGAATTAATTTCTTTCTGCTCTCAACGTTGTGCCAAAGCTGTCTCGACACAAGCACTTAGCCAAAGATCACTCTCCAGACCTGTATTCCCTGGAGCTGTCTGGTTTGGAAGAGGTTGGAAAACGATATGGGGAAGACTCTCAGCAGTTCAAGGATGCTTCTCAAATTCTTGTAGATTCTTTGCAAAAGGTATGTTTTCTACCTAATGAATAAAACTCATGGTAATACTAAGAAAATTTTTTTTTAATGTTAACTACAAAGGAGTGAGGTGTCACTTCATTAGTGATGGCTTTGCCTCATGCTTGTTTTTGTTGTAGTTTGGTTTTTAAAATGCAGTTGTTTAGTTCTAAAATTCAATGTTACAGTTGGCCTCTCTGGAAAGTGTTGGCATGGTTCTACAATGCCTTTAGATATTTTGCATAAAGGAGTAGGGGTGTATTGAAACCATAAATCAACATGACTTGATATGTTAGTTTTTCTTCAACAAGCACCTTGCATTTGAAACCACAAGTATGTCTTACAAAAACTGGCTCTTGGAAATATGGAAATATCTTTATCTCAGGGTGCAGTGGTTAGTTTACTCTTGCCCACAAAGCTGTGTAAATCTAAATTTCTAAGACTTTAAAATATTTGCTGTTCATCCATCAGTGTGCTCAAGAAAGTAATTCTTCAGCAGGTCTTATGTAGTCATTAGTTAAATTTTTATTAAGATCAGTCACTTTTGAGAGTTTTCAAAGCTTGATGAAAAGGTGCAAAAACATCAGTTTGCTAAGCCAAATACCTGTTTTAGAGAAATATTGCTCTTTGGCCTCTTTGACCTTTAAGTAAATATATTTAAATAATAGACGTATTAGCGTTTGGACCAGATTAAAATATTCAGATTAATGGATGCCTAGTGGAAGTTTGAGAACTTAAATATTTTGTTGGAACTGAGAGACACACAATTAGGAAATGATGTGGGCATGGGCCTTTTTTAAAAGGGATAGAAGAGTAAGTTTCAGGCCAGAAAGCAGGCATGAGCTACAGTCTGCTGAGCAGTGATTGGGGGTTTCAAAGAGGCCTTGTAAACCAGGGGAAAGTTGGCACTTTCTTAGTGAAATTCTAAAGTAGTGAAATTCTAAAATAGTGTAAACTTCTATAACTTTCTGTAATTATTCCTGAAGCTGACATCTTCTGTTTTACTACATCTTCCTAACAAAACTCTGCTTAATTCCTGGCTACAGACTAGGCTTTTAATTAAATCACCTTTTCTCTTCCAGTTTGCAGACGAGATGTTTAATCTGTATGGGGGGAATGCAGTAGTAGAAGTGGTGGCTGTGAAGGAGTTTAACTCTCCCCTCTCAAGGAAGACTCGCTCCATTCTCCAGGCTTCACAGGTAGTAGAGCCACATTTTTCTGGATCTCACTGACTAAAAGTGATCCAAATTGTATCAGTTCACCTGATTGTAACTTTTTACTACGGACTAAAATACTGACTATGACTTAGGCGTAGGTGCAGCTTGTCTTGATCTTCTCTTAATCATCCAGTAACTTCACTTGAGGAGAGCTCTGGAGGTCATCCAGTCCAACCTACTGCTCAAAGCAGGACTAATTTAGGAGCTAGATCAAGTTGCTCAGGTTCTTGTCCAGCCAAGTTCTTGAAAAGTCCATTCCTGGAAGTCCCACAGCCTCTCTTGCTCCAAATCATTAACCACTTTCATGGTGAAAACTTTTTCCCTTATGCCCTGTTAGAATTTCCCTTTCTGTGTTGTCTCCCCAGTGCATGTGAGTCCTGCCTCCCAGCTGTGGGAAAAGTTTTCTTTGGCTTGCTGGCTGGACTCCAGAGACAGTCCAGGATGCAGTTGCCCTGTGTCATTCCAGAGGCACACTGCTGGCTCTCATTCCCCTTGTCCACCAGGAGCTCCAGTCCCTCTCTGCAGCTGCCCAGCTGCTCAGTCCCCAGCCTGTGCTGTCACCTGGGTTGTTCTGTCCCAGGTTCAGCACTTTGGGTTTCATTTTCCTGTCACCCTCTTCTTTTGGATTCCACTGATGCCCCTCAGTGTGTTTTTTGCATTCTGTGCCCTCGCATCAGATTTGTCTAGACAGAAATGCATCTCTCCTATTTAGGTTGCTCGGACTTTGGATGGAGTCAAAATGTTTGGTGTGCAAGCTCACTTTAAAGTAATAAATATTTTCTTTATTGCAGCCTAAAACAGAAAATCCATATAACCTTGCCTATCCGTATAACTACGACTACTCCGTCATCTTCAACATTGTTCTGTGGATGATGATAGGGCTTGCTTTAGCTGTGATAGTTATCTCCTACAACCTCTGGAACATGGATCCTGGCTATGACAGCATTATTTATAGGATGACAAATCAGAAGATAAGAATGGATTGAACTGCACTGTATTTCAGCACAGGAAGATGATGAAGAGCAAGGTCTCCTTTAACCTGTGTGGAAAACAAATATTCTGACATGGTTAATTGTGGAAGTTTTTTAAAGGTGTATTTATTTCTAAGTATTTTTTCCCCCTCTCAAAACTATTTTAAATGTTAGTAGTAGCACCAGATGGGATTTAGAAGTTGAAATCTGCTTGCTTAAAAAAACCTCAACAACACTCCCCAGAGTAATTGTTATTAAAGTGACATCATTCCATTTTTTTATCATGTAACATGAGTTTTTGAAATGTCCTGTACTGCCTGTGCCTGTGCAAACCAGATAAACGGAAATTAAAATAGCAACATGTTGTTTGAAACTTTTACACTGGAAGATTAAAAATTATAGCTAAATTGCTGTGTTGTATATTATGAACCAGCTGTAAATGTTTGATGTAAATATTTGTAATGGTTATATGTAACTTCAGAGAGGATGGTAAATATTCTTCAGTGAAATACTAAATACAGAAATATTTCTATCAGCCTAGAACTCTAGTAGCACAAATGGCATTTTGATCTCATGTTGATGGCTCAGAAGGATCCTTTCCCCAGAACTTCATTGATTGGGAGGTGAATAACACTGGTGTGGCTGATCTGTACAGTGCAGTGTGTGAATCCTCAAGTGGCACCAGTCTGGTCATGGTCTAATGTCACATACAGCTGGAAGTTCCTGTTATGATGCTTCATGTTCCCTCCATTTGTGTTGATGTTATTATTCCAAAAAATCAGTTCTTTTTGATGATAAGAGTGGACCAGCATTTGATTTAAGTATACCTGGATTATAGTCCTGCTTCAACCATTCAATAAAACAAAGAACAATTGTTCTGGAATGCATTTTTTCCTTGCGGCTTTGTAGATGTGGCTGCTTCTGTTCAGGATTTGTTCAGCTGACCAGGGCAGGTGTGGCAGCATCTGATGTGTGACAGTGGCCCAAGCCTGCAGCAGTTTAGTTTAGACTGCCCTTCAAAAGCAAGATTGTCTTGTGTGGATTTTCCTAAACCACAGGGTGAGTGTAGTTACAACAAGTGGTTGATCTTTGTTTTGGGTCATTTTTACAACTACCTCCTTCTTAGAAACTCATTTGCTCTTGTGGTAAAAGGAGATTTTCCAGACTACAGCAACATGAATGGAAACTACTTTTATCATCTTGTCCTCTAACGTGCTCAGCTTTCCCTACTCCTATTATTAGGAGATAATTGTTCCACTTCCAGAAAATATGTTCTCACTGAATTAGTCTCATTTATTGGGAGTGTCTGAATTGGTGGCGTTGAAGTTGCTCATGTCTTGGAGACCCTGGACAGTGATTCAGGTTGAATTGAGCAAATTGCAGGTTTGCCTGAGTCCAAGAAATCCAGTGCAGTATATGTTACAATGACTTGAAATTATTTTTAATGGCATTTAAAGTTAATCTGGATGATTGATATCAGTAGATAGAAAGGAAGAGTTGCACTGGCAGTTTCTGTGACAGGGACGTAATTATTGAACATTCTGAAACACACCATGGCAGAGTGGCCAAGGGAGGGCTCTCAGCCAGGTGTGAGAAGTAGGACACAGTGATTATGTCAATGATTATGATTAGATTTATTGCTAATATAGTATCTAAGTAAGAATTCTATCATCTGTAACAATGGATTCAGAGGCTTGATCAGATTAGCAGTCCCCTTCAGATGCTGGTACAGAGTTTCATGGGAGCTGGTTGTTTAAAGGGGCTGTGTAACTAATGGTAAGTATTTAACAGCTGTATTTTAGTCAGTCTGAAGTTGGCAGTGTAGAATTTGTTCAGATGCAGGACCTGCCATTGAGATGGTCTCTGCCTGTCAGCTCTCTCCCAGCTGCTGGTGTAGGCTCTAATTTTACTTTTTAAAGCTGGTCTTACACTACTTCGAAGGGCGAATTGCAATTCCCACTTCTCCTGTTAGTACCACATTTGTTCCTCCTCATGGCTGTAGGCCTCCAGCTGGTACTAAAGGTGCTTTTGAGCACTGTCATGTGTGCTGTGTCTTAAATACCAAATCTTTGTGCCGCACAGGCCGTGCTTTGAACCACTCCAGAGCCCCTGTACTACACTTTGAGTTCGGAAAGCCAGACACACTTTATTATACAACAATATTGGTCCATAACTGCTAATCAAACAGGCAATTACAATTCTGATCACTGAGCTAGGAATAGCCTTTTCATACTTAAGTTAGTTAGAATGAAAGTGCCATCAATACCACCAGACCTGCTCTTGATTGTTCTCTTTAAGTCACCCCAAGAATATAAATTGTAAAAAGATTTATGTGATATGGCAGAAACCGGAGGTTTTGTATACAGAGCGATGAGGAAAGCAGCAAAACTGTTGGGTGAAGTTCTGTGAAGAAAGAGGACAGTGAGACTCCAAGGCAGGAAGGGGATGAAGGAAAATAACAGCTGGTATTGGGATCCCGTGTGCCCAAAGTGAGAAGGGCAGGAGGGCTGTTTTGCAATATTTGGTAGCAAGCAGCTTTCACCAGGCTGGGACAGGCTCCACAGAGTGCTGTCAGTGGGATTTAGGATGCAACTGCTGCAAGAGTTGTGATCTGATCACCAAAGAGAGTTTTTTCTTTGGGGCACTTGGCCTCTGGCACAAAGGGTGAGGTGTATTTGACTGGGTCTTCTTCAGCCCTTGGTCTTACATTGCCCAATATTTGGCTTGGGGAGGACCTTGACTGTTCTCTGAAGAAGGAAAGAATCCTGATTCAGAATTGAAGACTCAGCTTTGCTTTTGATACTTAGGTTGAGAAGAAAATAAGCCATAAAATAAAGGGTTCTTTTAAGAGTCACCGTGCTGCTTTTTCTAGGTACTGCCCCAAAGACTAAACCTGGCAGAGAGAGGTATAATCTTTCTGCCTGCCTCAACTTTCCAGGCTTCTCTGTGGCAGGAATGGCAACTTTCAGAGTTCTTGCAGCTGCAGCAGCACACAGGCAAGGGAAGCCTAAAGCAGATCTGAAATGTGTAAATGTTACGTCTAAAAAAAGGAAGTGGAAATGAAGAAATGACATTGAAATGCAAATGTTGAGCAACCTGGCAAGTGATTGCTGGGATTTATAGGTCATCCTTCTTGGATCTAACAAGCACACTGCCAGAGTCTGGGTAAGGAGATAATCATCTCTCTCAAAACAAAACAAAACCCCTCCAAAACAACAATGACATTTTGAATCCTATACTGGCACGATTTTAGGCTATGGTGAAATGGATGCTTTGAGCTAAAAGTCACAAATGTTCCCTAGAAAAAATTCATTTCTCTCAAGTGAAGGTGTGGGACTCTCCTGCATTTTTATTTTCCCCTCTGCAGGCCCTGAACCATATTCTTGGGGATTTTCATCTTTGCAGAAGCAGGGAGAGCATTTCCGCACAAGTATTGCAGGACAGAAAAGGAACCAGACCAAGGAAGACAGAAGTGGAACTGTTGGATTTCAAACCTGTCAGAACAAAAGGAACTTGAAAAAATGGGAACCCAGAATTTATTTCCTGTCCTGTTGTGTACTGTAGGGCATTGTTGTGCAGGAACTGGACTGTAAAGGGCTTCTACAGCTCATGGTGTGAAATCACCACCCTGGTGTTTCTGCCCAGACTTGTGCAACGTGTCCTGCCTGCCCAGGGCTGGGGGACAGAGGACAGAAAGCCCAGGTGACCCCCTTCCTCTCAAATAAACAGAGCAGAAACTGATGGATGGCACAAAGCCAAGCATCCAGTCAGGCTGCTCCAGTGCCCTCTCCTACCTGAACCTGCTGGAAAAGCAGCTGCTACGGATGGTGTCTGCGTGTGGCAGGCAGGAGATGGGGCTGTCTAAAACCAGGAATGCAAGGGAAGTGCTCTGGAAGTGTAAAGATTCTCTTGGATCTCTGTAACAATTACCAGGAATTATTTTCTAGAATAGGTCGAAAAGGCATGTACTGCATCTGTGCTCTGTGGTGGTCAAGGACAGCACCTAGAATATAAATCCCATCCTTAAACAGGGACTTGCCTTGCTCGTGTGCTTTCAGAGCTTAAAGAGATTCCTCTGTTGCTGAAGGATGGATTCACACTAAAGGACTCTGGCAATCAAATTTAGTATTTTTGGTGTCACCCAACATCAACAAAAATACACAGCTCAGTTCTTGGCCTGAACACACATCATAAAATGTTTAAAATGTTTCATAAGGGAAACAAAATTGATGGTTGCACAAAATTACAAACACAGTCAAATTCCACTTAATTAGGGTCCAGTGCATGAATTTGTGATGAAAAATTTACATGTCCTTAATCTAGTGAGCATATGCTTTTCATTAGGCCATGAGCATAGAAACAGTGGCTAAGATAAATAAATTCACAGTATTTTAGCTGGTAGCTGATGGCCAGCACTGCAAAGTCATGGACTTCAGTGCTGCCAATCTGCTCACCTGATCAATCCCATATTTCAAATACTTCTTTACAATGCTATGGTCCAAGTACCCAAGCAAATGATATTAAAAAAAGTCTGCTGCAATACCTGAGTGATCATTCAGAGCATTTGGAACACGGGAGAGCTAAATGGGAGCTCCAACCACTCCCTACAGCAGGTGATCAATCAAAATCTTGACTGCGGTACAGCACCAGCTAGGAAAGAATAAAAACATCTCTCAACTATTTCTGTCTCTGCTGTAGAAAAATAAAAAGAAAAAAGAAAGAAAAAAAGCATAAAAACAGCTGTACCAATTATTTTACATGAGCCCATCCCAGCTTTCCTGCAGGCTGGCAGAGCCAAGAGGAGGCAGCTACGTTGTGCTGCCAGTGCTACCCATAGCAGAGCTGCCAACTCCAGAGCAGCTCTGACTCCTTTGGAGCCAGGTGAGCCTGAACCACCTCTGCCTCACTGGTGAAAGTGCAGTTCTCCCCTCTGAAAATCTCCAGGGAGCTGTGCCCTAGGTTGTGATGGATTCCTTGGGAGCAGGGAGGCTCCGCCCCATGGCTGAATGGGGTCGCGTTCCCCAGGGAAGCCTGGTGGCACCCAAATGGTTGCAGCTCTGGATAACCTGACAGGAAAATGTGCTAGAAATAGGAAGTGCAATCAGCTGTCAGTCATGCAGAGAAGCAGATGGGGTGAGGAGGCTTAACTGGAAAAAGCACAAACTAAGATAAGCTTTCTCTATATATGAAATGGTTTTGATCTCCTTCCTGCCTGTTTGCGTGCACACACACAGTGTTATGTTGGTCTTCACAAATGAAACCTTGGGAGAAGTTTCCTCCCCCAGTTAAAGGCAGTACTTTAAATAAAAAGTGAAAATATTTTTCAGTTCTTTCTATATTTTAAAGGGGATTTTATAAAAAAAAAGTATGCTCAATATTTTGTAAAAATGGGTATTTATAAACTCAGAAGATTAATAGGAACACACCCAGCTAAAAAGAGATGTCCAGGAAAAACATGTTCAGGAGAACTGTCCATACCACTATCATCCCACAGGTGATGCTGACCAGAAGCTGTCTTTGATGTGGGTTACTTCTGGAGAAAAACAAAATAATCCATCAAAAAATAAGCACAAGTGAATTAGGAAAATAAGCAGAACACAAAAAGCACCGTCTATAATAATGTCCCCAGTGCCAACCTGCAGCACAGGGGTCACTTTAATTTTGCCTTTGTCCTTTTACTACCGTGTCTTATCCAAGGGAATGGAAGAGTCAGCACAAAAGGGGTGTCCTGGGTTGCAGTGTATTCTATTACCATCTTTGTGAGCTGTAAAACCAGGTGGGGCACTGTTTCTTTGCCTCCTCCCTCCGGACTATGTTCTGTTAACGGGCCCATCTGTGCCTTGCCGAACAACTCATAGATAACG
>VZRR01002772.1:80242-114776 GCA_013398015.1 Oreocharis arfaki | reverse complement strand
TTTTTTTTTTTTTTTTTTTGCTGTTTTGTCTCACTTTCAGCCTTCTTTTAAAAGTGTCTAGGGACGCCCCCCAGGGGGCAGCGTAAGATTAACCATCAAATCACGAACGGCTGCAAATATTGTGCATTCACCTGGAACAGGGAAAAGAGACAGGTTAGCACCGCGTCCCGGACAGCCCTTCCTCACTCTGGAGCAGGGAAAAGAGACACGTTAGCCCCACACCCCACAGCCCTTCCTCACTGTGCCCCCCTGAGCCCCCCAGGGCAGAGCTGAGGGTGCAGATGCGTGGTGGCCGTGACTCCCAAAACCCAGCGACCTCCAGGGATGTTGGGATCTGTGGGAGTTACCAGCTGAAGTAGCTCCAGCTTTCCCAGCAGGACTGCTCTTGTTGGTGATGGAATTGCAAGTAGCTCTTAACTTTTAATTGCTTTTGAATGTCAGATTGAATCTATGCTTAGAATTGATCGCACATGGACTGTGATCTGAATTTGTCTGTATGTTAATTAATTAAGAGTACCACATCTTGCAAAGAAAATAACCCAACTTTTTCAAGTTTTATTTCTATTGATTACAAGCAGAAACTTAACATTTTGAAAGACTCAAGTCTGAAACAGCTGGAAGATGTTTTCTGTCCTAAGCTTAGTTTTGGAAACATTTCTAATTCCAGGACTGGGCAACAGTCAGGGATCTGTTTCTTTCAGCCAAATTGCTCTGGCTCTACCCCTGACATCTAAACTGCAAAATAAAATACAGAGCAGGTGGACTTGTCTCCAACAGCTGAGATTCAATACTGAGAGGAAAAACCAGCCACAGCTACCTCAAGTTTTAAATACCAGCACTTGTTGACAAAAACACACACATTCTGAATAGCTTAAAGAAGTTAAAACCAACAGAAGTGAAAGGGTTAAATAAGAACAACAAAAGATAAGTATCAGGCAGCTGTGATTTTCATCTACTGTTTCCTGGTAAGAGAATACAATTAATAGCCACTGTTGTACCCTGGTCACTGTGGGCTGAATTTTTTCCTGCATATTTCAAGAAACATCAATTAGAAGACATTGAATTTTGCTGCTGAAGGAGCAACAGTGATAGGGAGATAAGAGCAGAGCCTGTTGGGATGCATTAATCTTAACTGCCAGACTAGGGATTCCCAAGATTATTTTGGGCAAGTCATTATCATATCAGAGCTACAAATCTGGGCTAAATACCATCCACTGCATCACTGAAAATCAGACACTGAAAAATGTTTAGTCGTGAAGTGCTTTAAGAATCATCACAAGTCCCTTGAGCTCCTCTCTAAGGGTCACCTCCAGCATCCACAGGGACTTCAATTTCCTAACAGATTGATGTCCACTATATACTGGAGGTTTTGGACTTACAGCTCAAGTTTAAACTTATTATTCCAGGGCATTGATTTCCTCTCAGTTCACACAAGTATTTCCCCAAAGTAAAGTATTTTCTCCCATGGAGGCATAGGTAAAGTGGTCTTAGAAAGACAATGTGTACTCAAAATGAGTCAACATTTTACTGCTAAACACAGCAGAGTGTGTTTGCCCACAGATCTGAAAAGAAAACTCTTTCAAAAGAACTTACTTTTCAGGCACTACCATTTTATTAAGAGGAAAATTAAGCTGAATACAAAATACTTTCTCACAAAGAGAGAAAGGTAAAAAAGATACAGCCAGAACAAGGCAACACTGATTCCAGGTTACAACGACAGTGCCAGTAACATCATCTGTGCATGATGGGAGGCCCTGGTCCTTCCTGACTCAAACAGTGAAAAATTCCCTTAACCAGGCAGATTGCAATTAGTGCAGCAGAGAGCTAACAGGTAGGAAAATGAAGAAAATCATGGGTACAGCACAAGAGCAGCAGAAGAGAAAGGAGCATCAGACGAGAAAGGACACACATCTGGGATCTCCCATGCACTGGTGTTATAAGAGAAGTCTCCCAGCTATCTGCTTTCATCTGTTGGCTCTCCTATCACCTTTCAATGGTGAAGAAAAGGAGGTATTCTCGTTCTCTTTGATCAGATATAATAATGTATGTTTCAACAATAAGAACAGAGGAAATTGCATCTCAAGTGTCCTCAGGGAAGATCCTACTTTGGCTGCATGGTGGTGGAAAGAAATAAATAAATTCATACAGACTCATTCTTTCTTTTGGAAACCAGAGGAAGGACTACTAGAAATTTCCTCTGCTCAACCAGCTACACTCTCCTTTGCCTGGATAAGGTTCTGCTTGTGGCTCCAATGCTTTTCCTATGCTTTTTTCCCCCATCTATACTTTGCTCCCTCTGCTGGATTCCAAAACTGCTTCTAAACTTGCACGACAAACACAGATTGTCCATTCTGATCTATCTAGTGACCATCAGAAAACATCTCACCTGGCACCACCAGAGCAGCTTTGACAGTTACTTGCTCTGCTGTGGTATTTTGTGGAGGGTTTACTTTAAAACACAACTCAGTGCAGTAACAAACAGCAAAGCAAGAACCCACCCTTCCCAGACCAGGGGAACTCTGTGGGGAAGCACCTTCCAAAAGCAACACCTGAAGTTTACTTGACATATTTTGAAATAAAAGTGCTATACAAGAACAGCTCTCTTCCATGTACAGAACTCCTACAGGGAACTCCACATGCCCTCAAGGCTATTTTCTCTCCTATTTACCTACACTACTACTACATGTAAAACAGAAAGTGCATATTAATTTAAATCCCATCACAAGTTTCAGAAATGTATGCATATCCACACAATTTTAAGGTTAACACTGCTTGTGTTTTAGCAACTGAAATAATCCATCAAGCATAGTTAAAATTACTGCATAACAACGAGATGAATAATTATACAAAAGAGAAGTCAACCTCTGGATTCACAACTTCAATCTATTCACTGGGTTACTGGAAAAATTCTGTTCTTCGTCAGAACTGAAAGTTATTGTTCTTCTGAGCCATCTGTGTATTAGGACCCCAAAACACTGCTTACAGACAACATGCTACCCAAAGAACCTGCTACTAAAACTAAAATGTTTTTTTAGTACCTAAAACATTTAGTATCAATGTTTTAGATACTAAAGAAAAAAAAAAAAAAAAAGGCATGACAAACAAGAGGGAAAGCAAAGCACAACACTGCTCACAGTGCACTACCCTACAGGCCAATGAACACTCAGAACAACCTAGCTCAAACACTTCACAGCACGTCTGCTGCACAGAACCGTATGCACCTCTGCTAGCGGACACACTGACAAAGGAGTGTACAACCACTGCAATCACTTTTTAATCATTCACAGCACGTGGACAAGTTCTGATAACTATTTTAACATCCCTCTATATTCTACTGTTAAGCTGAGTAACTTCATAATTAACCATGAAAACTGACACTTGGCCATAGCATATTTCTTGTGACTCATTCTGGGCCCATTTGTCAAAAAGTGTGACTCTTACTGAGCACCAAGAGTTGGGCCAACAAGAGGTGGGTGAATTCTATCACTTGGGCAGAACAGCAAAACCCAGCCTGAATCATCAGTGCAACCTTCTGCTGTGTTGCCAGTACTTCCTATTAACTTATGTATTGCCTGCCACATCAGGAGTTTGTAATCCCTAAAGAAGTAAGATAGAAACCAAGAAGAATGCAGACTTAAAGAGAGGTTTAGCGTTACACTGGAGATTTGTCACAGATGTCTGGGTGAAGAGAATATATCTACTGGACATGTACAGTACCTGGTCGTGGTGAATTCAGTTCAGCAAACCTCTTTAGAATATTGCTAACCATCATTGGAGCAGCAACAGAAGAGTTCTGCTGCCTGGGAATGTCAGCCTGTTGCGTTGTACCCGAAGCCATATCATAAATAATTGGGACAATAATACTAACAGCTTCCTGTGGGACTGTTGTTTTCTGTGTTAGCTGGAGCTGTGGGGAGAAAACCCAAAATGTGTGTTAAATTGAATGACCACGTGCAACTTCTGACACAGTTAAACACTCCAGGCCTACAGACAGCACGTACTTCCACCCCCCTGTTTTCAGACATCAATTCTGTAACAGAGAAATCATCAATCAGGTGGAGACTATTTGCTTCTCAAAAGCACCCCAAAACGAGCATTCCCTCGGGTACAACACTGATGTAGATTTGTTCTGAACATGTCACCCCTGCTCTCCTCTCCCAGCACCACTAAAGTGCACATCACCCAGTCTAGGTGGTAAGTGCCTCAAACAACAGAACACCCACAAGTTGAGCACTTAAGATGCAGCCCAGAGGGAGCTGAACTTTATATATTGTCAACATCTCTCCAAGAACACAAAACACGAGGAGTTGCTGTGCTTTGATAGGAAGGAGAGTAGGAATAGGAACCAAACCCATTATAAAAGAGATCCACGCAAATCCAAGATTCCAAACAGCTCAACACTTTTAGCTATTACAGCTGGCAGGTACAGTGGGCTTATGTTTTGCTACGAACCTGTAATGATCTCAGAGACATGCAGGGTTAGAATTTTAAAACACACAGCTCTACTTACAAAAAACAACATTTTGGATTTCAGCACAACAGCAGGTGTTCCTGGAGGTGCAATTGGTGGAGCGCTGGGAGGGATTGTTAAACAAAACTGCACGTTCCATTTCAGCTGACTTGCCTGATCAGGGAACTGTTCAGAGAGAGAGCAGCACAGAGAAAGAACAGCAAAGGTCTCATGTCAGTGACATACACAGCTATGAACCAGGGAAGCATCACAAAGTAGAATGTGCCTCTTTAGCTAAACCTGCAGATGTTGCCAGGTTTAGTGAAGTCAGAGTAACTCTGAAAGAACTGAGCACAACAACACAATCAGAAAGATTCCAGTCAGCCTATGCACGTGCCTGTTGTGCAGTAACATGTCTGCAGTTCCTTAAAATCACCAGTTTAAACGAGAAATTTTGGGAGTTTCCAGGAGAGATAGTTGTAAAACAAAAACGTCTCCAATAACATTAAATAACTTATGTATAAATTTAGAGTAATTTGTGTGTTTGTAGATAAAGAAACAACAGCTTTTTTTTCAAAAACAGAATAACCAAAGTTGGGTGAACTAAATAAATAGAACAGTGGACTTACCAGCTCCAGTTTCATGATGTGTACGCAGTCCCTGAGGATGTGCGTGGGAGCCCCTAGTAACTTTGTGAAGGCTATCAGTGTGTTTGCTTTAAAAGGTGGTCCTGCAACCTAAAGAAAGACACTATTTAGTCGTGCCTATTTAGATAATAAATGTATCATTTAATATGCAACCAGCATGCACAGCTGTCAGTTTTGTATTTTGCAGCTCTTACACATGCCAATGAAAGCCAGCAGGACCACTCAAAACAACACCAGAGATTAAAAGCAATGCACAAAAACGTAAACATTCTTGATTTCAGTACATACCCTCGTTTCAAAGAACTTTTCCAAAACCTGTAATTCCTCTGATTTCCACTGTCCTGTATTTTCAGGTGTTACTTTCAGCTGCAAGGTCTGGTTGGTTTTGGGATTGAGAGCAACCCTGCATTTAAGCGCCTCTGTCTTAAACATAATGACACCTGGTTCATTGGAGTTTATTAACTGTAGCTGCATAAAAAGAAGATTCACAGTCAATTAGTCATTTATTAAATGGCATGAACTCACACACACACACACACACACTCTCTCTCACTCCCTCACCAAAGTGTAGTGATCAACCTCTCTTTGCAGAAAGAAACACATGGTACTTGTACACAGGTGAAATTGTCTTGAGAATCAAGCTTATGCAAGATTTGGCTTCTTTCTCTTGTCACTGAATCCATGCCACAGAAGTGAAGAGGCACATTTGTCTGTCCCAAACCCTAAAGTAACATTCCTGACCTAGTAGTTACCATTAACTACTAACTCACTTCTCTGGCAATCCTGCCAAGTACTGGCATCCAAAGTAACCCTGTGGTTGTTCTAGTAAACTCCCAATGGACATGCCAAACTCAAGGAACCACAGCATCTGAAAGACTGGTCCTAGACTTGCTGTCTTAACAGTTACCAAATTTCACCTGACCAAAGAGGTTTTCCACATCTAATTTGTGTGGAAAAGAAGTGGAACTAAATGATTTCTCTTAATTTTGACACTTCAGGTGGCAAAAATCAGAAGTTCAGCACAAGTCTAACAGCAAACAGTTATTTTATCTGAAGCATTTCAGTTTGTGCCTGATTTGAACGACATGGAGCAGTCACATACCCACAGGTCCATTTCAACTTAAACCGTACCGTTTCCTGTTGTATGATCCTCTGAAGATGCCTCCTCATAATCACTGATCCGAGGAATCGCTCAAGAGGGGAGCACAGATAGCTGCCAGCTAGTCCTGGCACAAGCCCGGGGGTAGGAGAGGGCAAGAGCAGAATATTCAAGGCACTGTGGGTGAGGATTGTAGGAATGGATGCAGCCCAAGAGCGCTGAGGTAGTTTCCGAGGTGGAGGCATGCTTGTCGGCATGGCTTGGGAACCTGTGGGGACACAAGGACTTGCAGTAAGGGAGGATTTAAGCTGAAACATAAGGTATGTGTTCACTTTAATTGTCCCTATTCATCAATAACTCCTCTGGGCCAAAGGTCAGTCCTTCTTATTTAAGATTTTGCCTGCCTAGTGATAGGCATCAGACAGACAAAGAATTAATTTTGACCCTGCACCCATGCAAAGAGTCTGAGTAACATTAAAATCCTCCTCCCTTTTCCTCTTTCTGCAGCATGCCAGCAGACAGCAGGTTTGCACAACAAACTCAATGGGACATAAAGATGGCTAAATCAGTCGTGCAAGAGCAGCATTACAAATCTATGATGTGAAAAGTTAGTATTTGGGTTGGCAAATGTGCCTATCATGGCTTTCACTCTGAAGACTTTTCTCTCAGTCACGGAGTTCAGTAGTTCCAGACTGTTTTCTGCACTGCAACAAGAGCTATCACCAATCCTGCTGACATTTATGCTGTATGCTTTAGCTCATTTTTCCAATTTGCCATTGAAGATTTGAACTAGGACAGAATAAAGGCTTAATTTCCTCAGATATTTTACTGCACAAGGGCAGTAAGGACTGTTAGACCAACACAAGAATTACCAACAGAAACACAACTAGAAATGTTAAACATGAGTGCTTCACAGTTACAACACTGATAAAGAAGCCTACTTGTTCCAGCTCGTGGGGAATGAGAGGCATCAGGGACAGGTGAATGAAGGGAAGGGTTGGCTGGTGACATTCCAGGCATCCGTGCTGCTGGTGATGGACCAGAGACCTGGGGAGATCCTGGCCAATTCCCTGCACGCTGACTGGGTGACATCATGGTGTATGGTGAGCTTGGGTCTATGGTACCTACAGATGTTACAAGACCATTATTATTTCTTTCAAAAATAAAGTACAGATTTCTAATAGAGAAATCTAAAAGAGGCTTACCAAAATCTGTAAAGCATGGAAGTGCCTGCAAGCTTTTAGACTACTTTTTACAGCCAAACAAAACACACAAGTGGAGGCAGAGAGCAAAAATCAAGATAGATTTCAAGGGTTTCCAGGTTGTATTTTTAAAAAAGTAAAACTGAATGTTAAAAAAAAAATGGTCATATTCAACAAGTAACAGGTTCTAAACTAAAAGGAGCTCTTGCCTACAGACTTGGACTTCTACTGCTCCTTAGCAAAAGGAAGCCTGAGCCAGACAGTTCCTTATCCATTCAGTATCCTACAGTTACCTCTGCAGAAGTATCTCTGCTATACACACTGATCAGAACAAGCTCCTTAAACCTACTCTGTGGTACATCTCTCTCACTTTGTTCATCTCAACAATCAAACTGAAGCGTGAAAATTACCATCTGAACTGTTCATTTGTCGTGATCTATAGAACAGTTTCCAATGCACTGTGATTACACAAAGGATTGTTTTGGCAGCTTTCCAAAAAAACCAACCAAATTAATAAAGCAAACAACCAAAAGGCATGTTGCTCACATACAGATACGCCAAACCAGACAGATTTTGACAATGTTTTCAAATCACAAGTATTTGAATTTATAACCTGTTCCAGTTAATTTTCCAGGAAATTTAAGCAGTGAAAATCCACTAACTAATCTAACAAGATAAAAGCTGCAGCCACTGTTCTGCTACAAGACCACACCGAATTCCCCCACATCAGTAAGCAGAAAGGAGTGACTGATAGTCAAATCTTAACATGTTAGGAATGCCTCAACATGCCATGCGGCTATTTTTGACTACTGTTAAGAGTTAACACTCACATATATGAAAACAGCTACTTGAGCCAATTACAAAACATGAATTTTTCTCAATTAACTTAGGTCTGCTCTAGAAGACTTAACTTCAAGAAGCAAATCTGCCCTCCCTGCCACTACATATACACCTGCCAGTAAAGAACTCACCGTGTGGGCTGGCAAAGTTAGCTGTTTGTCCCATTGTGATTCCAAGAGAGGAAGGTGAAGGAGTTGGACCAAAGGATGCTGGTGATGGTGCTCTTAAAGCCCCGCTAGGTGAGCTTGCAGCATGCAAATTTCCTGATCAAAGACACCACATCACTAAACATACACATTTCCATCTTTTTGTTCTAATTTTTTTTTAATCAACTGCTCCCTCCTTTTCAGGGAGACAGCAAACAAAATTCAAGAGAATTTGTTTTTGCACTCAATGGCCTTATTTTGTACATGCATGAGTGTTGTATTTTTCAGGCTGATTTACCACACAAAGGCAACTTGCCATGATATTTAGCTTGAAGAATGGCATTTCCCCCCTGCCCAGCCCTTCCCCAAATTTAAATATTTTCAGCTGTTGTTTTACAACAGCTGGAAGCAGAAAGCAGAGCTTTGGTGATGAAAAGCTTTTCTGAAGAAGCAGGTATTGAAAATTAACAGGTTTTTGTCTTAGCAAGTTATAAACTGTGAGAATGAAACAGTCCCAAATATTACACAGCTAAAGATGGCAGTTTTACTTAATGGTTTTTTTAGCTTAGAAATGTACTTTCCAAAACATGCATGGCAGGACTTTGCTCTGTTTTCCCCACAGTGTAAATCTTGGCTAACCTGGGGCTAAATATAGCTCAAATAATAGAAAAAACTTGCATGCAAAAAGACCTATTTTTCTAGTCCAGGATCAGGTCCCAGCCTCCCAGCCATCCTACCTGGTGACTGCGTGTGCATCATGGACGGGGAGGGTGTCACTGTGTTGTGGTAGGAGGTGGGTGGTGAGGTGAGAGGATACGCTCCCGAGGCTCCTGCCTGTTTTGCAAATGGCTGAAATTGTCAACAGGACAATGAAAATTTTTGATCATTTTGTGCTAAAACAGAAGTTAAGTATGTGCAGGAGAATACTAATGAGGGTTTGGTCTTACAGGTTCATCCACACAGTTGTTTGGTTTTCTGAATTATCTTGTTCAGTGCTGTTTTTTTCAGTTTCTTCTAAAGACATAATACCTCTGTACCTCACTCCTTTTATCTGCCACCCCCTAACCTCAAAGCCTCCTGACTCTCCCTCCCATCTTTTATCTTTAACAGTTGTTTTCCCTCCCTCAGTCCTTTGCTTCTAGGCAGCAAGTCTCATGTGACCCTCCAAAGCTGCTGTTCATATGCTATGGGCTGTTTACACTGGAATGAGAAATGGCAAAATAAATTAATACGTTTTGCCCGAAGGGGAATTCTGCAGCAGAGTGGGTTTATAGCCTCCCTTTCCATTTTGTTACTGCTAATCCCTTTAGAACATGAAGTTCTTAGAAATCTACTGTTGTGGAAGACAATAAACATTTATTTTGCCTGAAGGGTACCTGTTGTTGTGGCTGCTGCGGTGGCTGCTGGGGTTGGAGCTGTGATATCAAAGAATCCATCATGTCTCCTCCAATAGGAGAAGGTGGGTTATCATCTTCATTTACAGATCGTCTCCGTGCATCCTGATTGCTGTCAACAAACATGTTCAGGAATGTCTGTGGAATAAGCAGTTTTGTTAGCAATTTGGGCATTTAAATTTTACTACACAAATGAAGGCAGTACTTGCTGAGCTGTAACACTGCCTTTATCAGCTACAGAACAGAGGAGACAGGCAGGTCTCTGCAACTAAATACTAGTGGGCATTCATTAATTACTGTATAATTAGTCTGCAAAATATATTAATTCATAAACAGAGATACCTGGCTCTATAACAAGAAATTCCTCCAGTAAATTAAAATACCAACATTTTCCTTGTCTCCTTAAAGATTAGGAAAAGCCTGCACCTGGAAATACCTGTTCCAGAACAACTCATCAGTGTCCAGAACCTACAGGGCTGCTGTATCACACCTACAACTGCCCTGTTTGGTTAAGAACATCTGGGTCACCTCCTCCACATCATTCTCTTGTACCCAGAGGAATCTGACAACTTTCTTGAATTAATTTCTCCTCTACTTTCCCATTTTCATTCTCTTCTACCACTTTACACTGGTATCTACATCTCCTTATTTCCATTAGCCTTTCATTTGGCATTTGTGAAAGAGGCAGATGTTCAGGATCAGTTAAATGCAATGCCAGAGAATCAATATTCAGTTGCAACTGTCAGAAAAAAAAATTAGCAAATCAACCTGTTTCTCAGAGGGTGCCATTTTCCAGTACTTCAGTGCAACTAGCACTGGTACAAGCTGCCCTCAGGTATTCTGTCAATGTGCACAGATTCATTTTTCAGGAAGAGTGAACCAGCACTGTATTTAGAATCAAAGCCACAGGCTCCTGCCACACACTGACGGGAACTATTTTAAAAGGGAAGTTTCTGTCTAGAGTCATCTGACATGGAGTATTGTCCAGCTGCAACTTATGAGCACTGTACTGCCACACAACAGAGCTTGTGAGGAGCAGTTGCTGCTAATCCTGGAGCAGACATCTAGCCTAGTCACTAAGCTTCAGCAAGTTTCAACAAAAAGATGCCTGAATACACAGATAAGAAAAAAAAAACAACAAAACCCTAGAACTTGATGCTACTTTTTTTTTAAAGGAAATGCTTTAATTCAAACTAATTAACAGATCTACCGATAAATCAAAAACTTCCTTCTACGCTCAGAATTCTGGAAGGACCGCAGCTCTCCACAAAGAAAACCTTCACCAAGCTCTTCACATCAGATTCATACTTCCAAGTCAGAAGCTCATTTATTTACAACCTGCCAGAAAACACGGGGTGCTCACCTTCAACCCAGGCGCGGGGTAGAAGCCCTCCACTATTTTGCTGTTGTCGAAGAGGCTGTAGGCGCCGTCGCGAATGGCCACCACGCCGCGGCTGCGGCAGTAGATGTCGATGCAGTACATGTTCCTGAAGGCCAGCCTGATGTGCGTGGGGGACTGGGGCAGGATGGAGAAGCACTGGTAGGCAGTGTTGGTGCGTTGGGTCAGGCCCAGCATGGGCACGGTCGGGAGTTTGTTGATGGCGTTCAGTGGAGCCTGAGTGTCAAACAAAACCTGGGAGAGAGCGGATATTGAGAGGTCAGGTAGCTTATCCAAAAGGAAAGGCTGGGGAAAATGGGGCATAGCAGGGAAAATTCGATGCTTTCTGGCAATGAGATCCATAAACAATTGTAACACCCATGTAATTTTGAAGAGAACAGCTTAATCAGAACTCAGCTCCCAAGTGTCTTGCAATTTGCTTGAGAGAAGTTTTTTAGAACATTACCTGTAACAACTGCACCACGTTTGGTGTTTTATTGAACATCTCCTGGAGCTGGTGCAGAATTGTGTTGTGACAGTTACTGCAACCTGAGTTTGGGCCAACAGTTCCCAGTGAAATGTGGAACTTCTGGAGGATGGAGTTCCACTGAATGCTGATCTGCAATGTCACAAACATAAAATGGTCTTGGAAGCTAGAACAAGTAGGTTGTAATAACAAGGTTATAGCAAGAGATTATAACAAGAAAATTGCTCTGATTTAATTTTTCCCCTATTTTTCATCAAACCTCAACAGATTCCCAATTCACCTTCCTCAAAAGCTGCTGAGGTTGTGAGGAAAAAAAAAAAAGCACTGTCAGCTTTAACACCCACTTAGCTGCCTGAATTGCTGGCAACCACAGAACTGGGCAATTATATCAGCAAGTCAACCAAAAAGCTAAAGAGTCTTTAATGCCAAAGGTGAGATAGAGAAAAGTAAACTCAAGAGACTCATGCTGTGTAAAACTGATTAATGAGTTGCTGGAGGTGGACTGGTTTTCTTAAGTTACACTACACAAAAATGAGAACTGGATGTGCTAATATGCAAGGAAGTTAAATGCAAAATCCATACTGCTGCTCATATACTTACATTATATAATGTATATAATTACAGTATACTTACTATTACGTATACCTACATATACGTAACATACATATGTATACATATATACACACATACATACACTTCCCAATAAAATGTATACATACATATACAATATGTATACATATATACACACATACATACACTTCCCAATAAAATGCACATAAAAAATACTCTTAAAAATTCAGCTTAGAAAAATGAACACAAAAGCGTTCCAGGAAGCAAATTTCAAGTGTATCAGCTACTTTGCAGCAGTTGCACACAAAAACTATATTCTTAATCTGAAATAAACGTGCACTCACCTCCTCCTCTACCTTTCACTTAAAGCAAAGGTGTGAGCAAGTACTCAGTTATTTAAGTAATTAATAAGTTGTAAATTCAAATACTACTAGAAGATAGAGTTCTGAACAAGAAAACAGCACTGCTACAAAATAAAGGACCACCTCATTCCAAAGCACAGCACTACATTTAAAACTTCGTTAAGAGTCCTCTCTTCTAAGGCAGAACTAGGCACTCAGCTTACACATATCCATATATCCCAGTACAGCAGTGACCAGTAACAACACTTACACAAAGTTCTTCAGACACATGTTGCTACACCAGCTTTCATCAGTCAGAAGCATACAACTGTCTTTCCCACAATATAAAGCATCTAATAGAAATCGTCAAAAAATCTGAACTTGTAGGACCCCAGAAAACCAGCAACGCAGCACCCTCTGTCCTTTCTACATTCATCCATATTAATTCCACTAAAAAGAAAAATTCTGTAGCAAAATTCTGAGAAGTCTAAACCTACCCATTCTGTTTTCACTCATACATTTAAAGTCCATTTAGGAGTTACTTACTGAGCTCCCCTTGGTAGTTCCATAACAAAGAATAAGTTTTCGGTAGTTGTAGATCCGAACTTCTGAAAACATGTTTAAGTGGTTGGGAATCTCTGTGAAGAGAGAAGGGAAGAGAGTGAGAAAATCACAGTCATCTGTAAGCCCACCACTTTGACAAAAGAGAGGGATTTCTGTACCTGGCAAGGATCGTGCGAACTCCAGGACACACTCGTACAGCCGAGCAATACTGTTCCAGTCGTTAAGGAACATCTCGACCACCTTGCGACCTCCAACTGGTTCAGACAACTGGTTTTCATACGTCAGGTAAACATGACGGGTTGGTCCTGCAGTGTGAGGAGATGGCAAATATTGATCAATCCAATGGTTCCTGAGCTGTGGTTTACACTCTATGAGTGAACTGTGGTGAGTGACCAGGAAGGACATTGAAATAACAGAAATGCATCAACTCAGCAGTCAGAATTTTGATTGAGGTACACTGTGGTTTATTAGCAATCTCAGGAGCAGAGAGCTGTCCAGTTACACCAAGACATTAAAGCCACTGGAAAAAACAATGTAAACTATAAAGAAACAAAATTTAGCAGTGTTCCTCAATGAAACTTGCCTTGCTCCCTGGACGAAGTGCTGTTCAGCGGGCAGTTTGCAAACACCAGCTCGGCCACCCACGTGCGATTATTTCTACCTTGTAGTCGGAAAGTGCAATCAAGAAGAGATCGGTCCAGAGCCTTCTGTGTTTCCTCGTTTACACCTTTACAGGGAGGAATTCTACACATGACAAAAAACAAAATCTGCATTAGACACAATACGGTTCCACAAGTAACAACAGTGCCTTCTAATATTTCCTGAAGGACTCCCAAGCCTGGACATGAAAGAATGAACTAATCTACAGCACAGGCAGCTGGACTCCACAGTGAGACAACCTATTCCTCCTCAAGGACTGTAATAAGTGTGTCACAAAAGCATTCTGAGCTAAGATCAATTTTTATATGGATTCAACACCTGCAAATTACAGACTGTTAAAGGACTTGCTGAATTGTCCTTATCTCCTGGCGAACTAAGAGCTCACCAATATAAAACTCTTATACAGAGAAATAAGCCAAAAAAGATGTAAGTAAGTAAGTTCTGTGGCAATTTGAATTCATTTGCCTTCTAGAACAAGCTTGCTCTACATGCAATGAACAACCTGGCAGTTCCCTTAGTACTCACTAATTTATTTGTATCCCAATGTGTGAATTGAGCTCAGGGGACAGATTAAATAAAGCTTAAGTAAAAACATGCCAAACTCTTTTTCAAATTCCTTGAGGATCTAGCCGGAAATTTCATGTTCCACCCTTAACTTCAGCTCATAAGTTCTCTGCTTATATGCAAAGTTAAAAAGGTAAGGCCTGATGCATTTAGAGACTGGGGCCTTTATGTCACTGCACATTTCTGCAGCATAAAAGGAGTTATGAAGGTTTTACTCTAGGAGGTGTCTTTGAGGATTGTGGTTTTTGGCTTTAAACTGATTTGTTGCAGGTCCAGTTAGTGGCTGGTTGTGGTTGGCATTCCCCAGGGTTAACGCAGAGGCCGATACTATTGGCCTCCTATTAACAATTTCAATATAACTATTTCAATAGCCTGTATGTTACAAAAGGATTGCAAATTTGCAGATGATGCCAAAATGAAGGGAGCACTTAACATGCTGGAGGTCAGGGCTGCCCTTCAGAGAGATCTCAGATGGCTGGAGGAACAAGTTAACAGGAACCTTTTGAAACAAATGCAAAGTCCTGCACTTGGGCCTAAATAACCTATTAAATTACTGTACGATTCTCAGATATTTCCTCTACAACCTCTTTACCATGCAATTGTCTCTTCTGGGATTCCTGGCATTTTCCTCTGCAGTTTCACATAATTGTCAAATAACATATGGAGTATGTAGGCCTCTGATCTGATTGCAGGTTCATGAATCATCACCACATCTTCCTTAGCACTGCCTGGATTTAAGGACTGAG
This sequence comes from Oreocharis arfaki, assembly GCA_013398015.1. NCBI lineage: Eukaryota > Metazoa > Chordata > Aves > Passeriformes > Paramythiidae > Oreocharis > Oreocharis arfaki. Next base: position 99,688 of record VZRR01002772.1, on the reverse strand, counting down.
GACTGTCAAACTGTTTTCAGAGCCCCTCAGTTTAGGCTAATGAAGGAAACAAATTGTACTTGGCTCTGTGTCTACTCTTTCTCCAGCACTGCTTCAGATGCAAGTGCAAGACACAGAGTATTACCACCAAATAAAAAGGAAAAATAACCCCAAAACAAAAATCCTGCCCCTGTCCTGATATTCTTATTGTTACTCTCCAAACAAGCCTTTTTTTCTCTCAAGTGTACGTACAGTAATAAAATGAAAGATAGAGACTATCCTCTTACTTTAATAAACGTATTGCATGGCTGAAGCCATCTCCTTCTACTTGTACTCCCTGGTGAGGAATGTCCATATTGGATAACTAGGAATGAACAAAAAAAAAAGTTATTCCAAGCAAAGAGTCAAGCAAAAAGCTTCTAACATTTTCAAGGATTTTTTTTTTTTCCCCCCGAGGGTGACAGATGTTTCACATCCTCAAGCATTGGAAAGCCAAAAAACGGTCTGTGCAAACCTGGCATAAAGTTGTCTCCAAACCCTTCCCACAAGTGCATCTTTCACCCTCATTTTCCCTTCTCCCTCAACTTTTCAAGCTTTTTGCAGTGCTTGGTATTAAGAGAAGCAGCTCTAACACGACAACACAGTGTAGAAGACTGAGTCACCCAGGCTCAGCTGGCAGGGCAACTCCAGAGTGAGCACATGACCACAAGCTTGCCAAACAGTCACATCCAGACACCAGAATCAGGAGTAGGGGAGGGGAAGAAGGAAACAAAATATTTTTTAATACCTACCTCTATCCGAAGCCCTATAAATGGCATATTTGTATCACACATGGCTACAATATGAGCTAGCACTTTATTGAAGGCACACATTTCTCCCGACCGTTTCGGTTTCTTGGGTTCTATGGAACATGGATCTCCAGATAACTAGAATTTAAAAAATAAAGACAAATGTACTTGTATATTTGGAGTAAACACTTCAAAGAGATGTCAGAGAATAATCTAATTCATCAAAGTATTGAATGAATCACACCCTGAGCACAAACTCCTGAAAGGATCCACTTCAGGACTAAGGCAATTCAGTTGAAGACAGTCTTTAAAACAGTACTTGGATATCACTAAGCCACGGCAGCCTGGTCCCAAGAAGTAACTCTTATCAGCCCCTGCAAGTCTTTCAAAGGCTGCACATGGTGCAAAGTGTATCTCACAGATACCAGTGCTCTGCACACACAATACATACACACTCCTCTGCACAGAGCTCTGCCTTGGCTCAGGAGAGCAGCGGAGAAGGCTTGGCATGAACTGAAGGACAACTGCTACAAAACAGTTTCCCAGCATCTCCCTAGGGAAGCAGTCCAGAGAACCAGTACAAGTGAGACGTCAGCCACACAAACCCTGGCAACATGGCTACTAAAGCTGGAATTGATGCTCAGAACTCATGCTGAGCTTTCATGCACTGTAACAACCACAATGGCTTTTGGAACATGTACCTTGCGCTTGACACCACTTTTCATTTGTTTGCCACTTTTTGTGTCCAGTACCAACTCTTCAATGTTTGGTTTGAACTGCTGTAGCAAAAGTGCAGTGGCAGGGCTGTCATCTCCTTCAGCATAGTTCACAGACAGAAAATGGTACTTGTACTCTAGTTCTGTGGGGTTGCCAGGAACATCAAACATCTCTACAACCTGCATTTAAACAAAACAACAAATTGAGAAGATTCTCAAGCTAAGATTAAGTCTAATTCAGTTCCTATCCTCTCCCTTTCAAAAGACAGATATCAGTCTTCTCCAATATATTAATACTGTGGCTAGGAAAGCGATCCAAGAAGAGAAGGAAGACCAAACTTTTGAGGAAACACAGAGAATGGGAAGGCTGCTGAGTAATACATCTGTATGTGCCTTCTTCTGTATGAGCCTGAGTGCTTAACAAACCCACAGGAGAAGGGAGGGAGAGGAGAGAATCAAGCATTACATCAATCACTTGGTTCCTAATGTTAGGAGTTAACAGTACAACAAACCGCCTGGGATATCCATGACAGGGAGCAAAAGACAGGAGCATTTTTCAGTTACTTACAATGTAGTACTGGGGAAGGCGAGTGAGTTTGATGAACAGTTTGTGTTTGGAAAGGTTTCCCACTGGATGGCTGGCATAATTAGCTAGCTGAAGAGTTTCACCGCTCACTGTAGGCAGATGTTTTATAGACTGTTTGCAACGCTGCTGTCCAAGCCAGAACCTTGCATGGAAATAAAGGTATTAGTACCCTGAGACTGGTTTGCATGATTCTAATATACTGCTGTGTAGAGTATTAGTGTCAAATTCAGAGTCAGTCATATTCTAAGCCAACATTTATCACTGCAGCACAAGTTAAATAAAGAAAAATCACACAGAAAATTTCATTACTTTGTATTTCCTTATCACTATCTTATATCTTGTCTTCAGCTTAACAGACAGCTGTTAATTCAAGAAGAAAAGCCCTCAAATTATTTGCTAAATAAATTTTTATATACTACAATATGAAATTACAATATAAAATGAAGAAGGGAAACTGCATTAAAAAAAATGCAGACTGCAGTTATTTGACAATCTGGAATCTTCAATTACATTTTGGTATAGAAAGCAAAATCTTTGCTCCCGTATGCTGGTAAGCAATACAATAAAAAAAGTCACTGAAGCTGGATGTCACTCTGGGTTATGCTATAAACAAACTCATTCACCTGAATAAGTTTGGAGATGAAGAGCTACATGCAAGACACCAAATTTATTCTCATGTTTGGAATTAAACTTGGTCCTACTCGAATGGATTTTGGCTATAGTGGCAAGGCCAGGAAGACCAGCTAGGCTTAAAAGGGGGTCAGAAATGCATGGTTTGTGTATTCAGTCAAACTTCCACTGACAACAGCAGTGGAAAGTGTGGGTGCTCAGCATCTCTCCATCACAACACACCATATTTATTCTCACAGATACATGTCAGATACAGCTGTCCTAAAAGACAGTTTGTGGACTGCTGGGCTTCCTCAGAAACTGCAGCACTACCCAAGCCATTATCTCAAGTACATTATTTATAACAAAGGGAGGTTGATTAGTTTCTCCAGGGTGCCAGTGCTTCATGCATCATCAAGCTTCTTTTAGAAGCAGAATTCCTCAAATAGAGATTTCACCCTGCAATTAAGTCAGAGCACTGGGAATTTCCAGAACGACAGAGCAGGTGGAACTCAGTTCTCATGCAGATGCAAACTGTGTTTGTATTATTTGCTGCATCCTCTTATGGGAGCCAAATGTTTCTTGTGCTTAAATCTCAGGGCTTTATGGAAGGAAGATTAGAGGCTTAAACCAGCAAGGGCTGAAGTGCTAGAAGATAAACAGGTATTATTTAAATCATCCTAGGCCACTTCCTGGTTTTTCCTGCGTATTGTGAGAAGGGAGATCATTTTTGCTGCGAAACAAGCAGAGTTCAGCTGTAGAAACAGAGTGGAATAAAGGATACAGAACACGAACACAAAAAGACATTCCCAGGAAGGAAGTGGTCTGCTACTGACTCAAAGTGAAAAGACTTCATGCAAAGTGTGCACATAGCAATACATGAGGCTACATGAAAGGGCGAAAACTAAAGCAGGTCTACGGAATCAAAGAATTTCTTCCACTGCTCAGAGGAGATGGCAAATACTCAAAGCTGTTTACAACACTGAGAAAGTATAACCCCTACTGTGTGGCAAAACACAGTGCCATGCAAGTGGGATCATTCAGAATACAAATGTGGTGATTCATTCTATGCAAACTACGTGAATTGTTCAAGTCACTTACTTGAGCTGCTGGAGCCAAGGAATGATTCGCTTCATATCATCATTAACAGACTTCTCTATGTCATCGAGTGTCAGTTGATCTGCAAGAACATCAGGTGAGTGAATGGTCTTAGCACCAGTCCTTCAAACAAAACTTCAAACTTTCATTGAAAGTGTCTCATCTAATTAATCTCAGAATCACGCAACAGCCCAGGTTTGGGCTTCAAGGGGGACCTTTTGTGGGAAAGGGAGCATAGATGAGATTATCTAACGACCTGTCCAACAGCATCTTGAACATCTCCAGTGATGGAGACACCACCAAAACTCTCAGAGGGTTGCTCTATGGATTGATTTCTCTCTAAAGAATTGGTTTCTCATATTGAGATGAAACTTCTCCTGGTGCAACTTGTAATTGTTGCCCCTCGTTTTTTCCACGTGGCTTATTGTGATCAGAGAGATTAAGGTACCAACAGATGATACATAATGTTTGGAAGACCACAATAGGATGTTATTAACCAAATAAACTAAGAGAACTTTCTTTCTTTACTTAAGCAACGTGAAACCTGAAGTAAAGACTTGAACAGCAGTAACTCAAGATGCATAAGGTCCTATAATACAATTCTCACTCAGGTCCATGTGAAAGGACCCCATCCATTAACAGCACAAGCCAGGAATCATGAGTCATTAAGAATATGCATTGCATTGACCCCAACAATAATGACTCTGTTGCCCTCTTAAAATAATCTTAACTGAACTGCGGCACTTGAGCACAAAGATCCTCTTTTCTATTCCTCAAACTCCAATACCCAGACAATGACCTAAGTATGGGGATCATTTGCTCACAAAACTTTGCAGACCTGACAGAACTGTTCCCACAGAATTACCCCATAGAGCAGGATTCTTGCAAGATATTAAATACCTTCTGATTTTGTGCCTACTTACCAACACCATACAGCATCAGCTGGAACATTCCAGAGTGGAGATCAACAAATACATGCAGGCACTCTGATCGACCACATGGTTCCAGAATCGGAATTACAAGAGTTGGGAGAGCCGTCTCAATGAACGCTAAACAAAAAAATACCTTAATTTCACACCAAAGTCAAGCTTATATTAAAACTTAGCCAATTATATTAAAACACCTGAAATGCTTTTAGAGAAACAAACCTCACTTGCACATTATTACAGTGCTAACGTAAAGAGAAAACTGAACATAAGAATTTCTCTGTGAAAACAGTGACGAACCAATGAGAAAAGGCAGACCAAATTTGAAGATTATTAATCCTTGAATATCTTTCAACTCACTGCTTCACAACTGTAAGATCAATCTAAATCCCAAAAGTTTCAACAGCAGTTGAAGGAAAGCCTCATCCAAAACTAGTTCAAAACAGTGAAAGATTTGCTTCCAGTTCTGCACACAAATGTAGGCAAATTTTAACCCTTCAACCCAGACTACGATGTTCTACCAGCTCCACCTATTACACTGCATTTAGATGTACGGGTATTTTACAGTTCTCAATGCAGAATAATTCAAAGCTAAATTTTGTTAATTCTGAACACATTCTGAACACATTTCCCTTTTATTTTTTCCCCCTTAATTTAAATTAATGAAAACAAGAAACATCAAGAGAAAAGGAAACCATTCCTAGACACAAATGGAAATGAACTAGAAAAGCTTCAGCAGAGAACACATACAATTGTCATTAACATTGTAGCTCTTAAGAATGGCTTTCAGCTCCTGGAGTTTTTGATGAGATCTTGCATGGACACTGTCTATTAGGAGTTTTTCTATTGATAGGTGGTCAATCTGTAAAAAAGAAATGTACTCGAGTTAGCTCATATTTGATGTGTAGACTTTCTGCATTAGCACACTGAAACAAAGGTACTTAATAAAACAATGACTTCAAAAATAATTTCCTTAGAACCACAGTGAGCCACATGGACTATTAACTTGAGTATCTGGATCACGACAAAATACAACAAGCTACCATGAGATCCTGTGCAGTAGGCAGTGGGAGGGGTTTTGAGCTAAGATTAGAAAAAGATGCAAAAGAAGTTTCACAAACTATGCTGTAACCATCCTCTGTGCAGACCTACTTGTCCTGGACCAAGGCTGGTCCATTTTCAGCTTAGCTTTTTTTTTCCCCAGCCATTGGTAACTAGCTTAAGCTACAGAAAAAAGACCCCAAAGAAAAAAGACCCCAAAGCAACACTTCATTAGGATATGGTTGCCTCTACACAAACACACATGCAGCTGTAACATGAAATCCAGCAAGTTTAAGTCCTGCTAACAGGGTAACAAGGCAGTGACAGACACTGAGCATGAGCAATCCTACTGAACCCAGAAATATCTATGGGCTTGCATCTACATTCTATGGCACTGCCAGTGCTGAAGGTCATGCCAACACTTATATTCACTGTAACTTACTTGTGCAATCTAAATTAAAGCATTTGCATTTACATTCATTCACATTACAGTCGCATTATTTACATATTTTGCATAAGCAAAGCTCCAGATTACTGCAAAACCTTTTTTCTAGATAACCACACACTGCTTTGAAAACTTTTTGGGCTGAATTAAACTCAAATTTTATTCCAGCATAAGAGATAAATGCAGAAGAGGTTCCCTGTTCATACAGCACACAATTATATTATATTCTGTGCATGCCTTTTCATACCAGAACGACCTTCCCCTAAACACAAGTTTTCCAAGACAAGGCCTTAAAAACCAAGTCTTTATCCATCCACAAGAGCATTTCAACTCAGCAGCTGCAAAGGGTTAAATCTTCCTCTCTAAGAAGTAACTACACGTTCTCTAGCTCCATCCAATTTTCAGTAGGTTAAAGCAGAACAACCTTCTCAGACAAACATGCTTGTTTGTGCCACTGTTTCATACAGTATCTTAAACAAACAGAGACCCAGTGCGCCATCTACGTCATTACAGCTGAGATCATTATTCAAACACTACAACAGCACTGTATTTACCATAGCTGGTAATTTTTTTAAGCTCAGAGCAAGTCCTTATAAAGGGGGGTCAGCTTTAACTTTGATAAATCTCAAATTTACAGTGGCCCCATATCTTAATCTACAGGCTGCAGACTTAATTCAGTGAGCTTAGGCCGTGTCACCTCCAGTGGATCTTCAGCAGATGCTGTAGTTAAAGAGCATTTGCTTGGATTTACACATAAATACAGCATTTTCACTAATTCAATTCTACATTTAGTAGCCTAAATACGCTAATTTAGGCTATTACATAAGAAAATGTAGTATATATTTACTGCACTGATAGCAGAATTTCTGCACTAAAAGTAGAGTGGAAGGCTACCATGCTTCACTAGGTTTCCCACATCCCTCTGTAGCTGAAATATTGGTAGTTCTTGTAATTCACCATGTAGACTTTTCTGTCAGCACTGGGAACATGATGGGACAAGAGGCTGAAACACAAAGTATGTCCAGGAGTTGGAAGCTACCATCAGTAGAAAGCTCTGTGACACGGGTGAAAGATCTGAGCTAGGGAGCTGTTCCCTGTGGAAAAACTGTACTGAAAGTGCGAAGACTACACCACTCACTCCAGTTTGCTAACTCTCCTAAAGCCAAACACTGAAAGAAATAATGACAAACAGATGTCCTGATACATCACGGCCACATTTGCTGAAGGACTTACAAAGGATTTATTACAACACCCAGAATGCGGTTTTTCTTAAATATCTTTAACCAAGATCTAGAACTATCACCAGCGAAGCATGATCCAAGAAGGAACTTGACTGTAGTTACTCATTTTGGATCACTGCAACAATCCCACCTTTAAAATACAGGAATTTGAACATTCAAATAGACCACATGATATAATCTGGTTAGTGATAATGTGAAACTAAGCTTCACTTAATACTTGTAACAAGCAAACCACTTGAGTTCTTCAGCACAAGATTTCCAAATCATAATGTAAGATTTTCTAAAGTGGGTAGTACTGCTGGGTAGCCAGCTGCAGTGACAAGGGGAAGCTGATTTTCCTTTTTCCTTGGAGAGGAGCTCCAAGACAGGAAAGGAAGAACTGTCTCTCTATAAAGCATTTCAAGCCAAACCTTAATAATAACTGGTATGCTGCTGTTGTTGCCCCCCAGCCTCAGCATTCTGTCTCACAAATGGTATATAATGCCCTGTGAAGCAGGTGCAATTTTTAAGATTAAGTCAAGGCCAATAATTTGTAACGATTTGAGGTCCCCACAAAAACACTACACAACCTACAATAACTACTCACCAGAAATCTTAAAAACAGCTCTTTAAATAGAGTCAAAGTGGAACAAACTGGCAGTGCAAAGCACTTGAGTTTTTGATTTACAAAATTAGGTGCCTCCTGCAAAGCAAACCTTTACCTTCATGGCTCTTTCCATCAGTTTGGAATCACAGGCTGGCAGTGGAGGCTCATGAGATATTTGTAAGGGTTTTGAGACATCAGTTTCATCAATTTTTATAGTGACCTTATGGACAGATGCAGTCCCAGTTTTCCTGCCAAGTACCTGTTGACTTAAAATAAATAGAATAATTAAACCATGCAACTGGAAGAACAGGAAATATATTTTTCAGTAGCTAAACCTTGATTCTGTGTGTTCTGGTTAAAAACAACATTGTGCCAGCTGAACTGAAAAAGGCATTTGTTTTAGATGACATTTTAAAGCAGAACTGCTGGTAAACTAACTACACGAATTTTAGATGACTGCAAATTCAACACCATCAGAAGTGTACTTGGACTGCTTTTTAAAATTTTATCTAGTGTGAGTCAAGCAATAAATACAGTAAAAGTCTGACAGAGATCTAATTAATTTTTAGGTATCTGTGTAAATATAAACTCATTTATAACTGTATCCACTCCTCTTCTGTAAATTAATGTGCAACCCTTACTTCTTTGCAAATCAAGCAACATGTGTAGGTACTTAACTACAAGAATTCAGGAGTCTCACATCAAAAAGAAAGTGCAATTCTGCAAATTATGGCTCAAGCTTGGTGAATATAATCCCTCCAGTTATTTCATTTGTTGTTTGTTAACAGTCCTTTTGAAATGAACTTACTTCCAAACAGAGAGAGAGAGACATTTCCCTGCGTGGTACCGCTCCACTTGCACAAGGTCGCCCCAGCGCTCTCGGATCAGCATTAGTGTTTGAGAATGCAAGACCTCCAGCTGAAGAGCCAGGCAGAAGGAGTCTAATGCATGGAGCTAAGAAAATATAAGATGTCCAGACAGCCTTTATACTACATAAACCTGTTTCTGTATACTACATCAATCCACTTGTCACCTATGCCAGACAAGATGCTGTCCGAAAACACACTAGTGTACTAATCCAGAGATAAAAACATATAAACAGAACCAAATATTTCTCAAAGGGATTTTTTTTGTGGTTTTCTACACTGTAAACTAGGACAGGCTGTTAGACGAGAGAGTCACAACAGCGTTGTTTTACAGATTTCTAGTTGTCATCATCTTTTACTGAAAAGATGACTACTAACAAAGGAATTCAACTCCCCCTATAGTTACCACTAACCCCATCTCCCACAGTCACCCTAAAATAACACAAGTCTTTTGCAGGAACAGTTTCACTGAAATCCATTTTACATTGTCAAGCAATCTGCCCTTTGCAAGTGGAAAATCACTGCACGTCCTGTATCTCCTCTCATTATTCACACAGATACAATAAAGTTAACACACCCTCATCAACAGCACTTTACTGCGCAGTTCTGGGTAGCAAGAACTGTCAGCTCACAGAACTTCCAAGTCAGCTCTGTATTTCATCTTCAAAAATTAGCTGCTGCTGCTGCACTGACTTGCCACACAACGTGCTGCCTTGAATACCTCACATTCACCTTCGCTGATTTAGTGTGCAGAATTAAATTTGACATGCAGACACCTGAGAATTACTGCTTCCAAGGCCATCATATACCTCAAGGCCACCATAACTTCATGTCCAGACATTTCCCCCAAGCTTAACAAGGAATCCATCTTTCTTGACTTCCAGCTACTAAAAAGAGCAAGGCTACATTAAACACCTAACTCAGAAGCCCCTTTCAGAAGGATACGCAAGCAGTTGTACATGTCCTGAAGGGGCTTTTCATCAGCAAACAGCCGGGACTGGACCAACTGATGGATGAAGTTGATCTGCATGCTGTGAACCAGGGCTCGACCATCTTTTGCAAATGAAAAGTAAGTCACATTAGACATCAGGAAACCAGGTATTTAAAATAATTCAATAAATTAATAAATTAAAAATAAAATTATACAACTGTACCAAGCAATTTCTATACCACGTTTTATAACAAAACAACAAAATCCTTGGTTTACTCTGGAAATTTCAGTCATTCTACTACACTGTCACTTAAGGTATTAAAAGGTATTAAAACCTATAAAGCAAGGTCAAAACAGGACAAGCATATATAACTTCATTCTCTTAAAGCTGTGATATGCAGAAGACCCAGTATAAACAAGACTTATACAGTGTCAGAGATGAACATCATGTTAAAAACAAAGCATAAAGGTTTAATTTTTTTCTTACCACCAGTTTCCTTGTCTTCAACCAAAATTTCCAGCTTGAGAAGGCGCCAGGGGATGTCAGGGTCATCACCCATCACTGTCAAGGTGGCCTCAAACTCACCCTCAACTCGGAACTTCACACGGCCATTGGCTAAGGAAGATGAGAATGTTTATTCCATAAAACATTCTCCAAATTCAAACTCCAAAGATGCCTCAAAATAACAGTGTGGTAGCTCCTGGCACTCATAATGGATTACTTCCCTATCCTTTCATCTCTGTTGCTTATGTTTCCGTGCAACTCTGAACATTTTACAATCTGCAACAGACCCAATGTCAATAAGCAGCACAGACAGATGTACAAACTGTCCTGAAATTAACTTGTTAGATCTGATAACTTGTTAACACTTGTGCTTCTGTAATACAGAGTAACACTGAGCTGACTACCAGCCTGACAAACAAAATATCTGGCTGAAATATTCCTATTCTTTGCTACTATCAACAATGAACGCTTTCAGCAATACTCAAATGACATTCAGAACATGGATCTCAGCCCAGGCTGAAATCCAGCCCTGAAAACACATCTCACTGCAAAGCATTCATTTAATGTTAAAATATTATAAATCCATTCTCATGTGAGCAAGATAATCTTTTGCAGAATTTATATAGACACAAAAAGCAAAGTTTATGCACACTATTTATCTAATTGACATGTACATCCTCACACCTTTGTGAACACTGCTATCTGTGTCAAGAATTGTGAGCAAGGACTTTAAAACTATGCAAGCAAGGTCATAAAAAGAATGAGAGGCAGAAAAAACAAGTAAGTACAAGTCCTTACTCTAACCTGCAGGTCAACCTTCTTCTCAATCATTTAACAAACTACGGCATACGCCTTTACAATTAAGGACATACAGAAATATTCTTGCAAAAATTTTAACCTTTTAACTCAGGAAGCTTCATTTTCAACAGCACCCCAGACATCCTCTTAAAACAAACCACACTCCAAACCAGAAAATAATAGTCATTGAAATGTTCAGCTAACTGAAAACTCCCAAGAGCTCAGGCATATTATCCATATATCCTTCATATATACTTCTATCAGACAAAAATACCTCCAATACTGACACTGCAAGCACTCACACAGGGACTACAGAAAACTAGCACTAATACTCTTTAGAAACATCTTTGATCTAGGTCTGTGGAGAATGGTTTACAAATGGCTAATCTTGTCTTGGTAAAAAGCATGGACTAGGTCCATTCCCAGCCCACTCTCTGTGATTCTGCAATAACCTAGTCCAGTTCATAGCCAACTTTCCTCTAAAAAAGGTTGTCTTAATGTTTACCACTACTTGGGCTAAATGAAAAGAGATCTCAAAACAGCTTAAGAGCTCTGGCACTGCGGTGAGCCACTGAGCAAAAGGGATGCATAAATATGAACAAATTCTGTGCCCAAACATAAGTATCAAAACAGCTTAAAAAAGGAACCTTAGAGTGACTTGTTTAAATTCAAGTTTAAAGAGTTTCTGTAGAAAGACCTAACAGCTTTACTAAGTTGCATCTTAAAAACAAATTAAGAGGAAGTAGCCCAAAGACTGGCAAAACATCTGCTGAAAGAGCAAGACAATGTCTAAAACATTTTGGCATTACCTGCACAGGACTTCTTCTTGAAAGTCAATATTTCAGCAATATCATCAGAGCTCTCATTTTTCAGAGGGGAAAAAACCCACATATTTTGATGTCATACAGAGACAGGATCCTAGTCTTAATAGATGAAGCATCCTTAACGGTCTCAAGCTATCATTTAGCTTTGCTTTAGCATTAAAATAACAATTTTAAATCAGCCTGCAATAATGTATCCTCCAAAAAGCAATTCCAGTTCTTACCAACTGTAAGATTTGCCAGCTGTGGAGGAAGATCTGTAGTCACAAGTCGATGGCGAAGGATCTGGTTTAGCTGATGAAGTGTGGTTTGCTTCTCACTCTTCGTTATTGGGTCAGGAGGGATTATTTTATCCTGTTACAATAAACACAAGCAAGTCTACATATCTCAAACATGTATAACAGATTGACAGCAGCAATTGTGAAAACCAGCCAGACCAGGAGTCTGAAAATATAAATACTACAGGCCATTGCCCAGTGAAGCTTTATATCTTACACTCAGATTTGCTTTCCAGCTGATTACATTTTACCCAAGACTGACCACTGAATAAAATCACTAAATTTGGCGGAACTAAATAAATGCAGGGAATGTTTTACTGAGAAAGCATAACTTGTTCAAACAGGAAGTGTTCTGCATGAGAAACTGACACTGCAGAGACTTGGCACCAGGCCTGTATTGAGCTACAGCTCCATCTGCACACACACAATTAGTTTGATTACCGCGCATTTGATGCTGTACAGGGGATTCCCACACCCCTCAGACACGGCAGAGTTATTTACCCTAATGCAGGTGGGCAGTCGAGGGTAGGATCCAGTTGTCAGAACATCAATTGCATAAGGGATGGCAAAGCTGGGCAGCCGAGCATGAACCAAAGCATCTCGAGCCAGCGATGCCAGACGATCAGCAGTGTCCACAAACAGGATGGCCTGCTGATCTAAGAAACTCGATATCATCTGTAGAGAGCAAGGAGTTGGAAACAAAAGGCAAATCAAAAAAATGCACAAATCAATGGCCCTTTATATTCAGTTTATCCTCACTTCCAATTGAAGTACATTTACAAAACAAAGAACGAATATTCTGGCCACTTCTTACATTCACATGCAAGGACGCTTAAAATGCACATGCCATTCCTGATGCTGTGGGGGATCTGTGCAGCCTCACAGCTCTTTATCTGCTGATTGCTACTGGAATGCAACCATACTTGTTTGTAATCAGTAGGGGCTTGTTTTTCTGCAACATTCTGGACTTTATTCTTATTTATCCAAGATCAGGATGAAAGTGATAATAAGAACTAACACACTCAGATCACCATCTTCCCCATCCTGTTATCTTAACCCAGAGCATTCCTGAAACTATGTGCAGAGAAGCCTTTCATTTTATGCCACTGATGAGTTTTTGGGAACAAACTGTTAAAAAACAAGATTATACAATTTCTAAACGGGAAATTTTTTTTAAATTTCTGTAGCAGAAAGAAGTCAGGGTGCAGCAATATCCCATATCCCTCAGAGACTGTTCCATGCCAGACCCTGTCTCTAACTTACCGCACACTTTTCCACCTTCCCAGCATTATTAGCCCACTTGACCAAGGCTAACAAACGAACAAACAGCTGACGAGTGCGACTTGCAAACTGCACTATCTCTATTTTCCTGGAAAAAAACAGATGCACATTAAGCCAGTGCTCAGATATATAATAAAGCTGTAATTTAACTGTGTGCCAATTAAAAAAAAAAGGAGCTGTAATGATAACTTCTAATTGTGTTAATGCAGGCATCAGTAATATGTGGCTTGTTTGATTAAGAGCATGGGAGGGGAAAACTCTCTGTTGTGAATACCAAACAACATACATGGATTCTAACAAATCATGACTGTCTGGGGAAACAAAAAGCATGTTCACAAGAATTAATTACTGACTGTAAGAAAAACAATTCCATAGTGAACTCAACTAAATTATCTTTACAGCTTTTACAGGGTTTCCCCAAGTCTTAATCTTAAGTTTAAAGTAGGCAACATACCCAAGGATTACAGGACCTGACAGTAACATCACGCTTATATTCACTATAAATAAATAAATAAATAAATAAGATACTAAACAAAATATTCTTCTAGCATTTTACAACAGCTTCACACAGTATGTTACAATATGGAAATAGGGTGGTGGTGAGGAAGACCACAAAAACCCCATCCTTGAACTTTCCTTTCCATTCCTGCAAAGAAATTGAGATAAGAACTTACTGACTCTCAATATTCCTCCCACCATTCTTTGTATGAGATAGTCAAAATGAAGGAGTGTATGTCTGCATGTCTTCAGAGTTATTTTTTGTAAAAGCGAATGAAATACGGGCACAGGCAGATTTTCATGCTTTATTACAGATCTACATTGTAGATGCATCAGATGAGACACAAAGATCTACAGAGCAGATCTGTAATACCATACACACTGAAATACCACTTCATCAACTGTTTATAGAGGTTTTCCTCCCTTTCTGTGTGTTTAATTTACTAATTTCACTATGGTTTTCTACTCAGTTTGGAAAAAACCCCAAACCTAAGCTGTTTTCCTGATATGGTTTTCTAAAGTAACAGAAGCGTTTGGACAAAAAGAACATTAATTAGTGCATAAGATATTGGCCTCTACCAAAGAGAAGCTGCACCTCCTTCTGATCCCAATCTATAAAACACAAACTCATAACACAGAAAGAGCCTGATTCTGCTGAGAGTGCTGGTGTAATGAGGTTAACTTTTTTGGGCAAGTAAAGCATAATCTGCTTGTAGCAGATGAACATGTAAGGCCAGAAGCACAATTAATACCATCTGGTCCTGTTTCTTCCATTACATACTGTGAACCTCATCCAAGAACTTGGGCATTAGGCCAATAACTTCTCTGTGTTCTAGAGCACATGTTCTGGAATGGCATTCAGCCTGATATTAAGATTTCAAGTGGCGGACAAGCTGCTGTACGCACACGCTGCTCTAACAGTAACCACACTATGAAAACAAGATGTTGAGAATTTTGAAAGATTCAGAAAAACTCTATGAGATTTGAAAGATGATTACAGTGAGACTTTAGAAAGCCAGCAATCTCTCAGACAAACTCCACATAGAAGTTGCTAAAATCCAGTAGTTACGTCAAACATCTACGGTGAAAGCAGCATTTGAAAAATTCAAATTTATGTTCTGTGACTAAAAATAAATAAAAAAACCCAGCCCCCCAAAAGCACAACAATTTAATAATGAAAATGACTGACAAATCTAGACAGAGTATTCTAGTAACTGTTCCATTAATACCACTTAAATGAAGTTAGAGAAGACTTGTTACTTTGATTTGACAGAACTCTGCTTCCAGAACCACCATCATCTCTCAATGACAACTGCATTGGGAATCTACTTCTCTAACAAAACATAAAGGCCTTCACATTTGCTGTATTGTCTTTCATTATATGACCTTATGCTGGGCTGCACACAAAAAAATATTGAAGGAAGATGAAACTTAAGGAAAGAGTTCATTCTTAAAACAAGAAACAAAAATTAAAAATCTCTCTAACAACCACGTGCATTTTTCACCCCCGGTCTTCACTGCTAAGTTTGGATCTCAGGTTTCAGATTCTTCAGACTAATTAATAGCTGAGTCTGGGGGAGTGAAGCATTAGCTACAGTAGAATTAAATCAAGTTAAGGACCATTTAAGCAAGCTTGACATACAAAAGTCCATTGGAGTGGATGGTTTGCATCCAAGGATTCTGAGAGAGCTGATCCATGCCACTATAAAGTTGCTTTCTATCATTCTCAAAACCCACAGTAATCAAAGGTCTTGATGACAGCAAAAAGACAAACACCATGTTCTTCTTCAAGAAGGCAAAGGAGGACCTAGGGACCTATAGGTCAGTTGGCCTAAGTTCAGTTAAGAAAAAAATTCATAGGACAAGTCTCTAAGTTATGTCGAGATAAATACCAAGCATGAAATTAGTCTGGAAACTACCAGCAGAAATTTGCCAAGGGCAAACCACCCCTGATCAAGAAATTGCCTTCTACAGGATGAACTGTGATCAAGGGGAGATCAGAAGATGGATTTACATTCGCAGGGAACACGTGACATACAAGGATGGGCTCAGGAAGCTGAGTTTGCTCCTCCTGAAGAAGAAAAGGCTGTGGCAAGATCCTACTGCTATTTTCAAATATCTAAAAGGGTATTTGTAGGGAAGATGGAACCAGACTCTTTTTCAGAAGAGCAGAAGGCCAAGGTACAACAGCTACAAACTAAACCAGTGAATAACTAGCTAGGCATGAGGAAAACAAAGAAACACAGTGATGTGGTCAAAGACTGAAGTAGATTACTCAGAAAAAGATAATGAGACTGTGCAAAACCCAGTCTCCATTACCAAGAAGAAAGCCCCTGGATTTCCCACACAACTCAGCACTACTAATTTTACGCCACAGTACTGATGGGCTTTTTTAATCCAACCACTTTAAGAGGTATTTATTCCTACAATTGATACCTAATAAACGACCCTGAAAAAAAGACACTGTATTATACCATGATGCGTAATTTCTCATCAGTTTTTCTTATCACAGCATCTTTTAAATAGGCATTGCAGTAGAGAACTTAACATTTCATGTGAACTTTATTAGAGGATAACACCATCACATCTTCACCAAAGTATATAAAACAGGTCACGAGGCTCCAGCTCCAAGAAACAGAGCTTGAAGCCCAACTACTGGAGCCACTACAGTCTCAAAGCTCGAGAAAATATGGATAATTAAGCTACACTCCTACAGATGAGCTCTTCCAAGAGATGGAAAGCCATTTCACCAAGAGGAGTTTTAAGTCAAAATTAAGAAAGATGTGAACATTTAATTTCAAGACAATTTCAGTCCAAGGACATTCCTTGTACATTGAAGGCTGTCTTATTTTGTCTTCTCTGTAATCAGGATTTAGGTTGTTGTCCCAAACCCATGTGCCTAACAAAGCAGAATCCAACTTTACCTAGAAATGCTGAATACTGAGATGGGACACTCCTCCCCCATCAGTACAAGAGAGCTCTGAACCCAAGTTAAATGTAATTTCCTCAGTAAATACTGTGATAATTAAAAACCCAAGCTAAACCAAATCAAAACCCACACTGTTTCTTTTAATAAAATACTATGCAGAAGGAAAATGGGTACAAGCAATCATTCTAGGTTATGATTCCATGAAAATTGGATTAATTCCACATGTTATGAGAGTTTTGGAAAGTCTGAGATAACAATTAATGATCAGCCTGGTACACAGAATTCCTTACTAAGATTCTTAGGAATATCATAGCTCCTATATCTCTCTAAAGAAATTTAAGTTAATTAATATGTCAACACAAATAAAGGGAACAATATTCTGATAAGTTTCATAACATTTATTAAGAGAAACAAAAAAGTAAATGGATTTTTTTCATCTCAGCAGGGTGCTGTTCTGGTCTCTTACATTTTCTCTCTAATAATTTTCACACTTCAAAACCACATAGAACTGGAGCAGAAAACAGTGCCCAGGATAAGAAAGATCAGGTATAATGGAAAAATGCAGAAAAGAGGTTTTTACCTTGTTGTCCTTGTTCTGAACAAGACATTTCTTTATCACACTAACTAGAATCTCCAGCTCCCTTTCACAACAGATTTACTGTCAATTCATTGCTTCAAGATTTATGAAGAAAAAAATGCCCTTAACAGAGTACACCTACTATAACAGTAACAAAAAAAGCCCAAAACTGTAAACCCAAACACCAACAAAAGCCAATATTGTCACTAATGCTGAGAAAAATCTTGAAGCTATTTAGTGACAGCAAGACAGACAAAACTTATTTTCTTGCATAAAATCTAAAATTACATGAAAAAGATTTTATTTAAACAACAGTATATTTATATTAACATCCTAAACACATATTACAGATCCTCTCATCATAACTCACCTTTCCATATCAGTCTTTCTTGGTAATCTGTATGAAAGAAGAGGGGAAAAAAAGATGTATTATATATTGTTCTATTACATTTCAGACAACTAGAAATTTTGTTAGCAACCTTCAAGGACAGGAACTTCTACACAACTACTAAGTATACAAAAATATTACCATGGGCCACATGTCACTACTCTGTAACAGGCAACCTGGAACTGGTCACATTAATTGAAAAGTTTGATGAAGGGTGCTGAAATAAACTACTCTACACACGCCATAAACACACAGGAAAGACTTCTTGACTAATATTTCAGAAGTTTTTCCAAAGTAAACTAAAAGTCTAAAATTCCTTCTCCTTTCCAGAGTTTGAATATTATTTAACTCACGTCAGGCAAAGTTCTGTTTGCACCCTTACCAGACACGGTACTGTACAAGAGCTATACCTATTTTTTCCTATTTGTTCTGCATGTCACTTCTTGAAACACACAGCTTCCCCACAAGAACCTCTACGGTTAAACAAAGTAAGAGGGAAACAGGTTTATTCAGAGTCCAAATGCTTTCAGGAAAGTTTTTCTTGGCCCAAAAACATTCCTTTGTTTTGCCACTTCAAACGCAACAACATCAGCATCGTAGATCATTAAGTAAATGTAAATAACTTATTTCCCCAAAATAATCAAATGGCATTTTAAAAACTACAGAGGCAAGTCAAGGAGTTGCAGCATCTGAAAATACCTCAGTTTCAGACATTCCAGTTTCACTTATTTTGATATCAGTACCAGCACTACAGTTGAGGCTTTTTGGCAGTAACCTGGGGGCAAACTTAAGCATTGAAGCAGCCAATCTGCAGCTGCTCTCAGTTCTCACAGTCATTTTCTCTGTTTATGACAGATCACTCAGCAGCCTTCGCTGTGCCCCTGGACACAGCCTGATGCAGAGACCAACCCGCCTGCACAGGCATCTCCCCGGGCGGGAGAATGGGCAAGGGTATTTACAAGAGCAGGACAACGGGGAACAGGTTCAAGCGGAAAGAGAGTAAGTTCAGATAAGATATCAGGAAAAAATTCTTCCCTATGAAGCTGGTGAGACACCGGCACACGGTGACCAGAGAAGCTGTGGATGCCACATTCCTGGAAACATTCAAGGCCAGGCTGGATGGGACTCTGAGCAACCTGGTCTAGTGGAAAGTGGTCCTGCCCACGGCACGGGGCTGGAACTGGATTATCTTTATGGCCCCTTCCAACTCAAACCATTTTATGAACGGGAAAGCGCAACCACCTCCCCCCACTCCAGCCCCGGATGAGCTCCGGGACAGATCCCTGGCGAGGCCTCCGCATCCTCCCGGGATGCTGCGAGGCGGCACCGCCAGCCAGGCACGGAGAGATCTGCGGCACTCACAGGTCGGCCAGCACGGTGAGCTCGGCGTAGGTGCGGTGCAGGAGGAACTCGATGAGGGTGCTGAGGCGGTAGCCGGGGCTGGCGGCGGCTGTCACGGCGCCGGGGGCCGGCGGGGCCGGGGCTGACGCGGGGCCGGCCGGCACCAGCTGGGCGCTCTCCAGCTGCACCGGCGCCATGGCGGCGGCGGCGCCTCGGCC